>SKCR01038179.1:0-341516 GCA_019454045.1 Zanthoxylum bungeanum | reverse complement strand
GTCCTCTCTTTTGGCTTTACTCAAGAATTAAATACTAATGTTTTTGACTCTTAATTAAAAAGAGCATCCTGATAAGTTCAATTAATGGACTCTAAAATGTCATTGAAGATCAATTAATATTTCATTAGGACCCAAATTTTCTAAGACAAAATAATAAAATCCTAGTAACATGTGAGTTGGTTTTGAGATATTTGATTTGACTTGAATTCTTTTTTGTTATCTGTATAAAGGTGCATTAAAATATTCTTCAGTAATAGACTTGATTTTTGGCCGTAATAACAAAAATTTATGCCCTAGGACAGTTCTGAAACATCATTTTCAGTGGAATATAATAAAGGATGGGAAGGGATGATAAAGAGTGGGCTATAGTACGAGGATATTAATTTCAGTATTTGTCTCGTTCAATTAACGGGTATGAAAATTATTCTCTTATTCACTCTCAATATACTGGATCTCGTACGGTTCTCCGTTCACACTAGAATTTTACTTTTATTTAAACGAGGATGCTAATATTTATACCTGACCTATCATTTAAATTTTTTTCTCATTATCCGTCCCTAATCCGCAGACCCCATCCTTACATGGGATGCCACATTTTCCTTTTAAAAAATCAAATTACAAACATAAATTGATTGTACTCGGATCTGAATAAAATTTTAATACTTTTAGAAGCACTATATTGACTAATTACTACATAATATCAGCCAAGAAGAAGCAGATGCTATTCCCAACTCCCAAGTAGCTTTCAAAAAGGTAAGCGATTCCTAAGCAGTTGAGAAAAAAAAATAAAAACATATATTCTTCTTTTCAATTATTATATATGCTACACACGGTTGTGAGCTGTAATTTTGATTAAGATGTATTTGGGTTAGGGATGGCCGCGGGGATGGGGTTCGCGGGAGCCTAGCACATTTGAGCCTGGTAAGAAAATAATTTTTTATATTCTTTGATCGGTTTGATACAAATATATCTCGATAAAATAAAATTAAAATCTTTATGGGGACACATATAGGCCCGCGGGGGACTGATACGTTAGAGATAGATATAATAATAATTTTTGTACAAATTGATTGAAAGTGATAACTACACAAATATAAATATTGACATTCACCTACAATACCTTACCTGTTTTCATCTCTAATATTGGCTACTAGTATAAGAATGGACTGTATGATATACCATTTTGAAGCTCGAGATGAGATGAACAAAATTCGCGACGTTTAGCGTATTTAATTTTTCCGAACTTCGCTGCTTCAGAGCATAATTATAGTCATTTCCAATAAAATTTTCAGAAAACTCATGGGAGTTTTATTTGATTTTTCATAATAAATTTGTATTCGACTTCCATTTTCTTTGAATTGCTTATTTTCATTTTAATATTTTTTTTTTTTACATTAAAGTTTTGAATCCTTTTTCTTTGTTTCTTAGTCTAACATAAAATATATATATATATATATATATATATGGCAGAGATTCTTTAAGGTGAAAGATCTAGTCTGGGAAAATTTGCTAGCTTGTGAGCAATGTGAGTTCGAAGTCCTCAAGGGCATGGTTTGGTGGTGTGAGGTTCGGAATCTCATCTTGAGGTCTTAGATTCGAATTCATGTAGTGTATTTTTTATAAGAACCTGGGACAGTCCGGAGTTTTACCTGCTCCGCTTAAACCCGAAAGGGGTGATTTGGTTGTGGGATTTCCAACGATTTCAAAAAAAAAAAAAAATTATAATGTGAGGTTGAAGCTATACCCATAAGAATGGGTCATTTTAAAATGATAATCTTTTCAAGGTAACATAATTTTGTCAGCTTTATACAACATAATGAGAGAGAAGAAGAATCCCTTCAGAATAAAATAAAAAATTTAACCCCCATAAAACCAAAACCTAAATCCTAAACCACCATATCCTTCATCAACAAATAAATGCATTTTCACTTGACATTAAGCAATTCCTCACTACTCGTGGAATCAGAATGAAGAATTAAAAACCCTTAGCTACCTGTGAGAGAAAGAACCAATACAAGTGTCTAACATACCAATCAATATCCAAAAGAAAAATTTAACTAGAAATTATTAAGAACGTATTCCTATATATCTAACATCTTCAAAGATTGTGAGACTTAATGACGCGACACTCCGTTTTATCAAACACTTGCAGCAGAACATTCTGAAGGGGCAAAGCAGAACGAAAGAAGCAAGTTTCAAGTTTTTCAGCCAAAAAAAAAAAAGATATCTTCAATCACTTTTTGTTACCTTCTTTCCCATTTACCTCATCCAGTCTTTTTGATCCTTTGTTTTTGATTTGGTAAAGTAATTAGAGTCAGCAGCTCCCCATCTTCTTGGACAAATTCTCATCTGCTTCTGCCTCAGTTGGGTGGTCAGTGTCTAACCAACACCATCTTCATCTTAAAAGTCATTCTAGCTTTTTGAGCGAATCAATAAAACAACACTTAGAAAGTTCATACACATGCTACCACTTTATTGTTACCCAAACTCGGATGACTGCGAACACAAAGCACAGCTAGTCAAGTTACGCCCAGTGACAGGCACACTATTCATTCTGCATCGGTCTTGGATATTCTCTTGCCCATCAAAGGGATTATTTAAGGCGAAAGACTCTTTAGGAGCTCTTTTGAGCCCCCTCATCGAGTTTGGGATGAACCACCATAAACTGTTGCATCTGCTTAGGCGACAGTCACTTCTTCTTTGAGACAAATAATAATGAACTTTTTCCCCCTTCAAAATCAATAACTCTTTCTTCCTTCCTTGAAGAAATATCAACAAGAAAAGGCAATACCTGCTCAGATTATTCTTAATTTATATAAATTATATGGAAATTATCATTCACATACCTACATCTGAAATCTTCAAAAGGTCATGCAAGTTTTTATATCTAGCAATCTATTTAATCAAAGACTTGAAAAACTTCTGTTCAAGCAGAACGAACATTCAAAAGGGAAAGTAAATGCATGTGCTTTCAACTAGCACTAATAAATTGAAGATGTACATTATTAAGAAACAGATTAAGCACAAATTTTTACAACAGGAAGGTACAAACTACCTCAGTTTTTGTGCTGCATCCTACCACTTTCTGCACCAGCATAAGGATCGATAATAACGTTTATTACAGCTGGCTTTCGAGCAGCAAACGATTCAGAGAGGGCAGACTTGAGTTCAGCAGGTGTCCCAACTAGATAACCTTTCCCACCAAAAGCTTCCATGAGCTTATGATAAGCTGCACCAGGTACAAAAGAAGTAGGTGCAGGATCATCTTTGAAAGGCCCCGCAATTTCTTCGGGGTTTCTGCGATCTCCACCATATACACCACCATTATTGAAAACTATTACGACCACAGGCAACTGATATCGAACCAATGTCTGCATAATCAGAAGCAGCACACATCATGATAAACATTGATTATGAATTAAAAAAAATAATTATTATAATAATTTCAGTAACTGAAATTATTTAATTTGCCTAATAACTATTATTTATTTTGCACACTAATTGCTATTTAGTGTTTAAGTTACAATTGGTGGTTAGCAAATAAAAAGCCACCATAACCATTAATCTTGATTTTATTGGCTGAATTTCTTCAATCTCTCCATGACAGCAATGGCATTGAAGTTACCCTTTTCAGCTTCTTCTAGCTTATCATCATCTTCATCTTCTATGATGATGAAGAAATGTTACTCTAATGCTGCTTCTTCACCAAGAACGAAGAATAAGAGTTTGAAGGTTTCTGCAATTTTGGAGGCCAATAGCATGCCGTTTACCGGTGTCGTGTTTCAGCCATTTAAGGAGGTCTAGAAAGAGTATCTCGATGTTCCCGTCTCCCCTCAAGTTTCATTTGCTCGCCAAAAGTATGATGATGAATGTGAGGCAACGATCAATGAGCAGATCAATGTGGAATACAATGTGTCACATGTGTACCACTCCCTGTACGCATATTTCGACCAGGACAATATTGCCATGAGGGGCCTCGCCAAATTTTTCAAAGAGTCAAGTGAAGAAGAAAGGGAACATGCCGAAAAGTTTATGGAATATCGCGCGGTGGAAGAGTGAAACTACACTCCATAATGATGCCCTCTTCGGAGTTTGAACATGCAGACAAAGGAGATGCCTTGTATGCTATGGAACTAGCATTGGCACTGGAGAAGTTAACAAATGAGAAGTTTCTGAGCTTGCACAGTGCACATAGGATAGCACATAGGGAGAAAAGTACTGGCCCTGTTGATATTCATCCCGGAGCCAAGATCAGACGTAGGGTATTTTTTGATCATGTCACTGGAGTTGTGGTCAGAGAGACGGCGGTGATCGGAGATGATGTGTCAATTTTACATAATGTGACATTAGGGGGCACAGGGAAAATGTCTGGTGACAGGCATCCGAAAATTGGAAATGGGGTGTTGTTGGGTGCAGGGACTTGCATTTTGGGTATGTTAAATGTGTCAGTTTTTTTTTTTTTTTTGAAAACTCCGTATGTGGAAATCACTGAAACGATATAGATCAAAAAACCCACAAATTTTGTTTTTTTGATGTTCCCGAGCAAATAATTTTTTGGGTGAGTATACCAATCGGTTTTGTGCAAAATCGATTGAGACAGTGTTTTTCTGGGCTTGTTTTATCCTGACCTAGGGAAGGCGGGGCTGGCATACTGCTAGCACAAATTTTGGGCAGCGCCGCGAAACGTCTTAAAGAGAGCGACCTAGTCAGCGACTCAAGCCAACTTCAATTTTATATTCCTGGTGAACGGTAATATCTTTCTTATTTGTGCAAATTATTCTAACACATCACATCAGACTTTTCTCTATTATCGGATGACAATATTTAAAGTGTTTTTTTTTATTATATTGCAGCTAGATGCAACTCCTAAAGGTCCACCAAAGTGCATTAGCACAAGAAGAAAAAGGCTGGGCGGATTTGAGCTTGATCAAGCTGGTCCATGGTGCTCCACCTTGATAGCTTCTCTTATTTTCACAATTACATAATCATATGTCAATAACATCTGTATCCATTTCACACTATAAAAGTTTAAGGGCTACAGATGAAATGATTCCCTATTAATTGAACAAATTTTCTAAATATAGAATCTGAGAGGGTACAAGCTTTGGAAAATATATTAGGATAACCTATCATCAGAAAGTAGGCGCTATAAAGATTACATTTGCTAAATGAAACAAGCTACCAATGTTACTTCTAAAAGCTGTAATGAACACTTATGCAGTATCTTCTACTATTTCCTATAGGCTATAATTTAATTAATCTTTCAACTACAAAGACACACACACAAACACACGTAAATGCAAGCATGCCCACATGCACAAATTCTCATTTTTTATTCAGAAGGAAGAAAAAAACCATGGAAGGTATCCAGAACCGCAAAAACTCCATCAATTCATCAACACAAGTTACAACCACCAAGAATGGGATAGAAGCAACCCTACCAATAAATACAGAAAGATGCGCAAAATGAGCTGCCCTTTTGAATGCAAGGAAGCATACAGGCATGTTCAGGTCAGCTAAAATTAAATCCCACAGTGGCCATATTGCATTTGATAAATACCAGACTACTCATTCACTAAATAGAACCAGCCTTATAAGAAACTCAAATATTCTAACTGAAAAAACAAAAATACTCAAATATACAAATATTAACCTTCTAAATGGCATCAGTATATTTTGAAGGAGACCCAACTCCTAAAGGGAACTCAAATGATGAACCTCTTTTAACAATAAAGAAATTTAAGGAAAACAAGAATGCAGCATATCTCGAAAAGAAAATTAAGGATTTGTAGGGACTAGGGAGAAGAAAGAATACAGGGATAAAAGCCATTTAGAAACCAGAACTACCTTCAACTATCCCTCTCTAATAAAAATAAATGAGCTAGAACTCAATAAAGTTCATCCTAAACCGTATGTTTGAAATTAACAACCTGACTTATGCCGATAACGAGCAAGAGAAGGATCCTAGTTCAAGCTGATCATCAAAACCTACTTTGCCCATATCCACTTGAAGATTGAATGCTGGATCAGCCTTCAAATTCTTCAAAAGTTATTACCATAGGTAGGCAACTCATTAATGTCCTGAATCTTTAGACCCTAATATTATACCATTGGAGTTACACCACAGATTATAATAGACACAATTTTAAAAGTAAGCTTACCAAAAAGTAGAGTAAAATGGAATGAGCAGTAGAATCATAAAATAAAATAAAAAAATAATCATAATTGACTGACAACAAGTCACATTATGTTTGTTGATGACTTCAGGCAGTCAAGCATCATGTACAGGTTTATCCTTGTGAATGAGAAAGTATGCTAAATGTCTTTATGTGCTAGAGATCATTATTATGTAAGAAAGCCATACCTCAACCTCAACCGCGCTGAACCCAAACCCAGAGTCTCCTTCAACAGCAACCACAAGCCGATCAGGGGAAGCTATTGCAGCCGCAATGCAATACCCTAAACCAACCCCCATAGTCCCCCAAGTCCCTGCATCCAACCTACACCTCGGCTCAGTCTGAACCAACACAGCCCTACCCACATCCATAGTATTCGCCCCTTCAGAAACCAATATAGGAGCAGGGCTCCCCACTCCCAAAATCGCATCCCTTATAATCCTCATCGGTGTCATGAAATTAAACGGCACAACATCCTTGGCCAACTGAGCCTCCATTTTCGACACATTGTCCTTTGTTTTATTTGAAATATCCTCAACCCAAGGATGATTCTTCCCCAAACAAAAAGGGTCATCTTTGATCTCCCTATTAATCATTTCCAACACTTTCTTAGCATCTCCAACCAAACCCAAATGCGGTTTCCTTGACTCAATCTCTTCCTTACAAACATCAACCAAAATAAACTTCACATCCTTGGACCACTTCGGTTGGTCGCCAAAATGCAACAACCAATTAAGTCTAGCACCAACAACAAGCGCAACATCACATTGACCAATCGCCAACGACCTAGCTGCAGTAGCAGCAAGTTGATGAGTATCAGGCAACAAACCTTTACCCATTGGAGTAGGCAAAAATGGAATCCCAGTACTTTCAACCAACTTCTTCAATTCACCTTCAGCTCGAGCATAAGCCGCGCCTTTCCCAAACACAATCAACGGTTTCTTTGCTTGTCTAAGCAAAGAAACCGCTTTTTCAATATCCGAATTCACAATACCCCCGTTTGTTACCGTTTCTTTAGCACTCTCCGCTTCCTTCAAAAGCTTCTCCGCTTCAGATTCTGATATCGTTTGATGCAAAACATCAGTGGGTAGATCCAAGTAACACCCACCGGGTCGGCCCGATAAAGCTCGATCAACAACCTGAGCGACACACTTGGGAATTGCCTTTATATCCTTCGCTTTCACGGCGAATTTCGAAAAGGGTTTCACGGCTTCAACTTGATCAAGTTCTTGAAAATCGCCGCGGCCAAAATCTTTCTGATCGCACGAGCCGGATATCATGACTATTGGCCACGTGTTGATCATTCCATTCGAAAGACCGGCCAGACCGTGCACGCATCCCGGACCGGAAACAGTTAAAAGCAAACCGGGTTTTCCCGTCAGATAGCCGTAGGCGGAGGCGGCGTAGCCAGCGGACTGCTCGTTGTGGAAGGCGATGAACCGGATGCCGAGCTGAACGGCCCGATTAGCTAAGGAAGTTACGGGAATGCCCACCACGCCGAACATGTGGGTGGCGCCGAATCGCGACAAGGATTTGGCCGCCAGAGTGTTGCCGTCGATTTGGGCATCTTGGGAGTTTTCCGAATCCGGACCCGCCATTGTGAAGTGTTTGAGTAAATGTCAGTGAGAGAGGTGGAAATGAATTTGGATTTGCTTGTGAATATATACGTAATGATCTGAAATGTCGATTATGCTCTTTGCAGTGATGGTACTTGGGACAGGCCGCAGCTGGTGGAGAGTATTCAGAATCAGAACTTTCTCCAGCAATAATAATAATAATAATAATTAATAAATATATTATAGATTTTATCTAAAAATAAAATAATAATTTATAAAATAATTTTAAAGGCCCATATAAAATGTTACCACATCACGAAAATTTTACCTTTATGATGTCAATATTCGTATTCGACTTGTTCATTCAACAGATATAGAAAATTATACTCATACACAATCCTAACATACCGAGCCTCCGCAAAGATTTTTGTTATCCTTATATATTTTAATGTCTAAAAGAAAAAAATAGTGGAAATTTTAATCGGTTGTTGAACTTTTAGTTATAATGTGTATTTAGAATTGAAAATATAGTTATTAATTTAAAATGAAATAATTTGCTAAATTGGAGATAATGTATAGATAGTTTACTAAAATACATGTAGCGCATAAATAAATTATCTTCATGATATAAATTAAATACGGGATAATATAATCTTTTCTCACTAAATATTTAACATATTCACTTATCGATAGAATAATTATTTGATGTTGATGGTGTTTTCAGGCGCTACAGCATTTAAGACAGCGCGACAAGGACAAAAGGGTAAGTTCGCTATCCGGTTGAGATCATCTAGCCGACCCGACCAGTTCATATGAAGACCGACCACTTTGGTTCAAATGACCGAGCACTATAGATGTCGGTAGGAACGTCCTCAGCATAAAAGATTGTCATGATCGACCTCATTAAAGACCGACCAGATGACGGACCGTGTTTAAAGCAACAGCACCCCATTCTTATGGATAAGATAAGGAAAATCCTACTTCACAAGGAGAGAGAGTCAGAATCCAAAAGGGAAACGGAAGAAGAAAGCAATGCCAGATCAGGAAACCCTACAAGAAGAGAAGATTGAGTTCAAATAGGATTTCTTGTACAAATAGGAATCTGATTTCTGTATTATTATAAATAGAAGGGTAGAGCATGTGTAAAGGATCATCTAAAAATCATCACAAGAGTGAGAGATTAGAATCATAGAGCTCTGATTTGTAAGAGACTCAGGAGTGTATTTGAGTAATAAAAAACACCATCCTGTTCTTGCCCGTGGACGTAGGTCGGATCCCAAAATCCACCGAACCACGTTAAAACACCTTGTCTGATTGGTGTATTTTCTTGTTTTCCGCTAAATTTGCCTTTGGTCCCCCATAACCAAACAAATTTACAGTTGAAGGAGGATTTCCTCGGGAGTGATATTCCAATATTACCCTGAGACCAAAATCCACCGTCAACAGTTGGCGCCGTCTGTGGGAAACTTCACAAAAAGCAGTTCACGTGATAAGACAAATGGCGGAGGACGGAAATCACCAACCAGGAGGTCCGGCAATGGACTGGATGAAAAAAAATGGAAGATGGCATGAGGACTATGATGGATCGACTAGAAAGAATGGAAGGAGCAAACAACGAGAAAACTGAAACCGAGACCGGACAGAGGAGAGAAAGAGGGAAAAGAATAGCAGATGTAAGCGAAGACGAGGGACCCAGAAAGAGAGGCCCATACGGGATAAGATCTGCGGTGGTAGGAAGATCAGAAGACACATGGGAAGAAGAAGAGGAGGAACAATCACCCGACCCCTCCTCCGACAGTTTTTTCAACTCCAAGAGGGAGGAGAGAAAGTATAACGAAGACGTACAGGAGACCTCTGAGTTTAAAGAACGCCACGCCCGGGGCGACAGGCGAACAGAAGAACACAGAAGGCGGCACGGGGGCACAACCCGTGAAATAAAATCTTGGTTGAGAAAAGAGATGACCAGATGGGGAGAAAGCCTCAAGATCGGGGCAGGAGACGCCCGAGGCGAGGAAGAGGGGTCTCCCCTTACGGAAGAAATAAAGGCAGCACAGTTTCCGAAGCGATTTAACATGCCGACCATGGCACCATACAAAGGCCACTCCGACCCAAAATCCCACATTGAAAACTTTGTCCTCCTAATGGAAGTACAGGGGGTAACGGGCGACGCCATATGCAAAGTATTTCCCCTAACTTTAGGGGGGCCTGCCATCCTATGGTATAGAAGTCTGGCCCCGAGGAGCATTCAGAGCTTCTCCCAACTTAAGAAATCGTTTATCCGGCATTTCAAAGGAGCCTGCACCCCTAAAAAAACAATAGGAGAACTAAGGCTCATGAAACAAGGAGACGACGAAACACTGAAGAGCTTCATTGAAAGGTATCACAACACTGTACTCGAGGTCGGAGGGTACGAATCCCAAGAAGCCCTGGAAAGTCTGAAAGGGGCCCTAAGGGTCGGGAAACTGTGGACCCACCTGAGGATCCATGAGACACCAGACTACGCTACTGCACTGGAAGTAGCCAGGAAGTACGTCCTACTAGAAAGCGAGGAGAAAGTATCCCGGAGAGGAACAACCGCCAGAGAAAGGGTAACCAGGAGAGAAGACCATCGGCGACCGGAGAGAGAATTCCGGAAGTTCAATCCAAGACCCAGAGAGTTCAAACTAATGGCACAAAAGGATCAAAGCAAAAGGCCCACAACTCAAGTAAACCATGTGGTCCGAGAAGAAGCGTATATTCCCCTAAGCAAGCCGCCAGGGAAAATCATCATGGAGATACGGGAGAAAGGCCTCTTAATAGAGCCCGACCTCAGGAGGTTTCCCCCAGACAGAAAGAACAAAAGATCCTACTGCCTTATCAGTCCGCCAAGCCCCTTAGGAAGAGGAGGCGTCACCGAGGAGACCGAGGTGGTCCAAGAGGAGGAGGAAGAAGCTGCTCCGTTAAGAGGAAGGATGTCCGTAGGGGGAGGAAGTCCTCTGAAGGTTCCTCCAAAAAACGGAAGGGCCCTGTGGTCCTCGGGGTGGATGACTTGGGGGAAAACATCCGGGAGGCCACTTCCCATTTAGTGCCGGCCTTCAATGAATTGGCCGAGGTGATTCCTCCTGAGAGAGGTCTCGACCACAGATCATGGCCGCCAGACAAAGGGCAAGGAATCGAGAGGTGAACGTCATCGCAGGAGGGGCAACGCTGGCCGGGGACTCTAACCGGTCAAGGAAGAATTACAGCCGAGCACGGGGGACAGAGGTGCTGAAAACAGAAAAAATCACAAACCCCCGAGGAAGTCGATCGACACCCATCATGTTCACCGATGAAGACGCCCAGGGGGTAAGTTTCCCCCATGACGACGCACTAATAATCAAAGCAACAATCGGCGGCACAGAAGTGGACAGAATCTTGGTGGACCCCGGGAGCGCAGTAGACATAATTTCCAAAGAAACTTTGGAGAGCCTGGGGGTAGAATGCACAGATCTAACCAAAGACATCACCCCCATGTACGGTTTCGGGGGATCAACGGTCGTCCCGCTAGGAAAAATTCAACTAGCAATGACAATCGGAGCCGCCCCCAAAACCCGAACAATCATGATAAACTTCACTGTAGTAGACTGCATGAGCAGTTATCAAGTCATTGTCGGCCGTCCCTTCATGATGAAAACCAAGGCCGCAATGTCCTGTTATTACTTAAAATGAAGTTCCCCACACGGGAAAGGATCGGGATCATATGCGGAAGCCAGAAGATAGCCCGCAGCTGTTTTGCCACTTGCTCACGAGAGACCCTCTGCGTGGAAAGAGGCACCAAAAGAGACAGAGAGACGAGGACGACGAGAACACGAGGAAAGACACTACTCCTCGGCCCGATAAACTGCACGGCTCGGATCAGCCGAAGAATTAGAAGAAGTAAAGCTATTCGGGCCAAAGAAAAGCATAAAAATAGGGGGAAGAGCCTAGACGAAGCCCTAAGAAAAGACTTGTTGGAATGTCTACAAGGTACCCCGACGTTTTTGCATGGGGACACGACGACATGCCCGGAATCGACCCAAAGTTTGTAAGCCATCGCTTAGCAGTGAACCCGTTACACAAACCAGTAAAACAGAAGAGGAGAATATTCAACCAGGAGCGGTGCGGAGCAATAGCAACCGAGGTGGAAAAATTGCTAAAGGCCGGTTTCATCCGGGAAGTAAAATACCCAGAATGGGTGTCCAACGTAGTACTGGTGAAAAAATCTAACGGAAAGTGGAGAATGTGCGTAGATTTCACCGACCTCAACAAAGCGTGTCCAAAAGACAGCTTTCCCCTCCCAAATATAGACCAACTGGTAGACACAACAGCCTGCCAAGGGCTGCTAAGCTTCATGGACGCTTTCTCGGGATACAATCAAGTCAAGATGCACCATGCGGACGAGGAGAAGACCACCTTTATCACTGACCAAGGGCTGTACTGTTATAAAGTGATGCCTTTCGGATTGAAGAATGCAGGGGCGACTTTCCAGAGACTGGTGAACAAAATCTTCAAACCGCTCATCGGCACAACCATGCTGGTATATGTCGACGACATGATAACAATGTCCGGAGAACCAAGAGACCATGTGGCCGACCTGAAGAAAACTTTCGAACTCCTGAGGAAACACAGTTTAAAGCTCAATCCAGAGAAATGTGCATTCGGGGTAGCCTCAGGAAAATTTCTGGGCTACATGGTAAGTTCACGAGGTATTGAAGCGAACCCGCAAAAGATACAAGCCGTGCTAGACCTGAAATCACCCCGGACAGTTAAGGAAGTACAAAGCCTTACAGGAAGGATCGCCGCACTCAACAGGTTCATCTCGCGTGCAACCGACAAGTGCCATCCTTTCTTCAAAGTCATCAAAAAAGCTCAAAAAGGGGTCGACTGGACACCTGAGTGTGAAGAGGCCTTCCAGCACCTAAAACAATACCTGGCACAACCCCCTCTCTTAGCCAAACCCCTCCCAGGGGAGACACTGTACCTATACCTGGCCGTCTCAAAGCACGCAGTAAGCTCGGCACTGGTACAAGAGACCGACCATGTCCAGAAACCGGTTTACTATGTCAGTAAAGCCCTACTGGACGCAGAGACTCGATACCCCACACACGAACTCATTGCCTATCCCTGGTCACCGCGGCACGGAAGTTACGACCCTACTTTCAGGCCCATCCTATCAAGTATACACGGATTATCCCCTGAGACAAATCTTGCAAAAACCAGAGGCCTCAGGGAGACTAATGAAGTGGTCGGTAGAAATAAGCGAGCACGACATCTCCTACCTCCCGAGAACAGCAATAAAAGGGCAGGCCTTAGCAGACTTCATAGCAGAGCTCACGGAACCACAGGTCCTGGCCGTGGAAGAAGACATGTGGGAAATGTCTGTGGACGGATCCGCAAGTTCACACGGCTACGGAGCGGGGGTAGCACTAAAAAGTGAAAAAGGAGAAGAGATACTGCTCGCACTCAAATTCGCCTTCAAAACTACAAACAATGAAGCAGACGAGGCAATACTGGCCGGGCTAAGGCTATGTACGGTAGTAGGGGTCCACAACGTAGTGATCATGAGTGATTCTCAGCTAGCAATACAACAGCTGAAAGGGGACTTTCAAGCAAGGGAACCGGCCATGGTAGCTTACCTAGCCGAAGTGAAGAAGTGGGTAGAGAATGTGGGAAACGTACTTTTCGAACAGGTCGGACGAGAAGATAACTGCGAAGCAGATTCCCTAGCCCGACTCGCTTCTTCAATGAAGACAGAAAATCCCAGGGTAATCCCTCTTATATACCTCCGAGAAAGAACCATAGAAGAGACAGAGGTGGATGTACTAGAAGAAGAAGGCGAAGATTCGTGGATGCAGCCGATTAGGAGATATCTGGAAACGGGAGAAACCCCTAAAGATAAAAATGAGGCCAGGAAAGAAGTTAAAGAGCACCAAGTTTTCCCTGATTGAAGGAGTACTCTACCGAAGAGGATACACCGTACCCCTCCTAAGATGCTTAGCACCAGAAGAAGCAGACTACGTGCTCAGGGAGATTCACGCAGGCATCTGCGGAAGCCACGCCGGGGGAAGATCAATCGCCTTCAAAGCCTTGAGGCAAGGGTTTTACTGGCCAACCATGCACCAAGATGGCGTGAGGATAGCACGGAAATGCGAAGGTTGCCAGAAAAATGCCAACCTCTACCATCAGCCGGCAGAACAGCTGACCACCATATCCAGCCCCTGGCCTTTCGCACAGTGGGGGCTAGACATCATAGGGCCGATGCCGAAAGGACGAGGTCAGGCAAAATATGCAATCGTGGCCATAGACTACTTTACCAAATGGGTAGAGGCAGAGCCATTGTCCACCATCTCAGATTAGAAGGCCACAGAGTTCCTGAAAAGAAATATAATCTGTCGGTTCGGAATCCCCCAAGCAATCATCACCGACAACGGGAAGCAATTCGACAGCAGGGGATTCAAGAAACTTTGCGAAGACCTCCAGATAACTTTGAAATTCGCCTCGCCAGCCCATCCCAAGTCAAACGGGCAGGTTGAAGCCACCAACAAAACCATCAAGTCAAACCTGAAAGCTCGACTCGGATCAAGCAAAAGCCTGTGGGTCGAGGAGCTACCAGAAGTACTGTGGGCACACCGGACGACCTTCAAAGATTCAACCGGAGAGACACCCTTCTCCCTATCATACGGATGTGAGGCCGTCATCCCAGCAGAGATCGGAGTATCAACCCACAGGGTCCGACACTTCGAGAACGAGCGGAACGAAGAACTTATCAAAAACCACCTCGACCTGATTGAAGAAAGAAGAGAACAGTCAGCAGTAAGAGCAGCAATCTACCAAAGGAGAATGGCCCGCTTCTACAATAGGAGAGTTCGGACCCGCTCCTTCATAACAGGCGATCTAGTGCTAAGGAAGGTGACTCTGAACACCCGACGACCAGAAGAAGGGTCGTTAGGTGCCAAGTGAGAAGGACCCTACAAAATCACCGAAGTAGTAAGACCAGGGGCCTACATCCTAGAACATCTGGACAGCACGAGGTTGAAGAAACCGTGGAACGCCGAAATGTTAAGAAGTACTACTTCCGTAAAAATCAACTTTCCTTTCTTCTACATTCTTTTTTTGCAGAAAACCGGGCAAAACAAACGAACCGGAACAACTGTTGTAAAGAGGGCAGCACGCCCCCAGCATGAATAAAAATTCATTTCGGCAAAACCCTTTGAAAAAGCGAAACAACCACCACCGAATCTGTATTTGGACTGGGGACGTAACATTCCCCCAGTGCCAAGTGATTCTTACAGCTCGGGGACGTAACATTCCCCCGGAGTCTGTCTTTGGACTGGGGACGTAACATTCCCCCAGTGCCAGGTGATTCTTACAGCTCGGGGACGTAACATTCCCCCGGCGTCTGTCTTTGGACTGGGGACGTAACATTCCCCCAGTGCCAAGTGATTCTTACAGCTCGGGGACGTAACATTCCCCCGGAGTCTGTCTTTGGACTGGGGACGTAACATTCCCCCAATGCCAAGTGATTCTTACAGCTCGGGGACGTAACATTCCCCCGGAGTTGTCTTGGACTGGGGACGTAACATTCCCCCAGTGCCAGGTGATTCTTACAGCTCGGGGACGTAACATTCCCCCGAGTCTGTCTTTGACTGGGGACGTAACATTCCCCCAGTGCCAAGTGATTCTAACAGCTCGGGGTCGGGCGATGTCCCACCGAGTCTGCCTTTGGACTGGGGACGTAACATCCCCCAGTGCCAGGTGATCTTACAGCTGGGAGTTAACATTTCCCCGGAGCTGCCTTGAGACTGGGGACGTAAAATTCCCCCAGGGCCAAGTGATTCTCACAGATCGGGGTGGGCGATGTCCCACCGAGTCTGCCTTTGGACTGGGGACGTAACATTCCCCAGTGACCAGTGATTCTAACAGCTCGGGGTCGGGCGATGTCCCACCGAGTCTGCCTTGGACTGGGGACGTAACATTCCCCCAGTGCCAAGTGATTCTAACAGCTCGGGATCGGGCGATGTCCCACCGAGTCGCTCTTTGGACTGGGGACGTAACATTCCCCCAGTGCCAAGTGATTCTAACAGCTCGGGGTCGGGCGATGTCCCACCGAGTCTGCCTTTGGACTGGGGACGTAACATTCCCCCAGTGCCAAGTGATTCTAACAGCTCGGGGTCGGGCGATGTCCCACCGAGTCTGTCTTTGGACCGGGGACGTAACATTCCCCCAGTACCAAGTGATTCTTACAGCTCGGGGTCGGGTTACGTCCCACCGAGTCAAACTCTTTCGGTTTGGGGAGGTGACATGCCCCCAGAACCCAAGTCTTTCACTCAGCTCGGGGTCGGGTTGCGACCCACCGAGTCAAACTCCTTCGATTTGGGGAGGAAACATTCCCCCAGAATCGAAGACCGTTACCCAGCTCGGGATCAGGTTATACCCCTCCGGTTCATAATGACCTCTGAAGGATCCCATATTGTTCGGACAACAAAGAAAAGAGGAGGAGAGATAAATAAAGACACAAATATACATATGTATATCAAATTATAATGTTGTTACACAAAAGTTAAAGTGTACAAAGGGCCCCGGTAGGGTTACCCTTTTCATTCAGCCCGCGCAGGGGCAGGGATTTCTTCCTCTGATGGTTCAGGTGGCGGAAGAAGCGGCTCGGCATCGGGAGGAGGAACAGCTGCTTCATCCTCGGCTGCACGACAGACCTCTACTGCAGGGGCGGGAGGAGGGATCCCATGGCAGTCCTCGCCGGCGGCCGGAGCCTCAGGACGCTCTTCGCAAGAAGCCTCGGAAGCCGGAACAACCGAGATAGGGGCGGGATCCATCACCTCCTCAGGTAGGGAAGGGAGCCATTTCCTAAATTCCTCCTCGGAAATATCCCCCTTGCAATAACTGATGGCTGCATGGATGGGGTCCATATTCAAATTTGGCAACACCATCGGTATCAACTCAGCACAGTCACCAACCCCCTCTAGGCGGACAGCCTCCTTCTCGGCCTCAAGCTCACTCTCCCTCTTCTCAAGCTCGATCTCTCTCTCCTCGAGATCAACCTCTCTATCCTCGAGCTCAGTCTTCTTCCTCTCAAGACTATCTCGGGTCTGTGCAACCTCCTCGTTTTTTTCCTTCAACTTGACCTCAGCACTTGCTACCTTCCCCTTCAAAACGCCAATCTCAGATTGGGCGGCCTTCAAGTCCTCCCGGGCATTGTCAGCAAGTTTCCGCTCCAGTGAGGCAGCAGCCTTAAGAGCCTTATTCGTTTTGAAGTTCTCAACGGCAGCCAACTGAAGGTTCTCTATCGTCCCCTCCCGGTCAGCCAGCTTTGCCTCCACTTCGGAGAGACGATTTTGAAGCCTCTGGGCCTGACCACCCTCGGACAACAAAGTCAGAAGAAGACCCTTATTCTTGGCCATAAGATAGTTGGCCTGCACGCAAAAAAAAAAAAGAAGAAAGGAGTCAATACACAAAATAAAAAGAACCAAAGACCCAAAAACCGAGAAGGGAAGTGAAAATACCTTCGCCATCTGAGAACTCATCTCAGCCACAACACCTTCAGGAGATACATCCTCATACCTCGAGACCTCCTCAGGAGGAATCACCTCGGCCAATTCATTGAAGGCCGGCACTAAATGGGAAGTGGCCTCCCGGATGTTTTCCCCCAAGTCATCCACCCCGAGGACCACAGGGCCTTTCCGTTTTTTGGAGGAACCTTCAGAGGACTTCCTCCCCCTACGGACATCCTTCCTCTTAACCGGAGCAGCTTCTTCCTCCTCCTCTTGGACCACCTCGGTCTCCTCGGCCCCAAATTGACGCCTCCTCTTCCTAAGGGGCTTTGGCGGACTGATAAGACGGGTGGACCCCGATGATTGTGTACCAGGAGAAGAGAGACTCCGAGCAGCAGGCTGGACATCTCCTTGAGACACCCGCTCAGCCCCAGCAGTGTCAGGCTGTGCCCGGGAAGTTCCAACATCAGCACGGCCGGCTTTCTTCATGGTACCGGCCAACTTCTCAAGAAACTTAGGCCTCTTCGACATGCCTACAAGAAAAAGGAAGGAAATCAGGGACATAGCACATAACAAAGATATCAAACATGATGAAACAAACTGGAAAGATCATCAAAACAGCCATCAGACACCTACCTATACCGACCTGAGACTTCTGAAGGGACGGTCCGAGTAAGGCCTGATTCAACAAAGGCCGCCGTCATTAACCAATTCCCTCCAGTGGGCAGCATACCGACGAGCCCAGCCTACCCGGACCCGCACCCGATGGGGAACCTTTGGAGCATCCCTCCAACAAGCTGGGAGGAACCAGAAAAGTTAGAAACCTAAAGAGACTAAAGGACAGGAACAGAGAAAAAATAAAGGGGACATTAGACTCCTAACCTCCAGCCCTGAAAATGTCCGGCACCAAGTGTCTCCCTTCATCCGACCTCAGGGTCCGTCCCCAATCCCCAGTGGCCCAGAACCAGAGATCTTTGAAGTTCTTATTGGAATCAGGGAGCTTCTGGACGATGTTCATAGAGCTGTTGTAAGCAGAAAGATAATACCAACCATGATGAGCTTTTGGGTTGGCTTTCAGGCGATACACCCTCTTCACCTCTTCAAAAGAGGGCTCCCCGAGCCCTGCTCGATGCCAAGCCACATACAACCCGGCCAGAATTCTCCAACTATTTAAACTCAGCTGACAAGGAGCGATCTCCATCTCGGCCAACATCCAAGCGAAGTAAGGTTGAATCGGCAGTCGCAGCCCACACTCAAAGAAAACAGGAAGAAGCGCCACCGAGCCCTCATCAGGTTGGCTAGCACGATCCATAAGACCAGGAACTTCAAGGGCAATATCTATAGGTATGTTATACCGCAGCCGAAGAAGGGCAAGATCGTCCTCGGTTATTTTAGAAGGACGGTTCATATCCAGAGCCGACGACCCAAGTTCGCCAGGCTCTGGGTCCTTCCGAGGAACTCTCTGGTGGTAGGAATCATTTTCAATCTCGGAAGCAGTAGGGGTAGTGTCAAGTTCTTCTACACTAGGTGCCCCTGAGCCCGAGGAGAGCTCTTCAGCAGGGGGGTTGAAACCTTGGCAAACCTTTCGGAGGAAGAACTATGGTCAGACATCCCTGACACCCAGAAAAACAGAGAAGAGAGGAAAATCAGTCTATGAGGGGCTACCCACGGTGTTCATGCTAAACTAGACAGGGAGTCTCTAAAAAGTGCCCTAAAGCAAGACCCAGCAAACACCACAAGTCTCTCCCTAAATAAACAAACAGATATACTGCATGAAGAAAAAGAGGAGAGGTCGCTCAGAAGACTTACTTGTTCTTCTCAAAAGCGGGAGGTCGTGCAGTACGGTAATGCCCGTTCCTTATGTTCGCAACACAGAAATAGAAAAAGACCACAGTTGAGATCCGAGATGTAGATATGAACAAATCAACCGAGATACTTGCAGAAAGGAAGGGGAAATTGCCGAAAAAGATGGAACAGTAGAAGCCTCCCCTTCTTATAGTCGTGACCAGGACGCTCGTGACCATTAGATCTGAAGGAAGAGCCCGGATGAACGCCAAGTGTCGGCCACAAAAGGGGCCTCCCAAGTTCAAACAAACGGCTGAGATCAACCCACTGTGAAAACGCCTCTGCACAGTCAATTCGTTCCCTCTTTTGGCGGGAACCCGGCAGATGCTTGACAAGTGTCGAACATTAGAAGAAACCCTAAAGTTGATTTGACAGGCATTTAAGAAGACACGACGGTTGTGCGTCTCAAGGAAAGATGATTGGAACAGCAAGAAAAATTCCTTTTTTGCATCCTAGGACGACTACCAGCGAAGACAATCAGCACACCCTCTTCATATAGTTCCCGGCATCAACTCATATACTCGTTGGAACCGAGAACTAGGGGACAGATGTTGATGGTGTTTTCAGGCGCTACAGCATTTAAGACAGCGCGACAAGGACAAAAGGGTAAGTTCGCTATCCGGTTGAGATCATCTAGCCGACCCGACCAGTTCATATGAAGACCGACCACTTTGGTTCAAATGACCGAGCACTATAGATGTCGGTAGGAACGTCCTCAGCATAAAAGATTGTCATGATCGACCTCATTAAAGACCGACCAGATGACGGACCGTGTTTAAAGCAACAGCACCCCATTCTTATGGATAAGATAAGGAAAACATCCTACTTTCACAAGGAGAGAGAGTCAGAATCCAAAAGGGAAAACGGAAGAAGAAAGCAATGCCAGATCAGGAAACCCTACAAGAAGAGAAGATTGAGTTCAAATAGGATTTCTTGTACAAATAGGAATCTGATTTCTGTATTATTATAAATAGAAGGGTATAGCATGTGTAAAGGATCATCTAAAAATCATCACAAGAGTGAGAGATTAGAATCATAGAGCTCTGATTTGTAAGAGACTCAGGGAGTGTATTTGAGTAATAAAAAGCACCATCCTGTTCTTGCCCGTAGACGTAGGTCGGATCCCAAAATCCACCGAACCACGTTAAAACACCTTGTCTGATTGGTGTATTTTCTTGTTTTCCGCTATAATTTGCCGTTGGTCCCCCATAACCAAACAAATTTACAGTTAAAGGAGGATTTCCTCGGGAGTGATATTCCAATATTACCCTGAGACCAAAATCCACCGTCAACATTTGATATTAAATATAAACTCGAGCTCGAGGTTTGTAATGAAATTATCATAGAACTACTTTCACTATATAGGTAGTCCAGACATAAAATCCTTTTTAATAAGATGGTTTTTAAGGATTTTGTGGGTGATTTTTTTTTTTTTTTGGTAATAAAGCGAGAAATAGAATTTGAGGATGGCGATCGGTGACTCACTGATGACGAGGCATTGGAGGAAGCAAAGTTGATATTGAATTGAGCGCCAAAAGAAGCCATATTGGCTGTTTTATTTGGTGGGGCAGTTACACTAATTTATTGAATTGGTTCAAAAAAGAACAATTAAAAAGAAAGGGTTGAAATTTTGAATTTATTAATATTTTCTTTAATAATTACGGTATTATTTTTGTGTGTGTAAATAATAATCAAATTTGGAACTTTAAGTCTCTAACCAACTTTTAACAGCTCAACGCTCGTTTTAAAGTGTATTAATTTGTTAATTTAATGTTACAACTTGGATTACGATTTGTTTAGAAAAAGAATGTTATAATCCTAAAAAATCCTATTTTATTTTGAATGACACGTTGTAATGATTGCATAGGAATATATTACTTAAAAATAAAGAAAGAAAGACTTTATTGGTATGTATTGGCACACATTTGTTAAAGTTTAAAAATAATCTATAATCTTTAAATTCATTAAAATTTCAGATATACTAGTGAAATCCAGTTACCTTATAATTATTGTTGAGATCGGTTAATTTATTTTGAATTATAATTGTTGGCTTAAATACTTTTAATCTTTTGTTTGATTGTCATCTGGTAAACGGATTTTGTTGTTGTTTCTGTATCTTAGATGTTTGACATGGTAGTGATGAGGCAGGTGTTATAAATGAAGATGATGCTGAAATTGGAAATGACAGACAACTCTTTGTAGATAATAAGCTTCATGGTAAACAAGATGCTAATGGGACTAAGTCTAAAACTACAAAGGAAAATTCATCAGTTTTCAGATGCAGAATATGCCCAAGAATCCTCTGTTTGTCCGAGGAAACCACAAGGGCTCACCTTAATTCCAAGGTAATGCATGGCAAGTTGAGAGTATCTAGGTCTTGCATGCTTTTGTTAATATTGTTATTTTAAGTTTTATGTGTAGAAGATGATTTGCTTATCCTTTATCCTTTATAATCTTTGTGGGCTTTTATCCTTTATACTCGTTCTGCTAAATCAATCCTCGCTTAGCTTGTAACCCAAGTGTTCTTCATCGGTTTCTGTAACAGAAGTGGACCTAGATTGATTCCCCTGTCTTGACATCACTTATGGTGAACATGAAAGCAAGACAGACCAACTTTCCATATAATTTTTGCTTTTACCTTCAAATTGATTTATACGAAGATGAGAACCGTGATGCCCCTAACAAAATGGATTTATTGTTCTAGAGACATGTTCGATCTCAATGATGATGGTGAAATTTAGAACCAGGACACAGCTGCAGAGATGAATGCAAGCATTGTAGCTCTTGCACAGGTTTGTTTTTTTGCATTATTACTACATTAATTATTTTAATTGGGAGTCTCAAATCATCGATACTGCAAGTAAGCTAACTCTCTCAATACTTTACCAGGATAAGCCCAAGACTAAGAACAAAAGGCGGCATAGGAAGAGGAATTTTCCAAAGCATGAGGTAATTGAAACAATATAATGTTACAATTGCATTTAATCAATGAAGATTTTATCAAGAAAAAACCAAAGCAAATGACCTGTAGCCCAGCCAAGAAAAGGCATAAAAATGAATACTGCAAGTAAGCTATAACGATGTTTGCTTTCTTATGATGGATAAAACGGCAGCAAGGAGTGAGAAATTGTCCAAAAGTACTGTTGCCTTTGACGGTACAATGCTAAAATAAATTTAATTTTCATCTTTTAGAATTTTGGATTTGGGTCTGTATTATGCTTCCAATCGTTCGTGTTTTTGATCCAGAAATAATCCAGAGTGTAGTTGAATCCTTAAAATAATTGAAGGGCATCTTTTCCTTTGGTCTATAATCAATTCTGTCTCCTAGCTTCAAGATATGGCCATCCTTCCAAATTCCCAATCTCTATAATTAATTAATACATGAAGGAAGAAACAAGAAAAGATTGTTGTGCCATTTCATCTGAAACGCGCGATATAGAATGCATCAACTAAGTCAACAGTGTTACCACAACATAATGTCACCTATAATCAACTCACTCTATCAATTCCCAAAACTCTCCATCCAATTATTGGGAGCATTATTCCATTGCTGACATTGGAGCTCAATCGATTTGAATGATAAATTAGGTGGTCTGGAAGCCGGTAGACTCTGTAATCACCGATATTTATGGTTATTGGTCTGAAGGATGATCAGGTGAAGCTCTCGAGTCATCTTTGTTTCGATCAATTTCAGCAGAGTGATCAGGTGGAGGGGGTTCTTCTCCACTTTCACTGTTCTCAGGATGAAAATTGATGGGGAACTTTGTGACCCTTGGTTTATCTGACAAAATGTTTCTTTGGACCTTATCAATCAAAACCTTTTGGGGAGGTTCCTCTCTCAGTTGCTCATCATCATAATCATTGTTGACATAGTAACCCACTCGGACAAATTCCTGACCAAGGTAAGAGCAAGTCAACAGAAGCACTGTCACACCAATAATGTCTTCTTCACGAATCTTTGATGGGTCTGGTGGGTCAGCCTGCAAATCATTCACCAAAGGGTACAAATGAGGTTTGATTCCAAGGCAAAGCAAACAAATCGAACATGAAAAATTAAAACAATGAGTCATTTAAAATTGCCTGTAACACAAAGCGATAGTTTCCAATGTTGACAGGCCCAACAAGTACACTTTCTAATAGCTGATCAGAAGTCTCATCCTCGGCAGAACCCACATAAATAAGTTTCCATTCCAAATCTGCATTAGGATGAAAAAAATTGAATGTTGTGAAAATCTAACAGGATATAAAGAGAGAAATAACTGATTTGGTTAAAAGAAATATGAGTGATGGATCACATTCTTAATATTAAAAATTTAAGTCAGCCAAGGTATATCAGAAATTAAACTGAGAAATATACTAAAACACAGAAGAAAGATAATTTGAAGGACTAGAGCCTGTCATTTAGCCTTCACGATCAAACAAATAAAAAACTATTATCTGCTTGTACAGTCACTTTCTTTCCCAAAAACAGTAGTCATGAAACAATTAAGGTGGCAGAGACAAAAGCTTTGAGTTGGGAAGTTCACAATCTATATTTTCTCTTAGCTTCCATCAACGAACTAAATGCAATGAGGAAACGAATAACAGTTTGCATTACAGATCCAGTGATAATTACAAAACTTCATTTTGTTATTGGTCTATTTCTACCGTTGAGAATTGGCCATATTTAACAACACTCCCCAGTAAAGAAACTTTCAGACACTTGATGAAGCTGAATATGAAGAAGCCACTTCTAGTATATAAGTCGGAAAGACAGTCAAAGGTCAAGTCAAGCGAAAATACAACAACTCAAGCTCCTATCAACGGCACTAGAAGCAAAAGAACCTAAACAACCACTCAAACATAGTGCTAGAGAAGAAGACATCAGAAATCTAGGCATACACTATAATAAGCAGGAAAATGCAGAAAATATTATGACACCAAGAACACACAGCAACCGTTTATTGTAAGCATGATATATGATAACAATCGGAAACTACAAATATAAAACCAAAAGGAGAAAAACTTTAATCAATTAACATGCTATTAGCTCGAATCATGAAGGATACTGTTACCTCAAAACAAATATTAAAGTGTTATTCCCTCTCGGTTTCTACAACCAAAAAAAGAGCCTTCGGAATATTAAAAATAAAAATAAAAGTTCCCACATCGCCATAAATCAAGAAAAAATCAGTTATCAGATAGGATATATCCCGTCTTACATTAAATTATCAACAAACCCTAGCATTAAGTTGCATGTATCATATCATTATACAAACTAAATACCCAAAACAAAATATCACCCATTATCCAGAATTGTATTTGATTTGGCTGACTCATCAGTTGCCATCTTCAGTTGGAAACCAACTTGGAACAAACCATTTAAATCAGCTTCAAAACTTCAAATGTGCCTTTCGCTCTTTGCTTTAATTTTTTTTTTAACAGATATATAAACGCTATACTATAACTCACTGAAAGTCAACAGAAAAAAAAAATGTAATCGTAATTACCGTCTTTAAGAGGAGCGACGCACTCGTACGAGATCTCAAACTGAAACGGAGACAAAAACGGCGCCGGATTGTCCAAAACGGTCACATTCGTAATACTCACAGCACTCATCGTCTCGGATTCTAATTAAAATCTGATTTCATATACAAATCAACCAAAACACCAGAACCCAGAACGTTCAAACGAAGGCAAAGAGGCAGAGAAGTAGCAGTAAAAGAATTTTTTTTTTTTTTAGGTTAAAGAAAATGATTTTGGGTATTGGGGGATTTTAAAAGTAAAATCCTAAACAACAAAATTAAAACAAGTGAAGGTTGTGATGCAAATTGTTATTTGAATTGTAAGGGTTGCGGCTGCCGCAGAGAATTGGCGGGATATTGAACAAACGGTTTTAAGTGGGGGGAGACTTTGGAAGTGGAGGTTTCAAATTCAATAAAATTACTTTCAATTTAGGGCTGAAATCAGAAAGTATGTATGATAAGGGCCTGTTTGGTCTGGGTTTCCAATCCGATGATTTTTCGAAATACAAAAATAAATGAAAATGGTTTATTACCTATGGCAAGTTCCTTTTGGTTACATTTTTAAATTATTCATTAAAGGGATTTTTATCACTTCATTGTCAAAGCTTTTTTTTTTTTTTTTTTAAGTTTCAGGATATTCAATAAGAAGAACCAAGCTTACAAATGATATTAGAAGGGATATCTCCCTTCCACATACCGTTCACATAATTATTACAAGTAAACTTAGCTAATCTATGCGCTGCTCAAGCTTTTAGTCAAAGCTTTTAGTCCTTGGCTAGTAACATAATTGAAGTTAAAGCTACAAGAGAGACATTATCATGAATCATCAAAAGCTTTATCTATAGTGCTGCTGCTCAAGTAGTCCACACAACTCTGCAAATGTTATTTTTCTTTGATCAACTCCAGTATTTCATTCTAGGGATATTCCGTCTGATTCTATTTCTTTACAAGGTACAAGAAGGGTTTCATTAACTAACCAAACCTGCACATCATGTACCCAAAAAAAAAAAAAACTAGAGACTGCATCGTTGATTATGCAATGTACATCAAAAACTTGTGCTAAAAGAAATGTATGTATGTGAAACCATCTATAATATTCAATTTTTGGCTGTCAAGTCCATCTTCCGTGTTTGAGAGTGAAACATATTAGCTATATCTGCAGCAGTGCTACATTCCTCGGGATTTCTATCAGATATGGACCGAATGAATCTAGGAAATCTGATTGAGATACCACGGCTTGGATGAACCAAACCTATAGCAGCATGGTGAACCGGTGATACTGTAAATTCTGCACCTCTAATTTCCCAAACAAGTTCTGCAGAAAACCACATATCTGGACTCTCAGCTGTTTGATAGTAAGATGGTTTTTTTAATAAGATCTTATCCCCAGAAAAAAATTCCTTCATCTGCAGGCAAACATGGAAACAGTAGTTATTATTTATTAACCAGTTGACCAGCTGCAGGATACCACTTGCATGATTGATAAAACTGAAGTAATGCTTCTAGTAGACACGGTCTCAACTGAGGCTTACATCACCAAATTGTAATGTTGGTATTACTTTACAAAGTAGATGGCTAATGTGAAAGTCTCCAGGAGGTTGCTGACCCAGAGAAAAGAAAAAAACAGTTCGCAATTTTAACTAACTACAGAAGAAGAATTAAACGAGGTAACAAGCTCTCTGCAGTGCATATATGATAGAAATATGCAATGTGATAAATCTTCTTAGATACAGCTATCAATTGACGAGAAGGGAGAGACCTTCAGTTCATCACCAGGACCGTGGAAAAGGTGTATTTATGGAACTCTGTTGACAGAATTGAAATTCATACAAGCAATTTTGAATCTTAATGAGTCCCGAATTAACCTTCTTCTAAGATAAAATAATTTTTTGCAAAGTATCATGATCTATTTGCCTTCTCTGGAGGACAAAAGATCATAAAGACATCCTTATCTAAAAAACCAATAATTACTTTCAAGCAGATTAATTCAGCCTAGATCTTCTCTGTTACCTTACTGATAAGCCAAGCCAAGCCAATCGACAAGCACTTGATATCATGAACATCCACAATCAATCTTACCTCAATGTAGAAGGCATCTGAGAGCCCAGACATGACACGACATATGCTTTGGAATTCCTCAGTCTCGGGGTTGTAACATGCCATGAGGAATGGACTGTACCTGCAGTATGAATTAGATAATAGAAAACATCAACATATTAAAGATTCATGTAGGTTGATACACAGATTATATAACATACATTCGCCATTCACCAAACTTGCTTGAACACCCATATAATTGATACCTAACAGCCCAACCATAAACTTTGATGATTCTTTTCCCTATTCCATTGACTACTCTAAAAAGAGATTTTGTGAATATGGGAGACAAGCAGTGACTGTCAAGTAACTAGTGGCTGGGTAAAAAAATGGAGAAAATGAGGCGTTTACCATCCTGCTTTTCTCCCATTGCCATGCCAAGCACCAATAGGGACTAGATCAAGAGAGTCGTTTAATCCTTCCACATAATCTCGCTTCACCTGCAAAGACAATATCAGAGTCAATCAGCACAATTTTATTTATTTATTTTTAATCCCCAACTAGTGAAAGAACCAAATATGTAGATATGAATCATATAAAACCTTTAACCATGAGTCACAACGCTTTGATGGAGAATATCCAGCGTCAACATCTAACGATTTAACCATAATCCCTTCACATGAGGAGTGGAGTGCCTCTTCGAGAAAATTATTTATCTTAGTTAGTGTGATTTCACTGGTCAAACAAGCATCATCAACTTCCACCTATAAATCAGATTACTGTATCAAACACTGATTACACAAATATGGATTATGTCAAATGGTAAGACAAAAGCACTTACAGTCATTTCCTTTGCATACTCAAAGTACCCCAACTTTTCATCATAGAACAACTCTTTCAAGTCTGTATTTTGGATGCAATATGGGAAAAAGGTAGTTGGTTTTAGAAACTACAATAGTTGCAGGAAAAGTGCTCACTGTCCAGTAAAAGAATACAAAAGAAAGACAAGGTATGCATACATTTACGTCTCTGACGGAGAGTATAACCCAACAGCCTGTAAAAGAAAAGTTTATTAGCAACCTCGCATAAATAAGCAACCATTTGGATAGGAAAAATAAAAACACATCCCACACTAATGTGTACAGATTGATATCAATTCTGAACAACATTGCATTTGCTACACAAAAAGTTCAGATATTAATTGAGGAATGATGACTCCAGAGAATTAGAATGATCGACACCACTGGTGCCAGATTAAGAGTGGACTGGAAATTGTAGCATATCCAGATTAAAATGGCATCCATTCACCATTCACCAATATAAGAAAAATGAAAGTCCAGCCAGCGGACCCCATCACAATGGTGTTCAAGCACAACTTCAATAACTTCCATGGAAGTACATTCTTTTCATGTAAAATGGAAGTTCTAATAACTGCATGATCAAACATCCTATTACATAGAAATACAAGAAGTTTATATAGATATTAAACAATAACTACAATAGAAATAAGAGTTCTCAAATCCAATGTCTTGAGATTTTAGATGGTTAGGTTATAGTCTCAAATAAACGCATTGTTTTCATCCTCGTAAGTTTGTGTGTCTGTGTCCATCTTCAGAAAAAATCAACAGTTCTAAGGAAAACTCAGAAAGGTTCAAGATAATTACTGCTGTCCATTAGCAAACATGATATCAAAGACAAATACACAAATGTCGACCTGCACAGGTTAGAAAGAAATCCAACATGAGAAAGAAGAATCACCAACTTAGCATTAAATTTAAATAGCCATACAAGATATCAAAGCAAACATGGCATTGACATCAATGCCAAAATAGACAAATTCTAGTTGCAGATGATGAATAAAAACCAAGTGGAAAGAAAAACCATCGATATCGCTGCAAATTTAAATACCCATCACATTGATGCCACCACCAAATTTAAATACCTATCCCTTCCCAGCAGGCCCTAGTTTTTGCGAGCAGCTTGTTCAGTTTTTGTAAACCCCAAATATTAAAAATATAAATTCTGGTCTTGTTTCTTACAGTTTTTTTAAGAGAAACAAATTAGAAGATGGTATTGTTGATATGTCAACTGATTCATGATTTGAATAACATTAACAAAAAAGTCCACCATATACATTCAGTGCCAGCAACAACAAAAAAAACACTCAGAATCCTCTACTTTAGCAAAAGTAAAACATAAGCATGTTAAATTTTTGTCGAAACTTCTATTAGTATCGATCACATCATAACCTATCAAACCTTTACACTCTTCACTGTGATCACGGAATCTTTGCCCCCCCTCTCTCTTGACGATAGTTCTTGGAAAGTCATGATTTTGCAGCCATTCTTCCTATCAATTGCAACTACCTGAATCCAAAAGGTGGTCTTAAATTATAAATAATAACAGAAATCTATAGCAAAGAAATTCGATCACGAAAAAAATCATTAAGCATATGCAAGAAAATTGGACCTCTGCATCCAGTACGAAAGTCATCGCAGCAGGCTTACATGATTCCTTAACTATACTAATTAAATCAGGAAATCTTGATGTTGTTTCATCCCCATTCCGTGAAAATATACGCACACTGCCATCCGCTAATCTGTGAATTTGGGCACGCTGACCATCATATCTGAAATTACACAAATAGACCAAACCGTATGAATAATCTACAGTAACTTAACAAAGACGAGGAAATGGAGTGTAATATATTCCACCGAGTTGATAAGTGAATGATCCAATTAGTTTTCTTAAAAACTCATTTGATTGAATATGCACAAATACAGTACAATTGATCCGATAAAAAAGAAGACATGTAAGACATTAAAAATCCCATGTTCAATTTTCTCAATAATAAAAGAGCCAATGAAATAAACAATTCTTCAAATACCAAGGGTGCGTTTGGTAGAGAGTATTGCCAGAGAATATAAGCTAGTTTATAAGCTATAAAACAAGCGCTAGAGTATAAGCTAGCGTCGAAAAATAATCTCATATTGTGAGATTATGGTTTTGTAACAATTCCATATATAATACGCAACCAAAACTACTAAACAGTTCATGTATTTGCACAGAGCCAGGGACTCCAAGGCCCAATTCCTTCCCCTGATACAAAGAAAATAACAGTAAAATTACAAGGTATATATGAATGTGAGGTTGAAAATTCAGCTTTCCATTAGCTGATTATAGATCCAAAAATTCATGGGACTATCATAAATAAATGGAGAGCATAAAACACAACTTAAAAAAGAGAAGCTATTAAAAAATGGACTGACTTGTATTCACAAGTAAATGCTTTATTCTGGAAGAGCTTTAGTACTTGTGGAACCCCATTGGTGATTCTAACATAGGAAACACCAAATATGTTAGAAAATGCCAAATATGTTAAAGCAATGGCAAGTCCAGTGCAAATCCAAGCATACTATATACGACAAAAAATCACTAAAAAAAAATGTACTTTGCAAGCATGGGCTTGATAGGTATGCCTGGAACCATTGACAAAGCTGACGATGAAAATCCAATGCCTTTATTCATGAGAGAAGGAATGAGCAAATCCTGTTACAATGGAATATATGGAATTAGATCCTATAAAATTGTGGCCCGTGATTCTTTGTCAGAAGGTTAGTATTGCAAATAATTCCCCCAAAAGCATGAAGAAAAGAGTAAGAAGAACTTCAGCACCAACTACAAAACTTACCAAGCTGGGAAGTATATTATAAGCTTCAACTGCTGCTGTAGAAAGATACTACAAATAACAGAAAATTTATTTGTCAAATTAAATAAATAACAAAAAAGATGAAAGATAAAAGGAAAAAGGAAAAAAAATCCTCAGTGATAAGTAAACTCATGTAAATGTATACATAAGCTCTTTACTAAATGAAAAACTGTTGTATAAAACAACCTTTAAACAAATGGTCAAAGTTACAACTAAAACTCATTTGTGTGATGCATTATAATATAATACAAAAACTCACTAATACATGAACAATTGAACATCAAGCATCTAAGTACATCCATGCAAAAGAAAATAGAATAGGAAATCACCAATTCATGCTGAGAATAGAAATCAAACCTGAAGCTTCTCCTTCAAATTTTCTGCTTTTCCTTCAAGAGAAATCTCAAGGAAAGAATTCATAACAACAGCTTGAGCCAATGCAGGCAAAACAGTTCTCATCACTGCTCCAATTCGTAAATTCCTGACCTGTAAAAAAATATTTTCAGAAAGCATGCCCTATTACAAATATCTGAAAACTCTGAAGCACACCACAAATCTCATATTCATGTGACAACATTACTCAAGTAGAAAAAGAACCTGAATTCAGCAATAAAGGTTTATCAAAACCAACAGGCAATGCAGCATCTTACCAGAGTTCTAACAAGAAACTTCATCTCCTTCTCTCTACAAGAACACATGAGGTTCACAATAAGGCTTTTCTTCCGAGCGGTACTTCCATTACCTGTTTGCACACTGTTGTATATAGTTTCTAAGGAAAATGAGAAAAAAGGAGCAAACTGCATAAAAAACTTCTATATAGAAAGTTGGCTAAAAGGATGTGTATATATTCTACATCATATCTATAACACCCAACTCAGACAACATGGAAACCTAGATTAAAAAATAATTTTTTGAAAAGGGTGCAATTCAGCTCCAATTCTGTGTTGCTGCAGCCTGCACACAATCCTAAACTAATCAAGACTATAATCAATTTACAGATAGACTGTTTAATATTTCAGGAAGCTTTGGGAAAAACATCATAAATATAGTTAAAGCACCAATGATTCCACAGACTTCATACAGAAATCAAATTGGACTACTCATACCTTATCTTGCGAAGCATAGAAAATACGTCTTTGATAAGAAGTGGTGGAGGAGGAGCAAGTAATGTCTGTGTTTGTCGGCATTCTTGAGCAACATCACCTGCAATCACAATAAATTTTCTACTTAACAGTCTATTTAATAAACTCGGGGAAATTTTATTTTATTTAAAAAAAAAAAGATGAAGGATCAAAATTTATAAAAACCATCATCAATTCGTACCAAGGTCACCTAGCCTATTGTACATATCCCTAATTTTAGACCGATTTGTTCCACAAGCCTCTTCTAGTGCTGATGTGACCAAACTTCCACCAATGTTTAGTTCCTGCATCGGTTTTGCAAGAATATTACAGACTATATTCTAGTGTTAAAATAAAAACCGCCTAGAAAATGCTCAACGTGTAGTCATACTTTGAAGTTTGAAAAAAAAAAAGCATGTCAAATTGTACTTGTTGGCATAGATACACAACTAATAAGCAAACAACTAGGAAAAAAATTGGCGCACTTGAAAATATTCCATATTTTTTAACCCTACATAACCCAAGTACGTATCACCATAACTATAATCCAACTGAAGTTTATCCTAATATCATAATATCACAGATGCCCATTCTCTAAATATGTAGCGCAGTAGACGTATAGTTAGAAACTCAGAATTTAGAATTCAATCAACAATTATTATAAATTTCTAGAGTTAACTGAGTCTTGTTAACAACTAACATGCTGCAACGTTTTCCAAAGAGGAGAATCTTTATAACCCATTGGATCAAAGTGCATTAACAAAAAGACAAAAAAAATAACAAAAGAGTGGAGAAACCATACAACAATTATGAAACAATTACGAAGATGAGAGAAAGAAGTTCACTATGTTTTCATGGTTAGAAGCAATCTTATTGGTGCACAAATACACAGCAGGTAGCACATCCTCAGGAGATAAGGCCAGCAAACTGGAAAAAAAATGCAAGCCAGTGGTATAGCACCCAATCAGCAATTTGTACGGCAGAAAAAAGCAAGTTGAAGAGGAATTAAAAAAGAGAAGGAATCTATATACCTTCTAAACATATTGCACAACATGGACACAACTTTTATCTTGCCCTTTTCAGCCTCAACCAGGTCAAACGTTCGTGCAAGGTGGATATATGGAGCAGGCTGTCCATTCCTCCAGCATGCTGTATATGGATCTCAGTGTCATCCAATATTTCCATTATTTGAGAAATTTTAAATTGAAATCCGAAACTAAATTCACAAACCATGCTCTATTGGATCATATTTTTCAGGTGATAGTAATATGAGAGTTGAATCCGTATGTTCTTTTGATGGTCTCTGGACAGAAATATCAGCCTCATGTCGCAATTTGCCAGATGCATTTTTCTCCAATGTACAATTCTTATTACAGCTTTTGGACTGAACTGGATTTTCAGGGAATTCCAACCTATCTACATTCTTACCACGATCAATCTCATGGTTACCATAATATAAATCCAGAGCCATATTAATATCTCCTTTTGTCTTCTCTAAGATGGTGGCAGCATAACTTTTTAGTGATTCATTTCCATTTATTATCTTCAAGAACTGAACTATCTCCTCTCCGTATGTCTTGGTATCATCACTTGGCAAAGGATTTTCATCTTTAGGGCATTGCTCTAACTTGGATCCAACCCCACCACCTTCAGACACATTACGCAACTGTTTATTGAAAAAACTTGTAATTGTAGACTGCTTTGGCCCACCAGATTCCATTTTTGAAGTGACTTTTTCTTTCTTCTTTGGCTTATTGGCAACGTTTTTCTTCCTTTTGCTTGGAGATATGGTGCTCTTTAGTGAATGTTTTATGTTTGGCAACTTGTATTCCTGACTTAAAGGAATGCTCACACTTCCTTGGGGAATGGTCTTATCAGAGTTTAGTTTTAAAGCTGATACAGAAAGATCACGTGAGCTGGTCTGGGATGTAGAGATCGAAGTTGTACATGCAGAGACTTGCTCATATAATTCAGTTTCACATTCATAGAAATTAGAGACAGCATCAACAATGTTCCTCCCTGAGCTGCTAATCAAATCCAACATTTGGTTCCGAGTAACCCATGCAGGCAAATGGTTATGAAGTTCTTGTACCATTTTCTCTGTTTCCTCATCGTCTAGCACAATTATATCTCCTGAGCCAAGTTCTTCCAAACAAGACGATGAATCTAAAAGAATAGTTGAATTATTATTTTCAATGGCTTTAATTTCATTCGAATTTACCTCCCCCACTTTGCCCAGCCCCTCATTAATGCCAGAACCAGCACCCTGTTCAACTTTTGCATCAATTTCACTGGTCCCTCGATGAAAACCCATAAAAAAATCTTTCTTGTTAGCCATTTCATCAACCAACCCAGCAAAATACTTTCTCATTTTACTAGCATGCTTGCTATCAATCTTCTCAACATCAATGCCCACTGTAGGTATAACCTGCTTAGGTTTCAAAAACTTCACATACTCCCTAAGCTCATCATAATTCGAATGCTCGCTATACGGCACAAGATGTATCTCAAATGAATCCTTTGACCTCACTGCAAACTTGTTACGCTGCACTTCATAAGTCCACCCAGTAGGCACAAAACCAACAACCTTATCATATCCTCTTTCCATCATAATCTCCTTCATTCTCACAAAATTTGGCCGAAAATATGGCCAAGTCTCCCCCAACATATTCCATCGAACAACATGAACATCAGTCTCACTCTCATCCTGCGTAAAAACACCACTATCCCCAAACCCCAAAACACGCAAAACTTCCATTTTCCTTGAATCCACATACACCTTCCTACCACATTTCTTAGAAATTTCAATCAAAATCTTTTCTTTACCAATGACATAAGTGGCAACAAGAAACAAAACCCTCTTCTCTAAACCCCCATTACACTCATGTGACTCACCTACAATTCTACTAATCACATTAACCATATACTCAATGCTCTCTTCTTGCAAAGGAAACAAAAACTTCGGATTACAATAAGTAGTATCTAAATAAACAGCATCACAGCCCACAAACTCATTCATCACAGGCCCTAATATCATCGTTTTACAAAAACGAAAATCACCCGTATGAACATACCTCTCGAAACCTCCATTGTTGCCCGGAACCTTGAACAATAACTGGACGGCACCAGGGCAATGATTGGCATCAACTACAAAAACTTCACACCCATCAATTAAAACAGGTTTCTCAATTGGCAGTGGGTAAATAAACTTGGGGTTTACGTTGAGTACCTGAGAGAGAAGGCGGGAAGTGATTTCGGAGCAAAAAATGATACCTTTGGACCAAGAAGGGGAGAGGCCGGTGTAGTGGTCGGAATGGAAGTGGGAGAGGAAATAGGAAACAGAGAAATCGGCGGCGTGGCGGAAGGCGTCGATGAGGAAGCGGGTGTTGGGGATGTGTTTAGAAGGAGGGAAAGTATGGGGAATTGGAGGAAAATTGAGGGAATTGGGAGGGGGTGATTTGGTTGAGAGAAAAAGGTGGGTTGAGTCTAGGGTTAGGGTTTTGTTATTGGGAGTGGATGCCATTGGAGTGTTTGAAGGATTTAGAATTCGAAAGGAATCATTTTTATTAGTGGGGCTGTTGAGTTGAGAAGCAGAAGAGGAAGATGGGTGGCGCCAAAGCTATTTCTAGAAAGCACTTCTGGCAAAAGTTGCTTTTTTAAGGGTAAAGCTTTTTTCCCATCGAGGAAAAAGAACAAAAATTAATTGATTAATTGTTCAACTTATTTTCCTTTCAACTGTTTATCCGAAATTTTGAAATTACTTCCACTGCCACAGGCCATAAATAGTACCACTTATTAAAGATCAATTCATCATTTTGAAAAAAAAAAAAAAAAAAACCTTTATCACATGCAAGAAGATGAATTCAGATGGCAGATAATATATTAATGATCTGATATTGATCTTTGTAATTGAGTTTGGATGAAATAAAAAATAAAAAATATATTCTCTATATATTAATTAAACTACTATAATTGCATAAATCATATTCATATATAAAATATACAATCATATTTGCATAAACCTATTCATCACCATCTAAAAATGTAATCTCCCATTGCCAAAACAACAAGAGACCACACGTAAGTTCATAATATTCATATATATAATAATAAATATACAATCATATTTGCATAATATCCTATTCATCACCATCTAAATATGTAATCTCCCATTGCCAAAACCACAAGAGACCAAACATAAGTTCATAAATTAAACAACATATTGTGTCAATCATCTTGCATAAAACGGCTCTTCTGCAATAGTCTCCAACAATGGCTTCTTTGATCTTGAAACAGATAATCTACGCACGAACTCCGGATGTGAAAACTCCTCCATATCATCCAACGTCGGCACCGGCACCGTGGCATCATCATCACTCTTCACTTCCTCCCCTGCAGAATCCGGCAAAATCCTCACCTTCCCAGAAGAGCATCGCTTGGCAGCCTTATTAACAGCGACAAACAAAGGTGCCATGTCAGTCGCTGTGATTCTTGACGTTGCCCTCTTCATGGAGAACATTACGTACACATTCTTCGGTTCCAAGTCTTCATCCGCGTTGAGTGGAGAAAACCTTTGACCTAGTTTTAGAGACTGAGAGTTGATCAAGAAGAAGTTTGGTTTCTCCAGCATAAGCTCTGCGGCTTTAATGGGTGTCTGGATTTGCCTTATTTCTCCGCATGGAAATATCACTTTTGCTGATCTTGTGTGCTTTCCTAGTGGCTTAGATAGCGTGCATGATATGTGATTGCCCATAATAATAGTAACTATTAAGACTTACAAAAGAGATGATGAAGCAATAAAAAAACTTTGAATGAATTGTCAAGTGTCTTGAGAAAAATGAGATGGAAATGTTGTGGTGTGGGAACGGAAGTCGACAGATTTATAAGAGAATGAAGAGGGGAGAAAGGGTCAGAAATTTTGAATTGAATAATCTTTTAAGAGATTTTATTATTGAGGTCCCTAAATTTTTTATTTTCTCAAGTAACGGCATAGTTTTTCCATTTTGTGTAAAATAGGTTCCTTAAAGTAGAAGAGTAGAAGGTAGTAGCTAATATTAAAAGGCAGGAGTGGAGCCACATAGATCAATAGGATAGTAGTTTTCGCTCAAATTATGTTTTATAAAATAATGAAAAATATATTTTTTATTTTGTTCAGTTGAAATGAAAATTATATATTTTTTTTTGTAAATTTTTTTTTTATACATATTGAATCAATTTTTTATTATGTCACTGTTTAAAAGACTTATATTCTTTGTAATATTAAGGGTTTTGTTTGACTCAACTGTTCGGTATCTCTAACACTTAACAATTCTTATTTGAAAATTGAAGTGATTTTATCTTACTATTTCTTGGAAGTTTGAATTTTTATTTTTTGACAGTTATAGTTTTAAATCCACAGTACCACACTACAGAAAAGACCCGGCCAAAGTTTCGATACGGTTCTCGGTTCCACACTTTTGTGGAACTGGTAACTTGATTTAAAAAAATAATAATAATTTTTTAAAAAAAATTGAGATTAAAAAATTTATTTTAAATTTTAATTATGAATTTGAATTGAATTTATATTACAATAAATTAAAAATAAAATTAAAGAGCTGGAATTAAAAATTTTAAAAACTTAAGTCGTTTATGTATCCTCTAGGGGTGAGAGGAATCAAAGCTCACGTAGTTCCATTACAATTTTAAGAAAGTTCTCAATTACAATTATTTACTCATCAATTGATCATCATCATCATTTACTCATCAAATGCAATAAGTCATTTTTTCATATTTCATAATGCATCAATTCAATAATAAGTCACACATATGTATGAGTGTGTTTGTCAATGGTCACTCAAAATATAATAACAAATAGAAAGACGACATTTAATATCTTTAAATATTTTATTTAAAATAATTTTACCATCTTTGTATAATTTAAAATGTTGACGTTGTATTTATAGTTATTCTACAAGCAGCATGATTTAAAGCATTTCGAACGTAATTAGTAAAATTAAATTTTTCACCAAAACTTAAAGAAATACGTGTCATACAAGTAAATTTAGCAAATTCTGCTCTATTTTTAGCATTAGAATATTTAAATAAATCTAAAGAACTCGTACATCTACTAGATAATGTGTATCTGCCCATTTGAGTTTGCGTTGTATCAATCCAATTTCAGCGGCATGATGTATATCCAAGTGCTTGTTTATATTGTCATAGCCGCTAGTAAATTTGAAAGATACACCACAATAGTTGCATATTATTCTTGAACCTTCATTTTCAGGATCGACTAAATGAAAATAAATTTTGAAAATATCAGAGGATCGAGCTTTAACTTCTCTTCTCCGTGTACCGATACTTTGCCCGCTCTATTGGGTTTGCATATTGGACATTGTCTTCTCATATGAGCTTGCCATTTTTTTAATAAATATTGAATAATGAGAATGAGAAATTGAAGATGAGAGAATTGTATAAATTGAGAGAATTGAAAATCGGTGTGTTGAAAAAATGAAGAATGACCTCTATTTATATAATTTTGGATTATTTTTGTGATACCTAAAATGTCGATAAAACTAGTCGTTTTATTAATGTTATTAAGGATAATTTAGTAATTACCCTTAAAATAAAAAAATAATTTTTATTATTTTTAGGGCAGGGAGCCGTTGGGCTTACCGTTGAACCGGTGGAACCGTCTAGTTTCGTTCGGTTCAGTTAGGGGGCGAACCCTAACTGAACTGAACAAATTCGATTCCGAACCGGAACCGTGGCCGGGTCTATTACAGAACATATCCTAAAGAGGTCACTGAGTGTGGGGGCTATTTGAACAAATAGAAAAACTATATTGTTATTTAGTGAAATGTGAATCATAGGGACCTCTATGTAATTATCCAATATTAAACATGAGACAGTTGTCACGGGAGTTGAGTTGACAATTATTGTTGAGTCCGCGTGGGGGAAAAAGGGTGATGAGAAATGTTCAAGAAACGGAAAGGAACTACAGTTACGGGTGTCGTGGTTGTAGTATTTTATGCTTTAGTTGTAATCTAAAGTCTAAACAACATTAATTAATCTTTAATCTCGTGCTATTTGAAAATTGGAAATGCGTGACGTGTGGGACCCTTTTTACCTGGCCTTTGTTTTGTTTTGTTTTGTTGTTGTTGGAGATGTTACGGAACATGAAAGGATCTCTTTTTAAGTGGGTCATAGTTGTATGTAGCATCCGCGGTGTTTAAATTACGGGCCGAGTCGGTTAGATGTTTGCGGACGTCAACGTAAAATAAGAGGTGACCCGAGGTGAATCGGGTTGAGTACAGGAGTTTGCTCACTGGGTCAAATGAAATCCAATATTTTTTAAGCTAACTTGACACTCAACCTGTACTCATATGCTCGAGTTGAAAAAACCGACTTAATAATTAAATATTTTAAACCTAACCAATCTGGATTGGATTATCGAATTGTCCTGATTTTTGAACATTTACGATCCTCATTCTTATGAGGTCAATTATCTGCTTTGGGATCTCGACGGACGGAGGTGGTATGTCCAAGAACTTTGCGGGGGCCATTTCCTAAACGGTATTGAGACCGACAAAGGTATCCTGAGACTATCCATGGGGCCTTGCTCTCCTGATCGCGCATAATTTTATCCCTACATGGAGCCTCATCCACAGTGCCGCCATACCAACTTGGCCTGGTGGATAAAACTCCTTACGGGGATAAAATCGTGCGGGATCAGAAGAGCAGGGCTCCAGACGTAACCCCAGGATACCTCTGTTGGTCTCATAATCGTTCAGAAAATGGCCTCAGCAAAACCCTCGGACATACCACCTCCATTGATATCCTAGAACGGACAATTACCCTGGTAAGAATTGGGTAGTAGACTTGCACATCATCATAATTGAAAGTTTCAAAAGAGATTATAAGTTTTTTTTTTTTTTTTTAATGAACAAACGTAAATCAATCTTGCTAGAAATTCAAATACATAGGAATGAATCATATTGGTAACTTTTTTAGAAAAATGTGTTAAAAGAAGTAAAAGCCTAAAAGGTCGCATATGGGGTTGACCTTGAAAGAATGGTCAGCTTTGCCTTTGAGTAATATTTTGGTTTTTAAGTAATATAAAGTTTTTTTTTTTTTTTTTAATTTTTTTATTGGGCAAGAAGGAGGCTATTGAAGGCAGTGACGGTGGCGGTGTGACTGTCGGTTAGCTTTGTTTACGCGGAGGTGCAGCTCATCATATTCCTGCTGCGTCACGGGATCGTTGGTGCTAAGCCACTTGCTCAATTCTCTTGTTCTTTATTTTTATACCCATTATTTTATTCAAATTCCAAATCACATGCCAGTATGCCACACAGATTTATATAGTGAAGGAGATGATTCAGTCATCACATGGTTCTGATTATCACTAGTGATATTGTCATGCCGTTCAATTATTCAATACTTATGCATGGCAAAAGTCCCTGTAGGGTAGGATTTGTGAGAATCCGGTATTTTATGAGCGAGTACGGGGATAATTTTATATATCCGTTAGTTGGACAGATCGGGTATGAATATTCACATCCCATTAAAATAAAAGTAAAATCCACATGTGAATGAGACTCGTAAGGGGCCCTTGGGGGCCTGGTTCGTAATGGTCTTAAGGATAGATAATAGGATAATTTTCATATCCGTTAATTGAACGAGACGAGTACGAATTTTGACTTCTCCGTATCATACCCGACCTTTTACCATCCTTATTCATATGACTATCAAATATCTCGTTCTAAATCGGTCTCGTCATGACTTAAATTGCGATTAATTTTTTGAATGAGGACGATTCTCGGATTCAATAATTCAAAAACCCGAATCCCGATTCCATATTGTGGAGTCTCTTATTTTAGGAATACACCTCTTCTTTAGAGCAGATTTCACAAATTTTATATGCTCTATATATTTATATATATATATATTATACAGTAGAGTTATGTAATACTAAGAAAAGATATTACAAATAATATCGTGTATACTTTAGACCTACAAGTTACTTGAAAAATGTTTATTATATAAATCAGAAACTAATCTATCTAAATAATTAAATTGTAAACAGCTTTCCCACCTGATCATCGAAGTCAATTGGATTGGATTACATCTTATTCATGCTTGAGTGCACTCACTGGCAAGCACGAATATTATAAATTGTTACATCATTATTCTCTTTTATTCCACGTATTTATATAATAAGGATTTCCTATTGTACGGGCCAAATTTGGGCCCAAGGGTAAAATCGACATTTTACCTCGAGACCGACCAATATCAGACCAAGAAGCCTCACGGGCCCAAGCTCATTGTCATCAAGAGGGCTAACGGACGCAGTAGATACCAAATCAAGAAACGTCCAGACTCATAAATATCTCACATAACTCGACAGTTTCCAACATCCAACGAACGAGTAACTAAAGGTAATAAATACACACGTTTCCCGAGAGTGTGTATATAAGAGAAGAAAGTCTACGAGAAAAGGGCTGGACAATCCATAGCTCGATCATATTCAACTTCTAACAACTCTCAGCTTAGTCATATTCTCTCCAGAGCTCTCAGAACCTCCGACCCACTACCCTCACGGTAGTCAACAGAAGTCAAGGTACGTCAAGCCTTGCTCTTCCATTATTTACAGCTCGTCTTCACTACTGACTTGAGCGTCGGAGTGCCCCCGGCGCCACCACACCGGTGGGTAGTCTACTCCCGCTCACTCAACCTTGTTTTGCAGGATCGCTAGCGCCCCCAACTACAAATTCTCGATTGTGGACCTCGGGCGAAATCCAGCGTCCACAATTTGGCGCCGTCTGTGGGGACTTAGCGATTCATAGCAGACGAAGATCTCTCAGTCTACTATCCCTTCAACACAGCTACACATGGCTTCTAGCAGCGATCAGACATTTGACCCTATGGCCTCTCAATTGGCCACTCTACAAGAACGATTACGAGTCTTAGAGGAGGAAAATTCAGCCATGCGAATCTCCAATAACCCTCCAGAAGCAACTGGAGCAAATCTCTTCAACCTCCCAACAACCTGATTCTCCATACCATCCCATCAATATACAATCCCCACCAATCTCCTGGGGGCATTCAACAATGTGGCAAGCGAGAATCCGCCATTGGACAACCATCTACCAAATCAAGAAAGAAGTCAACATATCTCCTCAACCGACCAAGCACGGCAAGTTACCTCCAATATGCGCAAGGAAATGCAGGAGTTCAAAGATGCAATTCTCTCTAGCCTACCTGGTGTCAGACTACCAGTGAGAAGAAGCCGAGCCGGCACGATCTCAGATACCCCATTTTTGGACACCATCACTTCCACTGGACTACCAAGGAAGTTCAGGTCTCCAGATATGAAGCTGTATGACGGATCCACAGACCCGAATGATCATATGATCCATTACAAATACAAGATGATGTCGACTGATCTGGCTCCTCATCAATGGGAAGCTGGAATGTGTAGAGGATTCGGAGAAACATTGGCAGGCCCAGCCCTCAATTGGTTCCTCAATCTACCTTTCAGGACTATTGGGTCATATCAGGAACTAGCTAATAAATTTGTGGAGCATTTTGCAAGTTCTTGCAAGCTTGAAAAGACCACCAATGACCTTAATGCAATCCAACAACGGAGAGGGGAGTCCTTGCGAAGCTACGTGGCTCGCTTCAATAGAGAGAGGATAACAATCCCAGATCTCTATCAGCCTACTGCAGTGGAAGCATTCAGAAATGGATTACTTTCAGAAAGTGGACTCTACAAAAAGCTCACTAAATTTCGATGCTACACTATGGATCATGCCATGGCCCAGGCACAATTTGAGATTAGATGGGAGGAGGATAAGAGAAACAAGAAAAGAGAGAATTCCACCAGCCATCACAATGAGAGAACCTCAAATCCGTCCAAGCGACCCTACAACTGATGTGCTAGCAATGTACTTCAATAAAGTGATACTTGATGTAATTAGTCTATAAAAAATGGGGCTAGATGGCCACCCATTGTCGCTTTGGGGACATCATAGCTTCCCAAATAAGTATTCATTGGTTACTTTAAAAAAAAAATTATCCTTCATAAAACTCCCACTCGACACTACATGTATTAGGAATTGGAGTGATGATATCCCATACGACAATACACAAATGAAGACTTGGCATGGACATCCCAGTCGACATTACCAGATGGAAGAAGGCTTAGTATCTGATAGAGAGTCCACTCGACACGACAAGGAGAAGTCTTGGCTGGAAGCTGAGGTTCCACTCCACACGACAAGGAAGAACTCCTAGCTAGGGGCTGAAGCACCACTCGACACGACAAGGAACATGTCTTAGTTAGGGGCTAAGGTTCCAGTCGACACGACATGAGGAAAGATCAGTTATTGGCTGAAGTTTCATACGACATGATAAATAAGTAGGCTGAGTTGCCTAAGGTTCCAATCAACATTACACGGATACACATCATGAGGATGCTACCCCACTCGACACTACATGTATGGGGTGATAATATCCCAGTCGACATTACCAGGTATGGCTTGCACTTTTTTTATAGTTGACATTATAATTTATAGTTTGGGACTTGTTATGGGTGTCCCAGTCGACATTACAACATATAGCTTGATAATTGTTATGATGTCCCAGTCGACATAAACATATAGCTTGATAATTGTGGATGTCCCAGTCGACATTACAACATATAGCTTGGTAATTGTTATTGGTGTCTCAGTCGACAATATAATATGTGACTTGACACTTGTTGAGTATCCCACTCGACACTACATGTATGGAGAATTGGTATTAGGATATCCCACTCGACACTACATGTATGGGGTGATAATATCCCAGTCGACATTACCAGACTTGGCAAGGATATCCCACTCGACACTACATGTATGGAGACTCAGCATGAGGAAGATGTCTCATTCGACACTACACGTATGAAGCTTAGCACTTGTTAAGGATCTCATTCGACACTACACATGTGAAGATTGGCACTTGTTAAGAATCTCAGTCGACACTACCATGTGAAGCTTGGCACTCGTTAAAGATCTCATTCGACACTGCATATATGGTCTTGTAGAATGAGGAATGAAAACCCTCACTAACCTTTATCAGGTCTTGTAGAATGAGGAATGAGAACCCTCATGGACCTTCATCAAGTTCATTCGACCGTAGTCTCATGGTCTTCAGACGACATGTCTCAGACTACAAGTCCTGTAGAATGAGGAATTATATCCTCATAGACCTTTGTCAGGTCTTGTAGAATGAGGAATGAGAACCCTCATGGACCTTCATCAGGTTCATTCGACCGTAGCCTCATGGTCTTCAGACGACATGGTCTCAGACTACAAGTCCTGTAGAATGAGGAATTTATCCTCATAGACCTTTGTCAGGTCTTGTAGAATGAGGAATGAAAACCCTCACTAACCTTTATCAGGTCTTGTAGAATGAGGAATGAGAACCCTCATGGACCTTCATCAAGTTCATTCGACCGTAGTCTCATGGTCTTCAGACGACATGGTCTCAGACTACAAGTCCTGTAGAATGAGGAATTATATCCTCATAGACCTTTGTCAGGTCTTGTAGAATGAGGAATGAGAACCCTCATGGACCTTCATCAGGTTCATTCGACCGTACTCATGGTCTTCAGACGACATGGTCTCAGACTACAAGTCCTGTAGAATGAGGAATTATATCCTCATAGACCTTTGTCAGGTCTTGTAGAATGAGGAATGAGAACCCTCATGGACCTTCATCAAGTTCATTCGACCGTAGTCTCATGGTCTTCAGACGACATGGTCTCAGACTACAAGTCCTGTAGAATGAGGAATTATATCCTCATAGACCTTTGTCAGGTCTTGTAGAATGAGGAATGAGAACCCTCATGGACTTCATCAAGTTCATTCGACCGTAGTCTCATGGTCTTCAGACGACATGGTCTCAGACTACAAGTCTTGTAGAATGAGGAATTATACCCTCATTGACCTTTGTCAAGTCTTGTAGAATGAGGAATTATACCCTCATTGACCTTTGTCAGGTCTTGTAGAATGAGGAATGAGAACCCTCATTGACTTCTTCAGGTCTAGTAGGGTGAGAAGTAAGACTTCTTGGACTTTTATCAAGTCCATTCGAAGGTCCACACGACAGTAGTCTCATGGACCCTCATCAAGAGAATGTGTGATGACCTTCATCAGGTTTAGTAGTATGATAAGGAAAAATTCTTGGACCTTCGTCAGGTCTGTAGAGTGAAGACTTTCATAGACCTTCATTTGGTCCTAAAGACATTGAAGACTCTCATGGTTCTTCGACCCGTAGTATGGGGATTATCCTGACCTTCATTTGGTTCAGTCGACCGGGGACATCCCCCACAGACTCGTGTCGAGTCAAATTAACTCATGAACCCTCATATGGTTCAGTCGACCGGGGACATCCCCCACGGACTCATGCCGAGTCAATTATCCTGAACCCCATCTGGTTCAGTCGACCGGGGACATTCCCCAGGACTCATGTAGAGTCAAGTTGTAGACATACACATGTCGTATGACTTATATCCTGAACCTCATCTGGTTCAGTCGACCGGGGACATCCCCCATGGACTCGTGTCGAGTCAAATAAACTCATGAACCCTCATCTGGTTCAGTCGACCGGGGACATCCCCCACGGACTCATGTAGAGTCAAGTTGTAGACATACACATGTCGTATGAATTATATCCTGAACCTCATCTGGTTCAGTCGACCGGGGACATCCTCCATGGACTCATGTAGAGTCAAGTTGTAGACATACACATGTCGTATGACTTATATCCTGAACCTCATCTGGTTCAACGACGGGGACATCCCCCATGGACTCATGTCGAGTCAAATAAACTTCTGAACCCTCATATGGTTCAATCGACCAGGGACATCCCCCATGGACTCATGTAGAGTCAAGTTGTAGACATACACATGTCGTATGACTTATATCCTGAACCTCATCTGGTTCAGTCGACCGGGGACATTCCCAGATGACTCTTGTCGAGTCAAATGAAGACATGGACTTCCTTCTGTTCATAGACTTGTCGAATGAAATAACTCCTGAAACCTCATCTGGTTCAGTCGACCGGGGACATCCCCCACAGATTCATATCGAGTCAAGTTGTAGACATGGAATACACATGTCATACGACTTATATCCTGACCTTCATCTGGTTCAATCGATTGGGTACTTCCCCAATGGCTCTGGTAGAGTCAAGTTCATTATCCCGACCATCATCTGGTTCGGTCGACTGGATACTTCCCCAATGGCTCTTGAAGAGTCAAGCTCATAACTTGATATTCGTTTGGCAGCATCAACGCTCGAGTACACCTACATAATATGGCCTCAAGCGACACACGCGTCAAGTACTCTCCAAGTCAAGGACTCCTTGACTTAGAGAGTAGGGGACAAACTGTACGGGCCAAATTTGGGCCCAAGGGTAAAATCGACATTTTACCTCGAGACCGACCAATATCAGACCAAGAAGCCTCACGGGCCCAAGCTCATTGTCATCAAGAGGGGCACGGACGCAGTAGATACCAAATCAAGAAACGTCCAGACTCATAAATATCTCACATAACTCGACAGTTTCCAACATCCAACGAACGAGTAACTAAAGGTAATAAATACACACGTTTCCCGAGAGTGTGTATATAAGAGAAGAAAGTCTACGAGAAAAGGGCTGGACAATCCATAGCTCGATCATATTCAACTTCTAACAACTCTCAGCTTAGTCATTCTCTCCAGAGCTCTCAGAACCTCCGACCCACTACCCTCACGGTAGTCAACAGAAGTCAAGGTACGTCAAGCCTTGCTCTTCCATTATTTACAGCTCGTCTTCACTACTGACTTGAGCGTCGGAGTGCCCCCGGCGCCCACCACACCGGTGGGTAGTCTACTCCCGCTCACTCAACCTTTGTTTTGCAGGATCGCTAGCGCCCCCAACTACAAATTCTCGATTGTGGACCTCGGGCGAAATCCAGCGTCCACACCTATAATACTTTATTGTTGCTTTCGAGGAAATGTCATTGTTACAACTTACCAATAAGTGGGGGTGTACAATAATGGAATTCAAACATTCTCAAACATAATTTCTCATGTATAATTTTATTCTTTTTATGTTGATTTCAATAATTGAGTTTATCTTGAAGTATAGTGTTGAGGAAACAGTGAAAAATCTAATTTTGAGGCGTTTATAATACTATCTTAAAGTAATATTTGTCCCTATTATGTATTGTAAGAGTTGCAGATAAATTCATTAAAAGATATAATGAAATTTCTTAAAGATGCAACATAATATTTTGTTGAATCTTTACTTGAGAATTTTATTTAAGAGAAAAAATATTATATATATTATGAAGTAATCTCTGTCTAATTTATAGCCAATCAAAAATTATCTCCAAACGACATGACTTTTAGTCACAAAAAAGCATGTTTTTTAACACAAAAGACGTCAAATTCAGTTATTAATCTGTTATATACTAGTTTGATTTATCATTTCTCTTTTGGGGACGTTACTCTCTCGACCCACTGTGATCTGACCGTGCAGGTCGATCCCCGATTTGTCAGTGTAAAGTAATAACCGAACCAAAATGAATTTATGATATTCATATTTTATAACATTTTACATTGATAAAGTAATCATCCTATATTGAATACATGTCCAAATTCAATGACATATGACAATATGACTTGTACAATTCAGAATAATGGGGACTCAAAAATTGATCCTCCAAGAGCTAGACTCAAGGAATAGACACACTAATATGAATACACTTAATTGACTCTTACCATATGTTGAGCTAAATATTTTGAAAATACGTGTAGAATTTAGAATCTGTTGGCAAGTGTTTAAACCCATATTAAAAGTATTCTATCAAAATTAAAGATATTTGAAATCTTTTTATAATAGGTTCAAAAGAAGTAGCACTCTCAAACATATTAATAATAATAATAAAACAATAGTTCCAAACATTTTCTCGACACAACAAACTTTCTACTGGTAGAAGACATGGTGAAAATAAGGTAGCAATGTACATAATTAGCATAATATTGCAACTCTTTCTCACACCATAGCAAGACAGATTATGAATTATTGATGCAGTTCTTACCATACTTGGCACAAGGCGGTTCTCTCCAAAGAAGCAAAGACTTCTTCTAGAGTTATAATGACACCAGCGAATGTTGGTCTTTTAGAAGGATCCTTATTTGTGCATTGCATTAATCAACCCGTAAAGATAAACAATATGATTGCTAATTAAGACTTGTCAAAAGGCACATGCTAGCTAGGTCATATAAGGATTTTAATGTTTGATTCTTCTTCAGCATTTGTTAAGTTATGTCACACAATTTTATGATCTCTAACCCTGCTTGCACTGTGATAAGATGGTTTCATTTGATTTCTTAGGATCAGAGTGCTTGAATACTTCTGGAAACTGAGAATATGTAACTTTAACATATTGAAATATGAGATGGAAGCAAAAAAAAATAAATAATTACCTGCAGTCCAAATGATTGTGAAAAATGGAAAAGGGTTTGTGCTCATGAAGAATTCCTCTGCCCATCATTTTAAACATTTAGAGCAAATTTTCAGGTATAAGTACAAAGATTAGCAGCATAACTGTATGCGAAAAATTCGTAGAAAGTAAATGTTTACATGGAGAGAACTGTAAGTTTTAACTCCATTTCTGTCGCATTTAAGAGGAGAACTTTTTTATACGGAATTGACAAATAAATTTTCTTATTGCCGGCCACAGCCTCTTCTAGTGCCAAGAAACAAAAGTAAATCACATTGTAATATCAAGTGCATAGGACAGAGCTGTGGGTAGGTCAATTTGAAATTTCTTCCACAGGATATCTTTCAAGTTCCCCCAGATTAGCACAAGTAATAATTAGCAAGACAAAACATACCTGACAAAGAAAGAATGGTCACTCAGAAAAGGCTTCACATAATAGATAAGCAAAATTATGCCTTATATAAATGGATCTTGTGCATTTTATTGATGATAATATATGGTTTTCAGTTCAAAGATATTTTAGGCCATGTTTTTTGCTTTTGATCATCTATCACTCAAATTTTTTATCCTTTTCTCTTCTAAATACTAATATAAAGGTGTCGTGACCATCTACAATCAAGAATTGTCACATCTTAGTTTATGTTGTGAATAAACACACACACGAGAGGAGAAAATGAGAGAAAATTCTTCTTTTATTACACACAATAAAGAATTACAAAGCTTTCACCACTTACAAAAAACTCTCAAAACCACTCAACTCTCTCTGACCTCACACGTTTGGGATGCTGATAATAGTTTCAGAGGCTCAAATTTATAGAGCCAAAACGCGTGAACAGTGTCACGCGGTTTGGCCAACTCACACACAGCTCATACATGTTTACAGCTTCTCAACTTTGTGTGTGCATGCAAGACAAGCAACTTTCGGTGGAAAGTTGCACATTTAGTCAACAAATCTCCCCCTCGGGAAGATTTCCCAAAATCTGAGCCGACCATAATCATCCAAATCGGATCCTCCAAAGGATCCTCCCCTGGCTGCATCTGTATGACTGCCTACGTACCCTGAGTTGGGATCAAGCCAATCGTAGTTCTCTGAATCTCCCCACTCTGACTATGTGGAGAGTTTTGTCATCCCGGCTATGGCACGACAGATTTCAAGCTTCTCCTTCGGTAAAACCTTCGTGAACATATCGGCACCGTTGTCGTCGGTGTGAATTTTCCTGAGTTCTAACAGTCTTGAGCTCAGGACGTCCCGTATCCAGTGATACCTCACATCGATATGTTTTGACCTCGAATGAAATGTGGAATTTTTACCGAGATAGATAGCACTCTGCTATCGCAGTACAAAATGTACTTCTCCTGCTTGAAACCCAATTCCTGGACGAATGTCTTCATCCACAGCAATTCCTTGCAAGCTTCCGTCGCTGCAATGAATTCTGCCTCTGTTGTAGAAAGTGCAACACATCTCTGCAACCTAGACTGCCATGCCACAGCTCCTCCTGAGAGAGTAATCAGATACCCCGAAGTAGACTTTCGGGTATCCACATCTCCTGCCATATCTGAATCGGTGTAGCCCATCAACACTGGCTTGTCGCTGCTTCCAAAACATAACCTCATCTTGGAAGTGCCTCGAAGATACCGCATAATCCATTTGACAGCATTCCAATGTTCCCGTCCTGGGTTTGACATAAACCGGCTGACCAATCCAACTGCGTGTGCTAAGTCTGGCCTCGTGCACACCATGGCATACATAAGACTTCCCACTGCTGAGGTGTATGGAACCTGTTTCATTTCCTCCTTCTCTGTCTCAGTAGAGGGACTCTGCTGCGTACTCAATCTAAAGTGGGTAGCAAGAGGAGTGCTAACCGCTTTAGCCTTGTCCATCTGGAATCTCTGAAGTACCTTCTCGATGTACTCCTCCTGTGACAAGTATAACCTCCTGGCTTTCCGATCACGACCGATCCTGATGCCAAGAATCTGTTTAGCTGGCCCCAAGTCTTTCATCTCAAAAGACTTACTCAGTTGCTGCTTCAAATTATCAATCCTCGATTGATTCCTGCCAACTATCAACATATCATCTACATATAACAGTAAGATGATAAAATCATCGTCAGAAAACTTCTGAACGAAAACACAATGGTCTGAAGTGGTCTTCTTGTATCCCTGCTCCCCCATAACTGACTCAAACTTCACGTACCACTGTCTCGGTGCCTGTTTCAAACCGTATAGGCTTTTCCTGAGTCTGCACACAAAGTCCTCTTTCCCGCTGACTCTGAAGCCTTCTGGTTGCTCCATGTAAATTTCTTCTTCCAGATCCCCGTGAAGAAATGCGGTCTTGACATCCATCTGCTCAACTTCCAGGTCGAGGCTTGCTGCTAAGCTGAGTACCACTCTGATGGATGACATCTTCACAACTGGAGAGAAGATTTCATCGAAGTCAATGCCTTTCCTCTGATTGAATCCCTTGACGACTAGTCTGGCTTTGTACCGGGGGTGTGTGAAGTATGCTCCTGTTGCTTCACCCTGTACACCCATTTGTTCTTCAAAGCCCGTTTGCCTCTTGGCAATTTCACCAACTCAAAAGTGTGATTGTCATGCAAAGATTCATCTCATCTTGCATGGCTTCTCCCACTTTTCTCTGTCCTCTGTTTCCACAGCCTCCTGGTAGCTCTCGGGTTCTCCCCCGTCAGTAAGCAGCACATACTCATATGCAGAGTATTGGTTGAAGGTCGCCTTCTCTGTCAGACCTTCTCTGTGGAACTGTTGGTGTAGCTTCTGGTACTGGTGGTTGATCATGATCATCATCTCTGGGAGCTTCATCACCTGTACCCTCCTGTCTGGGAACCTCATCTTCAACTCGTACTGGCACCGGTGTATGAGGTTCTGGATTCACATTTCTGTATTGCTGGGGCATTGTCTTCATCTCCTTTCTGATATCTTCTATGGTCTGGTCTTCAACAAAGACAACATCTCGGCTTCTGACAATCTTCTTCTCCACAGGATCATAGAGTTTGTAGCCGAAATCATCCTGACCATAGCCAATAAAGACACACTGTCGCGTCTTTGCATCAAGCTTGGATCTCTCGTCCTTTGGGATGTGTACAAATGCTTTGCACCCAAAGACATGCAAGTGTTCGTATGACACTTCTTTACCTGTCCAAGCTTGGTTAGGAACATTACCTTTCAGTGCGACCGCTGGGGACATGTTCAAAACATGAACTGTTGTGATGAGTGCCTCTCCCCAAAATGTCTTCGGCAGCCTGGCTTGTGACAGCAAGCTTCTGATCCTCTCGCACAAGGTTCTGTTCATCCTCTCAGCTAGACCATTCAGCTGAGGTGTCTTCGGAGGTGTCGTTTGATGTCTGATTCCTTGCATCTTGCAGTACTGATCAAACGGATCTCTGTATTCTCCACCGTTGTCTGTTCTGATGCACTTCAGTTTCTTGCCGGTTTCTCTCTCCACCAAAGCATGAAACTCCTTGAACACTCATAGCACTTGATCTTTTCTCTTCAAGGTGTATGCCCAGATCTTCCTTGAATGATCATCAATAAATGTCACAAAATACAGTGACCTCCGAGTGTTCGTGTCTGCATCGGACCGCATACATCTGAATGTATGAGATCTAGTACCTCCGGTTTCCGTTGAGGCGGGGAGCTCTGGAAGGATACTCTGTTCTGCTTTCCAGCCATGCAGTGTTCACACTTCCGTAAGTGTGAGTTCTTCAATTCCGGAAGAACATTCCGCCTGCGTAGTATCTCCATCCCTGTTTGGCTCATGTGACCGAGCTTTTGTGCCATACTCGGCTGCCTCATTACTGTTGACTGTATTTATGCTACTATTTGAAAGCTTAGCATGCATCAAATACAGGGTTGAGTCTTTCTTACCTCGTGCCACCACCATTGACCCTTTAGTGAGCTTCCAGCATCCGTCACTAAATGTGCTGCAGAAACCTTCATCATCCAGCTTGCCTGTTGAGATCAGGTTTAACCGGATATCTGGGATGTGCTTGACTCCCTTCAACACTAGCCTTGTCCCGTTCTCTGTTTCAAGGCAGATGTCTCCAATACCGACGGCTTTGGACTGTCCGTCATTCCCCATCCTTACAGCACCGTAGTCCCCTGGTGTGTAAGATGAAAAGAAGTCTCTGCGAGATGTGGCGTGTATGGATGCGCCACTATCTATCACCCAACTGGTCTCGTGGCTGGCAAGATTCACAACATTTCTTCATACATTATGCAAAATTCTTTGGAGGTTTTCTCGGTGGTAGTAGCAACTCTTTCTTGATTAGAGTCACCATCTCTCCTGGACTGCTCGTTCTTCAGTTTGTAGCAATCCCGCTTCATATGGCCTTTCTTTTTACAGTGATAGCACTCAATATCCCTCGTTCTTGATTTCCTCGGTTCTTGTCTGATCTCCCTGGGCCTCGGCTTTTACTCCTCCCCCTTCTGGTGTTCTTTTCTGTCACTAGAGCTTCTGAGGTTGAGGCTGATGCTGACTCCTGCATTCTCGTCCTCTTTTCTTCCTCGAAGATCCTGGTCTTTGCCATCTCCATAGTGACTTTCCCATCTGCGGCTGAATTTATCACCGTAGATCTGAACGTTTCCCAAGATTCTGGTAACGTATTAAGGAGTATTAACCATTTACCTCATCTCCGAAGTCTATGCCCAATCCAGACAATTCCTTCATTGTTCCGAGGAAATCGTTGATATGGTCCGCCACAGCTGTACCTCCTTGGTATTTCAAACCCATCATCTTCTTGATGTAGTACAGCTTGTTGTTACCAGTCTTTGCTCGAAAAAAGCTCCTCCAGCTTTCTCCATAGAACACGTGCATTTGTTTCTTCACTGACATGGTTGACGATACTATCGTCGATCCACTGACGAATAGTACTGCATGTTTTCTGGTGAAGATTAGCCCACTTTCCATCGGTCATTCCTTCTGGTTTCTCCTCCAGAAATACCGATCCATCATAGTCCTTCACATACAGAAGGTCTTTCATCCTTCCTCTCCATGTGAAATAGTTTGTACTGGTTAACAAAATCATTTTTCCGTTGCTCCCCTCCATCATAAAAATTCTAAGCAGAATTTCAAAAAACGGACCTCACCGTTGCGTCCGGAATGGTCGAAAATGGGGAAATGACACTTCGTTTGTCAAAATCCGACACAGGGACCAAATAGCAAATTCCAGAAATTACAGGGGTCAAAGTGCAATTTCCGAAAGTTCAGGGGCCAAAGTGAAATTACGGAAAAGTTCAGGGACTAAATTGAAATTTACAAAAAGTTCAGGGACTAAATTGTAAATATCTGAAAGTATAGGGGCTAAACTGTAATTTTTAGAAAGTTCAGGGACCTATCTGAAATTTACCAGACACCGCTGAAGTGGCAGATGACTGGGCTGCTGACTGTGTGCTGACGTGGCGGATGACTGGGCTGCTGACTGTACGCTGACGTGGCGCTGACTGTGCGCTGACTGGGCGACACGTGGCGCTGACTGGACCGCTGACGTGGCAGTCGTCTTCTTCCTCAGGCTGGCGCGTGGAGCGCGTGGATGCGCTCGGGCGCGTGGAATCGTCTCTGCCTGGCGCGTGCGGGAAGCTGGGACCTCCGTTCGATCGCCGGAAAATATCACCGTGCTCGTCTCGCCGTGAAAAGTCCGATGATATGCTCAAAATCGATTTTCGACAACTTTGTCGGAACCGACTTTCCGAACCGAAACTTCGTTTCTTAATTTCGGGATCCCTCCGTGGAACCGTAGCTCTGATACCACTTGTTGTGAATAAACACACACACGAGAGGAGAAAATGAGAGAAAATTCTTCTTTATATTACACACAATAAAGAATTACAAAGCTTTTCACCCACTTTACAAAAAACTCTCAAAACCACTCACTCTCTCTGACCTCACACGTTTGGGATGTGATAATAAGTTCAGAGGCTCAAATTTATAGAGCCAAAACCGCGTGAACAGTGTCACGCGGTTTGGCCAACTCACACACAGCTCATACATGTTTACAGCTTCTCAACTTTGTGTGTGCATGCAAGACAAGCAACTTTCGGTGGAAAGTTGCACATTTAGTCAACAGTTTACTTGGCTGTAGAATAGCCACAACCAAAAATTGCATGAACACTCTCTGCTAGCTACTCTGTCTCAAGCCACAACTCCACATTTCTCAGAATTTTGCAAGGACTAGAAAATACTTGAGGCTAAAGTTTTCACCATGAGATTCTAATATAATCTAGAAATGAATTTAACAGTGAGACCATTAATATGCAACAAAATTTCCTATTTGGAGATTCTCAAGGATCTAATATATATATATATCAATTCTTAATTTTATAAACCTCCACTTATTGAAAGTTAAAGCATATTCAGTACTAGTTACATAATTTTTTGGACTTCTAAGCCAAAATAATAGGAATATTATGAGCTATTATCTGTAACAAAAACTCTAATTGATGCCAACAACTTGTGGAAAACAATAATTTAGAGATTAGAAGTAAGAAATACTTTTGGCAGGTATTCTGTAATCAGAATCATCTCCTCTCCTCTCCGTGGACAATTGAACCGATAAACTACAAGATATTGGGATGTCGAAGTTCCCGCAATGTTATCCTTGGCAGACAATACCCTACAGCATGCTTGAAAACAAAGATCGTCAACATCTACATTGTCCCAACATTCCTTTGGCCACCACTGGCTCCACCAAACTATTTGATAAAGACATGAGATGACAAAAAAGAACAATCTGATAGAGGGTTATATACATTTTTAAAGTATGATATATGTGGCTCTTAATAACTTGTTCTTCTTAATGAGAGATACTTCTGAAACGCCTTTTAGCCTCCATTAATGACCATTAATTTTATGCCTTCCTATAATTGTATCCCTCTTTCAATTACTACTAAAAAACATTTTTATTAGTTATTGGAAATGATCAAACCTCTCATGCTCTCAAATGGTGTCTTTACTTTTCGTTCCACAAAGTAATAGATCATATGTTTCACTTTTCATTATGTTATTCGATTCATATAATAATTTAGTAAACCACAAGAATGTATTTATTATTCAATTACCAGCAGTTGATCATGGATTTACCTCTACGATCCTGCAACCGTAAAGTCTTGCATTTGGCAAGGGCTTCATAATATAACCAAAGATCAAACTACATCGATGTTACACAAGCAAATAAATTGATATCAAGAGATTGAAAAATTACAGTATCATGCTAGTAAACATCTCTAAATTCTCTAAAATTTAAAAAAGTAAATTGCGAAAAAATTCACAATAAAAACCCACTGATTTCAATCACTTTGACAAATGACTGCATTTTGGTCATTTCAAGACAATTCAAGCTACCTATATGTGTACAAATCTTTATATCCAAGGATGCAAAAATTCATTAGTCAAAACAAACCCAATTAATTATCGTCTGAGAGCAAATGGTAAACTGAAAAGGACCCAAAACACAAAAAGGGGAAGTAGCTTACAATGCGTTGCCATCGATCTTTGGGGTTGACATAGGCGTTGTAGTGTTGTAGTGAAGAAGAAGCTCAACAATGGGGGCATGGCCTTCCCTTGCAGCAAGATGTAAATCAGTTTTCTGGCCATCATCCTGCAAGTTTGGACAGGACAACTTGTCTTGGAATCCAAGAGTATGTTTGGTTGGGGGGTTTTGGAGGGGAGGGGAGTTATTATTTTAAGTTTTGTTTGTTTGGTTCAATTTTTTGAAGGGGAGGGGAGGGGAGCAAAATCCCTCATAAGTCAATTTTAGCTCCCCTCCAAAAGTGGGGGGTTTTGGAGGGGAGAGAAAGTGATGAAATAAAATTTTAAATGTAATTACTAAATTATCCCTACTTATATTGTTTTACTTTTATTTATAACATGCTATAAGGATAAAATAGTAAATTAGTTTTAAAATCTCTTCCCAATCAAACATATATTTAATTAAAAACTCTCATCTCCCCTCCCCTCCCCTCCTTTGAACAAACATATATTTAATTAAAATATTCCTCTCCTTCCCCTCCCCTCCATTAAAATCCATCCCCTCCCCTCCCATTCGTTGAACCAAAAAGACCCTAAGCGAATTTTTAAAATGGGATATCATCGATAATGAATAAAAAATATATACATTATATTATACATTAAAAATTAATTATTATTTTTTTTTTTTTGCGTTTGGAGAAGTAACTTCCCTCAACATCTGGTACAACCTAGCCCAACTCGGTCACTCTTGATGCAAATCCCAATCACTTGCATATCAAAATACGCCGGAGCAGCAGCATCTCCCTCTATCTGTGAACTAGGTTTATTTGGAATAAGGGATGGTAAAGGGATGAAACTTGAAAAAATCTAATAATAATTTAAGTGTTTTTTTTTTTTTTTTATTTAAACTTGAAAACATCTCAGACATCACCACCATCGTGTAGCTTCTGCTATGTTCAGGTGGAGTATATGTCTGAGATGTTTGTCCTCTAACACCATATGCTCCACTCGGAGTTCCTCTCCCTCTGCCCTGTGGAAAACCCGTGCCTCGCCCTCGACTACTACCAGAACTGGTCCCTCTAACACATCCTGCTGTCACTACTCCTCCTGCTAGTTGATCAACTCCTCGAAATCCATCACCAGCGGTACAATCTCTAGCTAAATGTCCAACCTGCTGACATTCGTAACATCTATTTGCCCTGTTGCATTGTGTGCTGATATGTCCCTCCTGACCACAATTATAGCATCGACGTGTACTAGTCGGTCGAGATGCTATACTCGATGCACTCTGATCAACATATGGTATTGTGTCTCTACTATAGACCTGCTTAATCCGACCCCCACGGAACTGTCCTCTAGGAGGTGCACTCTGCGTGCCTCTAGGTGGTACTCCACTGTGTCTCAGCTGCGGAGAATACTGTCTACTATTAGTCTGCCCTGTCTCCCATCAGAAACCCCATCTCGCCCTCTCTTCCTGCTGTCTGGGAAGGCTGCTCTGTTCTCCCTCTCGACCCTGATGTCACTCTTTGCAATCATAGCTTTGTCAACTAGTACTGTATATGGCAGCTTCCCCAAAATCGAGATCCGTGACCTAATCTCTTGTCTCAGCCCGCCCTTGAATTTCTCACATTTGTCTTCTTCTCGCCGAATTAATTCTGGGTAATACCGAGATAGGGAAATCATCCGCCTCTCATACTCCATCACTGTCTCTGATGGTCCCTGAACCATATGCTCAAACCGACGACGCTGCTCACTACGATAAGCATAAGGGAAATACTTCTCATTGAAGGCTTCCTCGAACATATCTCAGGTGATATACTGAGGTCTTCTAAGTCCATCAGCTCTCCAATAATCTGGTGCTCTCAGTCTATCTGTCAGTATAATCTTAGTGTACTTCCACCAGGTCTTCGCCTCACCTCTCATCATAAAAGCAGCAAACCTAACCTTTTGTTGATCTGTCAAATCTAACACACTGAATATATGCTCAATATCATTCTTCCATTTCTCAGCAGCAAGGGGATCAGCTGTATCATGAAACTGAGGAGGCCTCAAATTAAGAAACTGGTCCAGCTTGCTCGTACTACCACCGCTGCTCGAAGGTACATTAGCCACTGGTTCTCTGGAAACCATCTGTGCAACAACATCAATAAACCTCCCCAAAACATCTTCTAGATTTGTGGTAGTCGGGGGAATTGAATGAATGGCATGAGTCATATTAGGTGCAGCCGGAGGAGCCGGGTCAGGTGCAGCTGCACGAATAGCAGTGGAGGCAGCTGTCGAAACTACTGAAGGTATGCGTCGAGAACCTTCGCCAACCTCAAAAATCGACGGAACACCAGATGAAGCTACATCTGGTTCAGGATCTACAGGCTGAGTCTGAGGTCTCTTAATATTAAGCTCCGACACTCTTGCGTATCGTCTAGCTCTTCCTCTCCCACGTTGAGAACCAGTACCACGACCACGTCCAGATATTTTCCTAAAAACACAAAACTATTATTTAATACCCTCATATAATGCAAGGTGTCTACAGAATCTATAACCTACGCTCTAATACCAAAATTGTCACGACCATTCCCTATAGTGGGCACAACCCTAGAAAGGGGTCCGTGAACCACTTCAGCTCGAGCACCTATATGTCATGCAATTGAACCAAAAGTTCACAAAGAAAAATAATATTCCATAAAATGCAATCAAATAAATCCCAAATAAGTGTTTACACCAAAAATGTTTGAAAACATGAAATTATCCTAAATGTTCTATCTTAAAAGCCAAAAGAAATGTCTGGACCAACCCGATTGACGGCTGTGGCAAACGAGTCAAATCCTGGTACTGATACTGCTACTGATGCGCTGGCGAACTACCTGGGATGTTTGGGAAATGAGGGGTGAGCTTAAAGAGTTCAGTAAGTAAAAACACTCATACTCTCAACATGACTTCACCAACAAAATATATATGATAATGAATATATGAAAACAACAGTTAACATATATAAGAGCTAACTCAGGCAAAACATACTCACAACAACACATCTCAATCAAACAAGGTTTGCTATCCGGATTTGATATAATAATGGATTGAAACCATTGGGAGAGTCTCTCTTTTACCCCTAAGGTTTCCCACCATATAATCCCGTATAAATGTGCAAGAGGAGGATTTAACCACACGCATCTGCTAATCTCGCATATCCGACCATTATCATACTAAATCTGGCAGCATAACAACAATCTCACACAACATCCAATACAACATATCTCATCGCATTTCATCCATCAACTCATCTCAAAATCACATAATACTCAAATACTTCAATTCATAGTACAAATATACAATTTATACCTCAAATTAGTATTCACAATTTATGTTCTCATGATATCGATTTTTAAATCAAATTTCCAACATATATATATATATATATATATATATATATATATATATATTATATTGCTTAACTCACATATCAAACATCAATCAACAAACATTTATGTTAAGGGAATCATTGTGCTTTGTACTTATTTCAATCCACGCAAAACTCTCTATATTTATATGTTCTCGCTAAAAATCTGGAAAAAGTATAAAATTACGATCAGGTCCCTATATTTTACTAAAATTATGATTTTACCCATAAACTTTCAAATTTGTAATTTAACCCCAATACTCTCCAATATTATCAATTTAGTCCTAAAACTTCCAAATATCTCATATTACTCACTAAAAATCAGAATTTACTCATTTAGATCCCTAAACATGTCAAATTATGAATAAGTCCAAAACTCTCAAATATTACAATTACACCCTTAAAACTGTAAAATATAACGTACCGAGCTCCAACGTTTTCAGAATTTCAGAACGAGGTGGTCCACGGACAGTACACGTCACTAGGATCACAACGATAGTGGTGGTCATGGCGGATGCTCGATGATCATCGACGAATGATCGAACGATGTTACTCTCATTCTATGCTCGTTTCACGACAACCGAAGGTCTGAATTGGGTAAACGGGGTGTCTAACCCCGCGTATCTTGACGAGGGGAAGATTCTGATCTAGGAGGTGTCGGTCACGCACGGCGGCGCGTGGACCGCGTGCTGTGGAGTTTCAGCGGCTGTCCAACGGCGTTGGATTCATCTCGTCGAGAGGATTCTCCAGATGTGGTCACTTGCCGGAAACGATGGCCAGAAGACATCGAACGACCCTTTCTCTCTCCTGCTCAACTTTCTCTCTCTTCTGCATTTTCTCTCTCTACTGGTTCAACTCTCTCTCTCTCTCTGATTGCTCACTGATTTCAGGAAAATTATCTCTGATAAACCACTTACTCTCAATTACTTCACACCAAGCACACACACTAAAAGAATAGTTAAGGTTAGATGTTGTTTAAATAGGAGGGGTGCTTGAGTTTAATTAGGATAGTGGGTATTTGGTTACCAATTTCTTAGGGGATAAAGATTTCTTATTTATTTGAAATAATAATAAAAAAAATATAGAGACATGGTCTCACATTATGTGTACATTCTTATGATGTTTTTATATATAAATGAATTTCATCATCAGGAAAAAAGTGTTACTTAGGAAAAAATTAAAAATACAATAACCCTCTATGACTTTCAAGTGCATGATTTAAGTCGTAGTAACCACATATTTTTTTGAAATATATAATTGATCCCAACAATAATTCAACGTTGATAGGCTCCATAAAAAATAAAGTCAAAAAGAATACATGACTCAAATCCTCCGCTACTCAAAGACAGACAAATATGCACATACATTGGACACCTTCAAAATTTATTTCAATAAACTTCTTAACTGAATTTTCCATTAAAAATATTAGTGAAAACATTAACATATACATATAAAAAGATAATTATGCATTATACCTAAATGATTTAAATCCAATAAAATTTACCCTAAATTAAAATCATATATGGTTTCTACCGTGGTTAAAGCAGCGAGAGGCTGTCAGAAAGATCAAATAGTTTTGGGAATAATTAATATGATAATTCAAAATAAACCAATTTATAACTTAAAATTAAAGGGATTAATTGGAAATCCTCATGTTTCACCCCCTTTAATATATATATATATATATAAATAGAGAAAAAAAATATCATTAATATTTGCTATTATTTTATAAAATTAAACAATGTCATTATACTTAAATTAAAACAAGTTGATCTCAATCTCATTGCTTCCACACATACAGCCAATGAATGTTACCCAACATTGGGCATTTGAAATAGAGAGAAAAAAATATCATCAATATTTGCTATTATTTTATAAAATTAAACATTGTCATTATACTTAAATTAAAACAAGTGGATCTCAATCTCATTGCTTCCACACATATAGTCGATGAATGTTACCTAACATTGGGAATTTGAAATAGAGAGAAAAAAATATCATCAATATTTGTTAGGGGTGGGCATTATCGGATTCGGATCGGATCGGACCGAATCCGAATCCGATCTGATCTGATTCGATAAAAGTTGATTTGTTTGGTTCGATCGGATTTAATCCGATAACTATCGAATCTAATCGGATTCGATCATATTTAATATCTTAACGAATCAGATAAATTCGATTTGATAACATATCTGAATCCGATAGAGCATCTGATTTGATAAAATTGATTTGAATTTTAAGTTATCTGATCCGATTCGATAAAATTGTTATGAATTTACAAATTTTCAGATCAAATTTTCGAATCGAATTTGTTATCAAATCGAATCTACTATCAGATTTATTATCAAATCGGATTCTCTATCGGATTCAAATCCGTTATCAAATCTGATTCTCTATCGGATTCAGATTTGTTATCAAATCGGATAAAATCCGATTCGATCCGATAGTTATCAAATTTATCTGATCCGATCTGAAATTCAACAAACAAACCAAACACGATTTGATCGGATTCGAGAACCAGATTTGATTCGATCTGATATCTAACCCGATCCGATCTGATGTCCTGTCCTAATATTTGCTATTATTTTATAAAATTAATCAATGTCATTATACTTAAATTAAAACAAGTGGATCTCATTGCTTCCTCACATATAGTCAATGAATGTTATCTAACATTTCTTCGAGATCAAGATGCATATTGCGTGTTCCAACTTCCAAGTACTAAAAGCTATATACAAATTAATTATATATTGTTACTCCATGGAACTAGAATTGCAGCCTTAAAAAATATCTGTTAAATCTGAGAAAGAGAGAAGGGAAAAAAAAAATGGCTCATGAGGCTGCCCCTGAATCATTTTCCATGGTTGGTGGAGATGGCGACCACAGCTACGCTAAAAACTCTTCTGTGCAGGTACATATATATTGAGGCTTAGTAATTATATTTTAAAGTGATTAATTTGATGAGTTTCCTTTTGGCTTGCTGTCTTGTAATTTAATTGACAAAAGACTTGCTTGCGTGTGACTGTAGAGAATGTTAGTGGATGGTGCAAAGGATATGATGTATGATTCCATATTTGATAAGCTTGACCTTAAAACCATGGGATTTGACGGCACGTTTCAGCTAGCTGATATGGGTTGCTCCATTGGACCTAACACGTTTATTGCTGTGCAAAATATCATAGAAGCTGTAGAAGCAAAATACCGTGCTGATGATCATCATCAGGACCATCAAAACTCTTCATCAGCTTTGGAATTTCAAGTGTTGTTTAATGATCATTATGGTAATGACTTCAACACTCTCTTTCAAAACCTCCCGCCCTCCCGTAAATACTTTGCTGCCGGTGTGCCGGGTTCTTTTCATGGCCGGTTGTTTCCCAAGTCCACTCTTCATTTGGCACACGCTTCCAATGCATTGCACTGGCTTTCCAAGATTCCGAAAGAAATTACGGATACTAATTCTCCGGCGTGGAACAAAGGCAGCATATATTGCACGGGATTAGTGAAAGAAGTTGCCGAAGCATATTCAGCTCAGTTTAAGAATGATATCGAGTCATTTCTGGATGCCAGAGCACAAGAACTTGTGCCCGGAGGATTGATCGTCATCGTATTAGCTGCTATACCAAATGGTGTCCGTATTATTGATTCTACTGTGGGTAAGTTTTATGACTTTCTCGGAAATTGCCTCGTTGACATGGCCAAAAAGGTATGAATAAATAACTACTTACTCCTGTCAAGAGTAAAATATACTCGTTTATTTCTTTTTTATTTGAGTTAAGTATTTTTTTATTAAAAAAAATTACTCAAAAAGTGTGTGGTGAATAAACACACAATACTAGAGGTGAATTGAGAGAAAATCTTCTTTTATTTTACTCACAAAAGAATTACAAAGCTTACAACCCAAGCTTTACAAAAAACTCTCAAACACTTTTCTCTATCTTTCCTCACGATTTGGGATACTTAATATTATGATTTTGGGCTCCTTATATACTGATCAAACCGCGTGAACAGTGTCACGCGGTTTTACACACACATATAAGCTTGCACACAAGCTGTCCACAGCTTCTCTTGCTTTCGGTGGGTTTGGATTTATTGCATGAAGTCTTCATGCTTTGAAGCTGTCAACAAATCTCCCCCTCGGTGAAGATTTCCCAAAATCTGAGCCGACCATTAATCATCCAAACCGGATCCTTCAAAGGATCCTCCCCTGGCTGCATCTGTGTGACTGCCTACGTACCCTGAGAAGGGATCAAGCCAATCGTAGTTCTCTGTATCTACCCACTCTGACTATGTGGAGAGTTTTGTCATCCCGGCTATGGCACGACAAATTTCAAGCTTCTCCTTCGGTAAGACCTTCGTGAACATATCGGCACCGTGTCGTCGGTCGGTGTGAATTTTCCTGAGTTCTAACAGCCTTGAGCTCAGGACGTCCCGTATCCAGTGATACCTCACATCGATATGTTTTGACCTCGAATGAAATGTGGAATTTTTACCGAGATAGATAGCGCTCTGGCTATCGCAGTACAACAGTACAAAATGTTTTCCTGCTTGAAACCCAATTCCTGGACGAATGTCTTCATCCACATCAATTCCTTGCAAGCTTCCGTCGCTGCAATGAATTCTGCCTCTGTTGTAGAAAGTGCAACACACCTCTGCAACCTTGACTGCCATGCCACAGCTCCTCCTGAGAGAGTAATCAGGTACCCCGAAGTAGACTTTCGGGTATCCACATCTCCTGCCATATCTGAATCGGTGTAGCCCATCAACACTGGCTTGTCGCTGCTTCCAAACATAACCTCATTTTGGATGTGCCTCGTAGATACCGCAGATGATCATTTAACAGCATTCCAGTGTTCCCGTCCTGGGTTTGACATAAACCGGCTGACCAATCCAACTGCGTGTGCTAAGTCTGGCCTCGTGCACACCATGACATACATAAGACTTCCCACTGCTGAGGTGTATGGAACCTGTTTCATTCCTCCTTCCCTGTCTCAGTAGAGGGACTCTGCTGCGTACTCAATCTAAAGTGGGTAGCAAGAGGAGTGCTAAGCGCTTTAGCCTTGTCCATCTGGAATCTCTGAAGTACCTTCTCGATGTACTCCTCCTGTGACAAGTATAATCTCCTGGCTTTCCGATCACGACCGATCCTGATGCCAAGAATCTGTTTAGCTGGCCCCAAGTCTTTCATCTCAAAAGACTTACTCAGTTGCTGCTTCAAATTATCAATCCTCGATTGATTCCTGCCAACTATCAACATATCATCTACATATAACAGTAAGATGATAAAATCATCGTCAGAAAACTTCTGAACGAAAACACAATGGTCTGAAGTGGTCTTCTTGTATCCCTGCTCCCCCATAACTGACTCAAACTTCACGTACCACTGTCTCGGTGCCTGTTTCAAACCGTAGAGGCTTTTCCTGAGTCTGCACACAATCCTCTTTCCCGCTGACTCTGAATCCTTCTGGTTGCTCCATGTAAATTTCTTCTTCCAGATCCCCGTGAAGAAGAAATGCGGTCTTGACATCCATCTGCTCAACTTCCAGGTCGAGGCTTGCTGCTAAGCTGAGTAACTCTGATGTACCACTCTGTGGATGACATCTTCACAACTGGAGAGAAGATTTCATCGAAGTCAATGCCTTTCCTCTGATTGAATCCCTTGACAACTAGTCTGGCTTTGTACCGGGGTTGTGAAGTGTGCTCCTGTTGCTTCACCATGTACACCCATTTGTTCTTCAAAGCCCGTTGCCTCTTGGCAATTTCACCAACTCAAAAGTGTGATTGTCATGCAAAGATTTCATCTCATCTTGCATGGCTTCCTCCCACTTTTCTCTGTCCTCTGTTTCCACAGCCTCCTGGTAGCTATCGGGTTCTCCCCCGTCAGTAAGCACACATACTCATATGCAGAGTATTTGTTTGAAGGTCGCCTCTCTCTGTCAGACCTTCTCTGTGGAACTGTTGGTGGAACTTCTGGTACTGGTGGTTGATCATGATCATCATCTCTGGAGCTTCATCACCTGTACCCTCATATCTGGGAAACCATCTTCAAGTCGAACTGGCACCGGTGTCTGAGGTTCTGGATTCACATTTCTGTATTGCTGGGGCATTGTCTTCATCTCCTTTCTGATATCTTCTATGGTCTGGTCTTCAACAAAGACAACATCTCGGCTTCTGACGATCTTCTTCTCCACAGGATCATAGAGTTTTGTAGCCGAAATCATCCTGACCATAGCCAATAAAGACACACTGTCGCGTCTTTGCATCAAGTTTGGATCTCTCGTCCTTTGAGATGTGTACAAAAGCTTTGCACCCAAGACATGCAAGTGTTCGTATGACACTTCTTTACCTATCCAGCTTGGTTAGGAACATTACCTTTCAGTGCGACCGCTGGGCATGTTCAAAACATGAACTGTTGTGATGAGTGCCTCTCCCCAAAATGTCTTCGGCAGCTTGGCTTGTGACAGCAAGCTTCTGATCCTCTCGCACAAGGTTCTGTTCATCTCTTCAGCTAGGCCATTCAGCTGAGGTGTCTTCGGAGGTGTCGTTTGATGTCGGATTCCTTGCGTCTTGCAGTACTGATCAACGGACCTCTGTATTCTCCACCGTTATCTGTTCTGATGCACTTCAGTTTCTTGCCGGTTCTCTCTCCACCAAAGCATGAATCTCCTTGAACACTCCAAGCACTTGGTCTTTCTCTTCAAGGTGTATGCCCAGATCTTCCTTGAATGATCATCAATAAATGTCACATAATACAGTGACCCACCAAGTGTTCGTGTCTGCATCGGACCGAGCATCTGAATGTATGAGATCTAGTACCTCCGGTTTCCGTTGAGGCGGGGAGCTCTGGAAGGATACTTTGTTCTGCTTTCCAGCCATGCAGTTTCACACTTCCGTAAGTGTGAGTTCTTCAGTTCTGGAAGAACATTCCGCCTGCGTAGTATCTCCATCCCTGTTTGGCTCATGTGACCGAGCTTTTTATGCCACAACTCGGCTGTCTCATTGCTGTTAACTGTATTTATGCTACTATTTGAAAGCTTAGCATGCATCAAATACAGAGTTGAATCTTTCTTACCTCGTGCCACCACCATTGATCCTTTAGTGAGCTTCCAGCATCCGTCACTAAAGGTGCTGCAGAAACCTTCATCATCCAGCTTGCCTGTTGAGATCAGGTTTAACCGGATATCTGGGATGTGCTTGACTACCTTCAACACTAGCCTTGTCCCGTTCTCTGTTTCAAGGCAGATGTCTCTAATACCGACGGCTTTGGACTGTCCGTCATTCCCCATCCTTACAGCACCGTAGTCTCCTGGTGTTAAGATGAAAAGAAGTCTTTGCGAGATGTGGCGTGTATGGAGGCGCCACTATCTATCACCCAACTGGTCTCGTGGCTGGCAAGATTCACACATCTTCTTCATATATTATGCAAAATTCTTTGGAGGTTTTCTCGGTGGTTGTAGCACTCTTTCTTGATTAGAGTCACCATCTCTCCTGGACTGCTCGTTCTTCAGTTTGTAGCAATCCCGCTTCATATGGCCTTTCTTCTTGCAGTGATAGCACTCAATATCTCTCGTTCTTATTTCCTCCCCCGTTCTTGTCTGATCTCCCTGGGCCTCGGCTTTTACTCCTCCCTCTTCTGGTGTTTTTTTCTGTCACTAGAGCTTCTGAGGTTGAGGCTGATGCTGACTCCTGCATTCTCGTCCTCTTTTCTTCCTCGAAGATCATGGTCTTTTGCCATCTCCATAGTGACTTTCCCATCTGCGCGGCTGAATTGATCACCGTAGATCTGAACGTTTCCCAAGATTCTGGTAACGTATTAAGGAGTATTAAACCATTTACCTCATCTCCGAAGTCTATGCCCAATCCAGACAATTCCTTCATTGTTCCGAGGAAATCGTTGATATGGTCCGCCACAGCTGTACCTTCCTGGTATTTCAACCCCATCATCTTCTTGATGTAGTACAGCTTGTTGTTTCCAGTCTTTGCTCGAAAAAGCTCCTCCAGCTTTCTCCATAACACACGTGCATTTGTTTTTCTTCTTCACTGACATGGTTCACGATACTGTCGTCGATCCACTGACGAATAGTACTGCATGTTTTCTGGTGAAGATTAGCCCACTTTCCATCGGTCATTCCTTCTGGTTTCTCCTCCAGAAATACCGATCCATCAAATCCTTCACATACAGAAGGTCTTTCATCCTTCCTCTCCATGTGAATAGTTTGTACTGGTTAACAAAATCATTTTTCCGTTGCTCCCCTCCATCATAAAAATTATAAGCAGAATTTCAAAAAACGGACCTCACCGTTGCGTCGGAATGGTCGAAAATGGTGGAAATGACACTTCGTTTGTCAAAATCCGACACAGGGACCAAATTACAAATTCCAGAAATTACTGGGGTCAAAATGAAATTTCCGAAAGTTCAGGGCCAAATTGCAATTACGGAAACGTTCAGGGACTAAGTTGCAATTTACAAAAAATTCAGGGACTAAATTGTAAATTTTCGGAAGTATAGGGGCTAAACTGTAATTTCCAGAAAGTTCAGGGACCTATCTGAAATTTACCAGGCACCGATGACGTGGCGCTGCTGACGTGGCACCTGATGACGTGTCAGATGACGTGGCGCTGACTGGGAGCTGACTGTACGCTGACTGGGCGCTGACGTGGAGCTAAAGTCACCGTCTTCTTCCTTCAACTGGCGCGTGAAGCGCGTGATGTGCGCGTCTGGCGCGTGAGGCAGCTACTGATCGGCGCGTGCGGCGCGTGACCTTCGTCCGACCTCCGTTCGATCGCCGGAAAATACTGCCGTGCTCGTCTCGCCGTGAAAAGTCCGATGGTATGCTCAAAATCGATTTTTGACAATTTTTGTCGGAACCGACTTTCCGAACCGAACCTCTGTTTCTGAGTTTCGGGATCCCTCCGTGGAACCGTAGCTCTGATACCACTTGTTGTGAATAAACACACAATAATAGAGGTGAATTGAGAGAAAATTCTTCTTTTATTTTACTCACAAAAGAATTACAAAGCTTACAACCCAAGCTTTACAAAAAACTCTCAAACACTTTACTCTCTATCTTTCCTCACGATTTGGGATACTTAACATTATGATTTTGGGCTCCTTATATACTGATCAAACCGCGTGAACAGTGTCACGCGGTTTGTACACACACATATACAGCTTGCACACAAGTTGTCCACAGCTTCTCTTGCTTTCGGTGGGTTTGGATTTATTGCATGAAGTCTTCATGCTTTGAAGCTGTCAACAAAGTGCTTATTATATATCGGATTCTGTTAAAATCTACTTAATTATCATCTATTTATCTAATTTTCACTTGTTGTATACCAGATTTGTTTGATATTTAAGTTATATCATATAGAAATACTATTTTATTCTTAAAATGTTATATCAAACCCCTACATTAAGTAACGAAGAGGGTTTTTAAGTTAATTTTTTTTTAAAATCTTAAGGACTCATTAATCTCATGTGACACACAGGGATTAGTTGGTGAAGAAAAAGTGGACTCGTTCAACCTTCCTTTATATTTTCCGACCTCAAAGGAATTGAAGGCAATTATTGAGAGAAATGGGTGTTTCTGCATTGAGACAATGAACAAATTGCCTGATCCTCCAATGATGGAATTGAAATTGACTCCTCAGTCTATTATCTCGCACTTTAGAGCTGTGTTTGAGGGAGCTATCAAAGAGCATTTCGGTAGTGAATATGTAGACAAGATATTCAACTACTTGACCACAAAGTTTGATGATGATTTCAACTTCGATGAGTTAATCATAGACCAAAACCAAGACAGTTTATTAGTTTTACTCAAGCGCATCATCAACTGAGAGAGAAATTTGATACCTAGCTATGTTTCATGAGTATATATAGATCTTATATATATTTTTATATGGCATATATAATGCCAATTTCTACTTTAAGAAGATTGTTTCAATAAAAGGTGGCCATTGGCTCCTTGTTTCGTAAGGTATTTGTATTTGGATATTTTCATTTTCCCCTTTTTCAAACTTATTGTGTAATGATTTGGTTGATTGTTAGTGATCATGATATATTTTGTTTTTGTCATATTATTATTTTGTGCACTACTTTTGGATCATGTAGATAAAGATATTGAAATGAAAGGTGATTGGATGTTGGATTTTAGAGTTGTCCGATATTTATATTTTCATTCAGAAGATAGTTTAGAGTTGTCCATGTTTCATTCATTCATTGTCCAAAAAATTATCTCAAACAATTTTATAATAATGGCTGATGAGGCTTCTAACGATTTGCCCGAATCATTTCCCATGGTGGAGTCGGTGATCACAGCTATGCTAGAAACTATTCTTTGCAGGTAAAGATTTTATGCTATAGTGATTTATTTTATTTGATGTGTTTCTTTTGCTCTTGTTATCTTGTTACTTCAGTGATTCGTATTATGTTAATATCTATATGTAAACAAATTGACGCAAGAATTGTGACTGATTGTAGAGGATGCTAGTGGATATGGTGCAAAGGCAATTATGTATGACTCCATATTTGATAAGCTTGACCTTAAAAGCTTGGGAATTGATGGCACTTTTCAACTTAGCTGATCTGGGCTGCTCCGTTAGACCTAACACGTTTATTGCTGTGCAAAACATCGATCATAGATGCTGTTGAAGCAAGATACCGTGCTAATCATCAAGGCCATCAAAATTCTTCATCAGCTTTTGAATTTCAAGTGTTATTTAACGATCACTATGGTAATAACCCGGCCGGTGAGCCGGCCGGGTTATTTTCATGGGCGGTTGTTTCCCAATTCCACTTTACATTTGGCACATACCCCCAGTGCATTGCACTGGCTTTCCAAGATTCCTAAAGAAATAACAGATATTAATTCGCCAGCATGGAACAAATGCAATATAGTTTGCACATGATTAGTGAAGAAGTTGTCGAAGCATATTCAACTCACTTTACAGTTGCAATTCATGATTACAGTTTAAGTTTTTAAATTACAATCATGAGTTCACGTTTTACAATCATATTCACAGTTTATGTTTTACAATTTACAATTATATCTATGTTTTCAGTTCACGTCACAAATTTCAGCTCATATTTTAGTTTTCAAGTCAAGTGTACTATTTGCAGTCATATTATCATGTTTACAGTTTACGTCATGTTCAAAGTTTACTTCAGGTATACGTTGTCAGTTCATGATTACAACTTCAGATCATGTTTACGGTTTCAGTTCATGACTCAGTTTTCAATTCATGTTACAGTTGTCAGTCTATTTACAAGTTCATGTTATACAGTATTCGGTCATGTTTGCAGTCTACACATTACAGTTACAGTCATTATTACAACTTTCAATTCAAGTTTATAGTTTCAAGTCATATGTTTGTAGTTTCAGGTTATGTTTGTAGTTTTCAGTTTATGTTGCGGTTACTACTAGTTCATGCTCACAGTCTACTAACCATGTTTACAGATTTTCCATTCATATTCTGGTTTACGATTCATGTTTATATTCACGTCTCATGATTTACAGTTTAAGTTTCAAGATTTACAGCATATTATCGCGATTTTGTAAGTTTATAATTTATCGAATCTAATTTGATTGAGATCGTTAATTCAAGTATGTATTTTTATGCTTTCACTTTCATTTTCAACGTTCACTCAGCTGGTCGTTCATACGACTTACTCCCCCACACTTTCAGTTTTTGTTGTTGTTGTTGTTGTTGGATTTCATACATGCAGATGACAAGTTTTGGAGAAGATAGATACCAGTTGCAGTTATTATGAGCAAGGAGTCAAGAGATAATTGTTTACATATTTGTCATGATAGGCCACGGGGCCGAATGATATTTACATATATAGATAACATTGTATTAGTATGTTTCATATAATTTACGTGTAGTTGTAAATCATATACGTTTGTATTCAGAATCAGACATATCATTTATAAATCATGGCACGTCTTGCATGTCCATGTCAGATGTTTATGAAGATGGTAATATTGTCTCATGCCGATCATATCCTGGGTTTATTGGGATGTGATCACAAGAAGTTTATACTTTTTAGGAATTAATTATAATGAAAATCATTTTTAATAATTCTCAATTTTTATTTTTATTTTTCGTGGTCATATCCTGAGTTTATTGAAGATCTTTGTATAGTTTTTTAGTATGGTTTTTCTTCGGTCTCTTAGGAGTTGTTTTGGCTGATCTTGTCCATAACTGGTCCACATCAAAATGTGACATAGACAAACTTAACATTGCTTATTATCAAATCATGATAACCGATGTAAATTGGATCTGTGATGAAAGTGGGGCTATAATGATTAAGGTTTGTTGACAATAATATATTAATATTCCATTTTTTACGTTTTTGGTGCTGATTAAAGAAAAGTGAATCTGAAAAGGGCATGGAGGTAATTGGTTGTGCTTTTAAGGATTGTTTTTGTCATTATATTATTGCCAAGTTAGATTTTTTGAGCTTGGATTTGTAACTTATTTTGGAAGAAAAAGTAATCTAAACAGATTTTGTGATGAAGAGGTTTCATTTTCTTTTTTCTCATAATGTTATATAACATGACAACATCTAGATTCGTATGTGTAAATAGGTATTAGTTCTTCTTATTATAAATTAAAACTAAAATTTTTCAGCTGGTGGATGATCATGGATCACTTTTTGTGCATACCTTGTAAATTTTCTTCACTGAATTCTAAATTTTTTTAAAATATTTTTTTAAAAAATTAACTCAATAATATAATTTTATTTTATTTGTATGATCTTTTTTCGTATGATAATGATAAAAATGTTTGCCGTCTCAACTCGTGTTCGAGAATTCTTTGGTCAAAAATGTGTTTTTGAATATTTTAAGTATTATTATGTAATTGATTTGTAATTTGAAATTTTGAGTTTGTTGTAAGGATTTTTAATCTATAAGACTATAACAATGAATATGCTGAGATTTTGTATTTAATTTTGATTAAACGAATCGAATACGAATTTTCGATTATTAAACGAATACAAAATTCGATTCGTTTAATTTTGTGTAAACGAATCGGATGCGAATATTTGTTTATTAAACGAGTACTAAATTCAATTTGATTCGTTTAATTTTATGTAAACGAATAAACGAATCGAATACAAATATTCATTTATTAAACGAATCGAATCTGAATCATAATATCAGGATTCGTTTAATAAACGAATCAAATTCGAATTTAGTGCATTACAATTCGATCTGTTTATTAGTATTCGTCATGAATTTGATTTGTTGATTCGTTTTGTCACCCCTAATTTTTATGACATGGCTAATAGATTTACTTGGGTCAAATTAAACTCAAACGTTTTTTTTTAAAAAAAATTATAGCCTCATCGAAAGATAAACTTTTTTAATTACAGGGATTAATCAATAATCAGTGAAGAAAAAGTAGACTCCTTTAACTTGCCTCTGTACTTTCCATAGACTAAGGAGATGGAGACTATCATTCTCATTAGTAAATATTTTGCCGTGGAAAACTTGGAGGAAGTCATCAGAAATCACTTTGGCGATGAGATGGTGGAGGAGTTATTTGAATGCTTCGACAACAAGCTTGTAAAAAATTTCTCCACTCTCTCTCTCTCCTTTTTTTTTTTTTTTTTTTTTTTTTTTTTTTTTTTTTTTTGCGGAGACTTGACAATGACATTATCATGTTGTTCATTTTTTTTTGGAAACGTTGAAAAATGTCACTAAATCACCCGATCCGCGCTTAAGTGGAGTAGTTAAAATTTCCGACTGTTTCAAACTCTTATAAGAAATGCACCTCAGGACTCGAACTCAGGATTTGACAATTAACTTATAAACACTTTATCGCCAAACCACACTCATTGGATACCCATGTTATTCGTTTTTCTCAAACGTAAAAGCAAATTGTTGAGTAAATTATGAGATCGAATACTTATCATCTAATAGTATCAAAATTCCTAAACGAATTGTACCAGGGCTGAAAATCATTAGGTTAATTGGGTTTTGTATAATCATCCAATAGCTTGATTCAAGAATTTAGAAGCAAAGGTATTTGTCCCTTTATTTCTTCGGTTTGGGCCAAATAAATATGCTTGTCAGGGCCCCCAAGGGGTGTGGCTTGGTGATGAAGGGTCCAGAATCTCACCTTGAGGTTCTGGGTTCGAATCCAGGGGGTGCAACTTCTTGTAAGAGCCTGGGGCAGCCGGGGGTTTTACCTGCGCCGCGGCCCAGAATGGGTGGTTTGGTGGCGGGGTTTCCAACTATTTCAAAAAAAAAAAAAAAAATATGCTTGTCAGGGTCAATTTATTCATGGGAATTAAGATCTAGTAATACCCCGAATTGTATTCAGTTTTTTATGAAGTTTTTGTGACATGCATTTTAATAGTAATAAATAATTAAAGATTCAATTATAAACAAATTTTTATTCTATAACTACCTATCAATCATAATTTATAAAAAAATAAATACAAAATTCAGTTTAATATCAAATTCAAATCATATTTGTGTTACTAATGCGCGTCATAAATTGATCATATGTATTTCAGGTGGAGAGCATATTAATGAACTACTTTTTATTTTGTGATGATAATTAGATGCTATACTAATTATCTCTCTCTTTCAAAATTGTGTTTCCATAATATAAATATTTATAATGCACAAGCCAATTCATTCTGAAACAAACATGAAGTACAAAAAGATATAAAATAATAACATGAGAAGGACAAAATGACTTTAATATAACTCTTTCTCTTATTCACTTCAGCAAAGTACTTGAACAACTAACGGAAACAAAATGGCTTCATCAATTCAATACCTAATTGAAAAGAAACAAACCCATGGCTGCATACTGAATCTGTTTCTCGCTTAGCTTCTTTGCATCCCACCTACTCATTGTAATATTTTTAGGCTTTTCCATGCCAAGGCATAAGATATTAAATACTAATTTACTTAACCCAAATTTTAAGTAATCTCTGCCCTTGTATTTTTTTCGCAGCCATATGCGAAACATCATTTACAGTTGCCACATACAATCCATAATCTTCTAGCAGCTTTCTCGCGTGATTCTAAACTGCTTTTCCCACAAACGTGATCCTTTTGTTTCCTAGAAATTTAGCTAGGGCTAATGTGTAGGGTCCAGCAGCATCGTTAAACATGCATGTGGTTCACAGCTGCCATGCATGAGAGGAAGTAGCCAAACCAACTTTCGGTGGCTTGATTAGCTTGGTTGTTAAAATCAACAAATCTTGAGTAATTGGTGTCACCAAATCAGGGAGTGATTGGTGGAAATGTGAGCAACCTTGCCTTATAAATTGAGGCCATTTCAGTGTTAAAAATCCATCCCAAAGTTGAGTGTAAAGAGAGAGTGTTAAGGTTTTTTGTATTTGTTTCAAGTGTTGTAAACAAACTTGTATCTATTCTTGTAAAGTAATAGAAGTGATTCGGTTTTTCCTCAAATCTTCTCTAAAGTGATCGGTGAATCACAACAAGTGGTATAATGAGCTTCGGTTATTCTTTGGGATCGTAAAACCGAGTCTTCCGATCGGAAAACCGATTCCGACGAAAGTTGTCAAAAATCCAATTTGAGGGTACCATCAGCTAGTTCACGGAGAGACGAGCACGGTGGTATTTTTCGGCGACCGAACCGACGTCCACAGCCTCCGCACGCGCTGACCAGGGCAGTCTTCACGCGCTCCCATGCGCACCACGCGCCGCACGCGATCCCAAGGTTGAAGACGAGTCTAGTCAGCGCCACGTCAGCAGTCCAGACAGCGCCCAATCATCGCCACGTCAGCAAACCTGCCATGTCAGCGCCACGTGTCCGCCACATCAGCAAAGTCGGCCCCACTTTGCCACGTCAGCACTGCCACATCAGCAGCCTGGTAAATTTCATTTAGCCCTTGAAGTTTTGAAATTTACAGTTTTACCCCATAACTTTTAGGAATTTACAAATCAGTCTCTGTGTCGGATTTAGACCAACGAAGTGTCTATTCCACCTTTTTCGACAGTTCCGGATGCAACAGTGACCTCAGATTTGTGAAATTCAGACCCATTTTTAGTGTATTTTCATTTTAAATTTTAAAAACTTAAAATGGAAATGGAGGATTCTCATTCTGGTGCAATGATTAAACTGGCTGCAAATAATTACTCCCTTTGGAGACCTAGGATGATAGATTTTTTGCATTGTAAAGATCTGTTTGATATTTATTGAGTTGAAGGGAGTGAAACCAGAGTCTGTTAAGGAGTATGACTGGAATAAACTCAACAACAGAACTCTGGGTCATATTAGGCAGTGGATCAGTCACAATGTCTTCCACCACGTAGCACATGACTCAGATGCTTACGGGATGTGGATAAAGCTGGAAGACATGTACCAGGCCAGATATTGCACATGCAGTGGGTGTAGTGATCTGTTTTCTCTCTAACCCTGGAAAGCAACACTGGGAGGCAGTCAAATGGATTCTCAGGTACCTCAAGGGTACAACGAAGTTTCGTCTGTGTTACGGGGGAGCTGATCCGATCTTGGAAGGCTATACTGATTCAGATATGGTAGGAGATCTTGATGGTAGGAAATCTACATCAGGATTCATCTACACTTTTGCATGGGGAGCTGTGTCATGACAGTCAAGATTACAGATGTGTATTGCATTATCCACAACAGAGGCTAAGTACATTGCTATAGCTGAGGCAGAAAAAGAAATGTTGTGGTTAAAGCGGTTTCTCCAAGAGTTAGGGATCAAGAAAACAGAATACAAGATACATTGTGACAGTCAGAGTGCTTTGGACTTGAGCAAAAACTCAATGTATCATTCCCGGACGAAACACATTGATATTCGCTATCACTGGATACGCGAGGTGATAGATCAACAACTGCTGAGACTAGTGAAGATCCATACAGATGAGAATCCAGCGGACATGTTAACGAAAGTGGTTACTCGAGATAAGCTAGAGTTGTGCAGAGACATAACCGGGATAGCTGTCAGATGACGATTGTTTCGGATGCAGCTGGAGGGGGAGAATTGTAGGGTCCAGCAGCATGGTTAAACATGCATGTTGTTCACAGCTGCCATGTATGAGAGGAAGTAGCCAAACCAACTTTCGGTGGCTTGATTAGCTTGGTTGTTAAAATCAACAAATCTTGAGTAATTGGTGCCACCAAATCGGGGAGTGATTGGTGGAAATGTGAGCAACATTGCCCTATAAATTGAGGCCATTTCAGTGTTAAAAATTCATCCCAAAGTTGAGTGTAAAGAGAAAGTGTTGAGGTTTTTTGTATTTGTTTCAAGTGTTGTAAACAAACTAGTATCTATTCTTGTAAAGTAATAGAAGTGATTCGGTTTTTCCTTAAATATTCTCTAAAGTGATCGGTGAATCACAACATAATGAGATTCCATCTTTACGACACAGTTGAAATATCAAACACCTTACATAGCTGAATGATGACGACTTTTTGATGATGATCATCTTCTGCGGATGGTAAGCACCATTCTGAGTCCAGACCAACAACAAGTTTGTCAAGTATACGATGATGAAGATAGAATGTTTCCACTATCCAATACTCTACGTCCATAGCATGAGAAGTAACTGTTGTTTCAATAATTTGAATAATCTCATATATATATATATATATATATATATATATATATATATATATTATATATATATATATATATATGTTATGAATCCAGCAAGCATCTCATCAACAAAGGGAAGCTTCCTGCCATTCCAGCTGTCATGCATGAGACATGGATGCAATCCATCCTTTGAAGACTAAGCAGAATGAAGCCAATCAACCTTTCGGTGATTGCCAGGAAATCAGGAGCAAAATCAGGAGTGAAAGGTGGTGGTCACTGTAGCTTTGTTGAAAAGTTGTGCAAGCATTGCACTATAAATACTGGCATTTGCAGTATGTTTAAGGCACCCCAAAGTGTTGAGAATTGTATAGAGTGTGTGTGAGGTTTTTTGTAAGTTTCAATTAGTAAACTTGTAATTTATTCTTGAGAGTAATAAAATTACATTCGGTTTTTCCTCAAAACACTCCAAGAGTGATCAGAGAATCACAACAACAACAAGTGGTATCAGTAGCTTTGGTACTTCTTTGGGGTCGAAAAATTGAATAACGGAGCTCGGTTCGGAAAATTCGGGTTCCGGCAAAGTTGTCAAAAATCAACTTTGAGCATATCATCAGCTAGTTCACGTCGAGACGAGCACAGTGGTTTTTTTCGGTGATCAAACGGACGTCAAGGTGAGCCACACGCGCCGACTAGAGGCTGTTTCACGCGTTCCCACGCGCCACACGCGCTCCAGAGGTAGAAGACGGTACACGTCAGCGCCAGTCAGCACCCAGTCAACGCCCAGTCAGCAGACACGTCAACCGCCACGTCAGCAAGGAGTCTGCCACATCAGCGCCATGTGTCCGCCACGTCAGCGACACGTAATCGGACAAGTCAGCGCCACGTTAGCAAGAAGTCTACCACTTCAGCGCCACGTGTCCGCTACGTCAGCCGCCACGTGTCTGCCACAACAGTAAAACCGGTCCCACTTGCCACGTCAGCACTGCCATGTCAGTGCCACGTCAGCAGCATGATAAATTTCATTTAGCCCCCTGAAGTTTTGAAATTTACAGTTTTACCCTAGAACTTTTAAGAATTTACAAATCAGCCTCTGTGTCGGATTTAGACCAACGAATTGTCTATTCCACCATTTTCGAACGTTCCGGACGCAACAGTGACCTCAGATTTATGAAATTCAGCCCCAATTTTATTATATTTACATTTTAAACTTTAAAACTTAAAATTGAAATTGGAGATTCGTCTTCTGGTGCAATGATTAAACTGGCTGCAACTAATTACTACATCTGGAGACCTCAGATGATAGATTTTTTGCATTGCAAATATTTGTTTGATGTCATCGAGTTGAAGGGAGTGAAATCAGAGTCTGTTAACGAGTATGACTGGAATAAACTCAACAACAAAACTTTGGGTCAAATTAGGCAGTAGATCGGTTACAGTGTCTTCCACCACGTAGCACATGATTCAGATGCTTATGGGATATGGATAAAATTGGAAGACATGTTTCAGGCCAAGACAGCTCGGAATAAAGCCCTGTTAATGAGGCGTTTGGTGAACCTGAAGCTACGGAGTGGAACTTCTATTGCAGAACACACCAACGAGTTCCAGAGCCTGGTGAATCAGTTGTTTGCAGTAGACATGCAGCTGGGAGATGAAGTACAAGCCCTCTTACTACTCAGTTCCCTTCCTGATAGCTGGAAGACATTGGTGGTTACTCTCAGCAATTCCGCTCCATGAGGTAAAGTTATCATGCCTATGGTAAAAGATGCCTTGTCGAATGAGGAGTCCAGGAGAAAAGATGTTGGCTCGGAACAGACAGAAGCCTTCGTCACAGAGACTCGAGGAAGACATCAAGGAAGAGACGGAGAGAGAGGCAGAAGCACAACCAGGGGTAGATCCTCAGATGGAAGGAAGCCTACCTATAAGTGCTACCATTGTGGCATTGTAGGCCACCTAAAGAAGAATTGCCGAAAACTGCAACGAGAGCAGGGACAAGGCAATCACCAGTCGAAGAATGACGAAGGAGAGACACTGGTCGTTGTCCAAGCAGATGCAGCACTATGCTCCATGCAGGAAGAGACATGCCTTCACAACGCAACCCAAGATGTTGAGTGGGTGGTAGATACTGTAGCATCCTACCACGTCACTCCTCACAGAGATTTCTTCACAACCTACAAAGCGGGAGACTTTAGATCAGTGAAGATGATAAATATCAGTTCCTCTGAGATAGTAGGAATGTGTGATATTCAGTTGCGGATAAATATCGGGTGTACATTGATCTTGAAGGATGTCCTGCATGTTCCAGAACTTCGGCTGAATGTACTCTCGGGGATAGCTCTTGACAAACAAGGCTATGACAATCGCTTCAGAAATGACACATGGAGAATGACAAAATGTGTCATGGTTGTCGCCCGAGGACATGCTTGCGGCACACTATACAAGACTCATGTGAAGATTTGTGCAGACAGCCTCAATGTAGCTGAAAAAGAGGCTTCTCAAAATCTGTGGAACCGGAGACTCTGACACATGAGTGGAAGAAGGTTGTCTACCCTGAACAAGAAGGAGCTTACCAAGGATGCTGCACGAGGTCCTTGCAACCACTACTTGATTGGTAAGCAACGTATAGTCTCATTTGATTTCTCTTCAGAGAGAAGATCAGAGTTGCTCAGTCTGGTGCACTCTGATGTTTGTGGTCCATTGGAGGTTGATTCATTGGGCGGTAACAAGTATTTTCTGACTTTCATTGATGATGCTTCTCGGAAAATCTGGGTGTATTTCCTCAAGACGAAGGATCAGATCCTAGATCAATTCAAGCTGTTTCACGTCTTGGTAGAGCATGAAACAGAGAAGAAGCTGAAGTACCTTCGCACAGACGATGGAGGCAAGTACAGTTTCAGAGAGTTCGAAGCCTACTGCTGGAGACATGTGATTCGACATGAGAGAACTGTTCCATACACACAACAACATAATGGTGTCGCTGCGAGAATGAACCGCACCATTATGGAGAAAGTCAGAGAAATGATCAATACGGCTAAGCTGCCAAATCCATTATGGGGAGAAGCTGTTCGTGCTGCCTGTTACTTGATCAACATGTCACCATCTCTACTGTTGAACTTGGAGATTCCGGAGAAATTGTGGTCTGATAAGAATCCCTCCTACACTCACCATAGAGTATTCGGTTGTTTAACTGTTGCACATGTATCCAATGAGCTCGGGAAGAAGCTCGATGCAAGGACAACTCCATGTATATTCCTAGGCCATGGAGATGAAGAATTTGGATACAGACTATGGGATCTGAAGGTGAAGATGGTCATTAGAAGCTAGGAAGTAGAGTTTCTTGAAGACCAAACAATTGAAGACATTGAAATGCCCAGAATGTCTTCCAATTCCAGTGCCAACGGAAATCCATACCCAGCACCAGCACAATTGGCCACAGATATGGTGCACGAGGAAATTCCAGAAGCAGAACCAGATGAGGCAGATAGAGATGTTGAGTAGGGGGAGACACAGCCTGTTCCATCGGAAATTACAGAAGAGAGTGTTGAGCAGGGGGAGCCGCAATCTACTCCACTAGAAGCTACAAGATCATTCACAGATATGGATGATGACAGACCTCCTGAAACCAGTGGACCTTAGACAAGAAGATCTGAGCGAGGCAGGATTCCATCAACTATATATCTGGGATCCGAATATATTCTGCTTACTGATGAGAGGGAGTCAGAGAGTTTTCCACAAGGCAAGAAGGCACTGAGGAATAAATGGGTGAAGAAACATGGCAGCAGAATTGTGCAGAGACACGACATAAGATTAATGTGCAGAGACACAGTGGATTGTACTATGCAGAGACATAGCAGAAGAATACTGTACATAGATGCAGTGAAGAGAGCTGTGCAGAGACACAACTTACATGTCAACAAAGGAACAATGATCAGGACAAGCTAGAGCTGTGCAGAGACATAGCCAGGATAGCTGTCAGATGAAGATTGTTTCGGATGCAGCTGGAAGGGGAGAATTGTTATGAATCCAGCAAGCATCTCATCAACAAAGGGAAGCTTCCTGCCATTCCAGCTGTCATGCATGAGACATGCCATCCTTTGAAGACTAAGCAGAATGAAGCCAAGCAACCTTTCGGTGATTGCCAGGAAATCAAGAGCAAAATCAGGAGTGAAAGGTGGTGGTCACTGTAACTTTGTTGAAAAGTTGTGCAAGCTTTACACTATAAATACTGGCCTTTGCAATATGTTTAAGGCACCCCAAAGTGTTGAGAATTGTATAGAGTGTGTGTGAGGTTTTTTGTAAGTTTCAAGTAGTAAACTTGTAATTTATTCTTGAGAGTAATAATTTTACATTCGGTTTTTACTCAAGGAACAAAGTAAACTAAAAGAGGATCGTTCTTTCCTTCTTCGCTTTTGCTTAGGATTAGAAACTTGTAATTTTGAATTTATAATTTAACAGCAGCCCCTTAAGATTAACTTGAGACATGTATGCACACCTGCCTTGGGCATTTTTTTTTCCTTAATAAGCTCCTTATCGTTGTATATTTATCAGCATTTTTAAAAAAAAATACTTGATATCTAATTCTATTTTTATAATAATAATAATAATAATAATAATAATAATAATATATGACATTATTTAATGATTGCTACATAATATTATTTACTTATTCATACCGAAAAGGATTATTTCCAACCATGAGTTCCTGTATGACATAAACGCTATTGGATGGACTGAGCCATTCCATCAAATCTTTGAGAATGAGCCAATCTCGTATTTGAAAGTTGGCGAGTGATAAGTTTAGCTTCAACGACTACCTCCCAATCATTAGAAACACTGAACGAGAATAATAAAGATGCATTAATAATTCATTCAATTAATGTTGTCGTACCACATCAGATTATATATATATATATATAACTCATATTATGATATAGAAGAAAACTTTTTGCATTATTAAATGTGTAATACACTTCATCTATAGGATATATTTTTCGGATAAATTACGGATGCCTAGTAATTTTCATTTTTTGAGGTGGAGCTTAATTATTGTTAATTGTATTGGTATTTGATCATGATGAGTGCATGACTAGCACTTATTCATCACCTTTACAAACATTTTAGAAATATTAATATTTAGGCTAAACATAAGGGAGGTACTTGAAATTCACCCTGCAATGTATCTCAAGCATCATACCTGTCGTGTCGTGTCATTGGATATTCCAACACTACAGAACGCGGTCAAAATTGAGAAGACACAATTTGCAAAACCCTCGCAAAAAAGTCCACGTAAAGTCTCCTTGCAAAATTCGTCGAAATGGCCGGATTCCGATTGCCGCCGGAAGAGCCTGAGGTTTCGCAGCAACATCAGCCGCCCCAGGGCCGCGCCGCGTTCGATCTGGTGTCGGACGACGAGCGGTCAGTGGCGGCGGACTCTTGGTCAATAAAGAGTGAGTACGGAAGCACTCTCGATGATGATCAGCGCCACGCTGACGCTGCTGAGGCCCTATCGTCCGCCGCCAACTTCCGTGCGTCCTCTGATTACAAGTAGGAATCTCACTTTTTTAAAAAATTCTGTTTGGTTCCTGAGGAAAAATTATAATGATCTAGGGTTATGTTTTATTTGCAACTAGTTTTAATTTACAATAGTTTTATTGGTTTTTCTAAATAATTTTATGGCAATAATATATTTATTAGGAAGCATAAGTGGCATGAAAATTATTTACTGCTAGAAAGTAGCTATTTAGAATCAAATGATTTGTTCGGAATCAAATTGGCGAAAGAGCTGAAATGTCATGCTTATATTGAAGTCTTTGAACTTGTCGCTACATGTGTGTGCTGATTGTTGTGTATGTTGTGCATAGTTCCGACAAGGAGGAGCCAGATCCGGAAGGGATTACATCAATGCTAGGTCTTCAGAGTTACTGGGATTCTGCATATGCAGATGAGTTGGCTAATTTTCGTGAACATGGCCATGCCGGCGAAGTTTGGTAAGCACAGTTCTTTGACCATTTACAGTGGAACTTGTCTTAGTTGATTATTTAAACCAATAACTTCTCTGAAGTAATTTTATTTATCCCGTCCATACTTCAGCCCAATCTCTTACTTGATAATTAATTAATTGAACCGGCTTAGGAAATGCGGGGTTGATACAATTAGATTTTGATTAAATTTATACGTTTTTGTTCATCATATTTGTATATAATGTGTCCCCTGAAAGCCATCGATTATAACTTGAGGGTTTATATGTGTTTAGAAGGTACTTTTTTGGTTCTGAATGGATGGTTTTTGGCACCTTGTTGCTCCTCACCTTCCTCGGATTTTATTTTCCTCCTCTTTTTGGGTCTGACTGGATGTTTCTCTCCTCTTATCTGGTTTCTCACAGAATTCCTACATTATCTCTCCCCTTTCTATTTTTGTTATTTTTTGTGGGGCAACCCATCGAATAGAAAAATAAGAAAGTGTGGAAATTAAAATAAGAAAGGGAAGGAATATCAGAGGTAGTTGATGAGAAAACATATTTTTATTCAAATAGTCATCAAGTATGATGAAAAACTGAAACATAAGGCCCTATTTACTGGGGCCATAACCCTAATAAAAATGCAAAAGGAATCTACTTTATTTTGGAAATGGAAATCCTATAATAACATGAATGAAGGAAAACAAAAACTGACTGAAGTAAAACGTCTCTAACAAGAACTCACCCTAATCCCAAAAAATGTAAGAAAATAAGAATAGCATAAAAACTAGTCTAGCCTGTCCTATATTAACTATTCTCTCAAACACTGGTTCATTATTTTATCTTGAAACAATATATTATAAGTAGATTTTGGTTTCATTTTTTGGCTTGTGTCCCTTCTCATTAGGTTTGGAGCTGATGTCATGGACTCTGTTGCTTCTTGGACAAAAAGCTTGTGCATTAACATATCGCGAGGTCGCATGCTGAATCATGTTGATGATTCTAAGTCTGAGCCTGTGGAAGAGAGTGATAAGTACTTGTCTTCTTGGAGTGTACTTGATATTGGTACTGGCAATGGTCTGCTCCTTCAAGAACTTTCCAAGCAGGGGTACACACTGAGATTTTCCCTATGGTTTTGGTATTACTGTATTGGTCTAAGAAATTTATAGTTCAATGTAGAATTTTACTTGAAAATTTTTCTTGCTTTACATCATCTCCAATCTCCATTATTTCATTTGATGTTTTGAATATTCCGCTATCTAAAGAGGTAGGGGTGGTTGGTGCAACTGGGGAAAAACCTACGATCTACATACCTAGTAAGGGATATTGTTTCAGACTAAATGTTTTATCCTTAAAAATTGTTCCAACCGTATTTACCATTGAAATAATAGACTTAGGAATATTTTGATGATTAATGTTTTACTGGAATGTGCTGCAATTTAGATGTTCAAAAATTAGCTATGGTTGGTTCCTAATGTCGCATCAATGGCTTGGTAGAGAAGAAGTGTTCGTTGGAACTGTCTGAAACTTTAGATGTATCGTTATGTATCGCTGGAAATTATATTATAATAACTAGTAGATTCGTGTTTATTTTTTTTCAGGTTCTCTGATTTAACTGGAGTTGATTATAGTGAAGATGCGATAAACCTTGCTCAAAGCCTCGCTAACCGTGATGGATTTTCCAGTATTAAATTTTTGGTATGATGAATTTGTGAATATTTACATACTAATTAGTGAGAAGAAACCCAGGATGCTTATCTTTTTTATTTATAATGCAAGAATGTAATATCTGATGGTTTTGCTGAGTCCAGTGGCCTTGAACTTTGTAGTGTTGTTCACAAACTATGTGAATAAGTTCACGGGATGGAAATTTTCAGCACTTTGTTATCCAATAATCCTGATCTTATATCCATCTATTAATAAACATGTGTACTAGTCGTTTCATTTTAATTTCTAATTTTGTTATTTTTGGTTTTAGGTTGATGATGTTCTTGACACAAAGCTCGATAGACAATTTCAGCTTGTCATGGATAAAGGGACTTTAGATGCCATTGGATTGCATCCAGATGGTCCTCTCAAAAGGTAACAAATAGTTATCTAGCTTACTGATGTATCATCATCTTGCTCTTTTTGGGTAGTCATGTAACTGATTGCGAGTTAACAACCCGGGCTGTTGTTTGAATCTATAGATAACTATACAGCACTTCTATTTAACTGAACTTTACTTCAGTTGAAGGTGTTTCATTGACCATTTTATTGAGTTTCCTTTTAATCATCTACTTTACTGTCCTTTGCAGCTACTGCTATTAGATTGCTGAATATTGAAAAGTAAACTAAGTTTTTCGTTTTCAGGATCATGTATTGGGATTCGGTTTCTAAGTTGGTGGCTCCTGGTGGACTATTGGTGAGCCCCTTCCTTTGGTCTAGTTTCTGGGTTGTATAATTATCTTTGACCTGGAATTTCTTAGACAGCTACTCGGGTAATCCCAAGCATGACACATTGTGCCATCTTTGCATATTTGCTATTTTGTCATGTCACTCCATCTCTGTTTTGGTAGGTGATCACATCATGCAACAGTACAAAAGACGAGTTGGTACAAGAAGTGTCGAATATAAACCAAAGAAGGGTTAATGTGTCCCAGGAACCTGAGAACTCCAAAGATGAAGAAGCCGCATGTAGGGAACCTCCATTCCGATACCTAAATCACGTTCGCACATACCCAACGTTCATGTTTGGTGGATCAGAGGGATCCCGTGTTGCGACTGTGGCGTTTATTCGGAATTGAAATCGATTAGCTTTCTGTCTTGGGTGGATTCAGGATTGTGGTTTTAGATTTTGTTTTGGATTCAGTTGTCTCTGTGTGGGGAAAAATCAACTCTTTGACGATGATGAAATACATTGATTGAATCCTACAATTGAAAATACGTCTTCCCCCCTCTATTTTAAGCATGTTTGGCCGATCCTGGAGCCCCCAATATTACAAATTTTGAGTTTTGGAATTTAAAACAAAATAAAATTTAATTTTTTTTTTCATTTAATGAAGAGAGAAAAGTAAAATTTTATTTTAAAATTCTTGACGTTAGATCAAATCCAGCACTCAGAAATGAAAAATATTAGAAAATATATTTCAATTTAAATGAATTATTATCGGGTAATAATATTACAATACTTTTATGGTTCATTTGTCTGCTTGAGAAGGTTTAGGATCCCATCATCCCGCTCATCGACGTAAATGGTTGTTGGAGCACTGACTCCCAACGTGGCTGTTTTGAACATTAAGAAAATTGAATGACATTTTATCCCTTATGGTAACTTAAATTTTGGATCTCAAAGATCTCATTTCTCAAAACTGGATCCATTAAAAAATAAAAAGAAAATTAGTATTTTGTGATTTATTGATATATATATATACTTTTTACACACTTGAATTTATATTATATTTTACGGGATGTAAATTTTTGGAAAATTAGGTTATATCAATTTTTTTTAATTTAAAAAAGGAACTATTTTATTAATTAATAATTTAAAAAATATAGGCCCGATATATTACATGGGTCGGGGCATAATCAAAATTCAGCCTGGCCCAACCCGGTCCATTTTCAAGTCTAATTCATTCATTGGTACATAATTGATGGCACATAAATTTACAATTTGATCATAAAATATTTGTTCAATGTTGTAAAATGAAATCAAAGACAAATTAGTGCTCAAACAAGAAACTATTCCTTGATATCATTTTAAAAGACTAATGTTACAATTTAACAGCTAATATATATATGGTCAGACGAAGAATCAGATAGGCCACACAAGTTGAGACAACAAAATAAAAAAAAATTGATGTCTTTCATGAATCATGATGCTGAAATACAAACAAATATCTTGAAGAATTAAAATATTTTTATTGGGTATTAAATAAAAATGAAAGAGAGTGGAAGGAGACATAAAATATAATTTCAATATGGCAACATTATGTTAACTGAGAATCATTCAAATTTGATCAGCTAACATAATAAACCCATAATTTAATAATGTTCATCAAGTTCTTGGAAAGTACTGAGACGCAAGTTTATGCTGTCATCAATCAGTAAGTAATCACCCATGTGTATATTTGTTATGATTTTGACACCATTAAAAACATTTCTAAGTGTTGTGAAATCACGATCACTCTTGGGAGTGTTTGAGGAAAAACCGAATTCGTATTATTACTATCAAGAATAATACACAAGTTTTACAAACAAGAAAACTAAATGAAAAAAACCTCAACACTCTCTCTATACAACTCTCACACTCATTGGGATTATTTTCTAACACTGAAATGGCCTGAATTTATAGCCCAAAAAAACGGTTACTGTTCATGCCATGAATTACTCTTGATTCATGGCAAATTCACCATTTTTCTTCAATCACCACCTAAAGTATTATGTCTTCATGCATACACTTTCTTCATGGTGGACTTCTTGCTAAAGTAGATTGTTGGTATGTGATGCTAGCTGGATTTCATTACAATTCTCCCCCTCCAGCTACATCTGAAACAATCGTCATCTGACAGCTATCCCGGTTATGTCTCTGCACAACTCTAGCTTGTCCCGATCATCGTTCCTTTGTTGACATGTCGGCTGTGTCTCTGCACAGCACACTTCACTGCATCTCTGTACAGTGTGCTTCTGCTATGTCTCTGCATAGTACAATCCACTGCGTCTCTGCACAGTAATCTTCTGTTGTGTCTCTTCACCCACTTGTTCCTCAGTGCCTTCTTGCCTTTGGGAAATTCTCTGGCTCCCCCACATCAGTAAGCATGATATATTCGGATCCCAGATATCTGGTTGATGGAATCCTGTCTCGCTCAGATCTTCTTGTCTGAGGTCCACTGGTTTCAGGAGGTCTATCATCATCCATCTCTGTGAATGATCTTGTAGCTTCTAGTGGAGTAGGTTGCGGCTCCCCCTGCTCAACACTCTCTTCTGTAATCTCCGATGGAACAGGCTGTGTCTCCCCCTGCTCAACATCTCTATCTGCCTCCTCTGGTTCTGCTTCTGGAATTTCCTCGTGCACCATGTCTGTGGCCAATTGTGCTGGTGCTGGGTCTGGATTTCTGTTGGCACTGGTATTGGAAGACATTCTGGGCATTTCAATGTCTTCAATTGTTCGGTCTTCAAGAAACTCTACTTCCTGGCTTCTGATGACCATCTTCACCTTCGGATCCCATAGTCTGTATCCAAATTCTTCATCTCCATGGCCTAGGAATATACATGGAGTTGTCCTTGCATCGAGCTTCTCCCTGAGCTCATTGGATACATGTACAACGGCTAAACAACCGAATACTCTAGGGTGAGTGTAGGAGGGATTCTTACCAGACCACACTTTCTCCGGAATCTCCAAGTTCAACGGTTCAGTTGGTGATCTGTTGATCAGGTAACAGGCAGCACGAACAGCTTCTCCCCAGAATGGCTTTGGCAGCTTAGCCATACTGATCATTCCTCTGACTTTCTCCATAATGGTGCGGTTCATGCTTGCAGCGACACCATTATGTTGTGAGTGTGTGGAACAGTTCTCTCATGTCGAATGCTATGTCTCATGCAGTAGGCTTCGAACTTCCTGGAACTGTACTCGTTTCCATCGTCTGTGCGAAGAAGGACATTTCAGCTTCTTCCTGTTTCATGCTCTACCATGGCGTGGAACAGCTTGAATTGATCTAGGACCTGATCTTTCGTCTTGAGGAAATACACCCAGATTTTCCGTGAAGCATCATCGATGAAAGTCAGAAAATACTTGTTACCGCCCAATGAATCAACCTCCAAGGGACCACAAACATCAGAGTGCACCAAACTGAGCAACTCTGATCTTCTCTCTGAAGAGAAATCAAATGAGACTCTGCTTTGCTTACCAATTGAGTAGTGGTTGCAAGGACCTCGTGCAGCATCCTTGGTAAGCTCCTTCTTGTTCAGGGTAGACAACCTTCTCCCACTCATGTGTCCGAGTCTCTGGTTCCACAGATTTTGAGAAGCCTCTTTTTCAGCTACTTTGAGGCTGTCTGTACAAATCTTCACATGAGTCTTGTATAGTGCGCCGCAAGCATGTCCTCGGGCGACAACCATGACACCTTTCGTCATTCTCCATGTGCCATTTCTGAAGTGATTTTCATAGCCCTGTTTGTCAAGAGCTATCCCCGAGAGACATTCAGCCGAAGTTCTGGAACATGCAGGACATCCTTCAAGATCAATGTACACCCGACATTTGTCCGCAACTGAATATCACCCATTCCTACTATCCCAGAGGAACTGATATTTCCCATCTTCACTGCTCCAAAGTCTCCCGCTTTGTAGGTTGTGAAGTAATCTCTGTGAGGAGTGACGTGGTAGGATGCTGCAGTATCTACCACCCACTCAACATCTTGGGTTGCGTTGTGAAGGCATGTCTCTTCCTGTATGGAGCATATTGCTACATCTGCTTGGACAACGACCAGTGTCTCTCCTTCGTCATTCTTCGGCTGGTGATTGCCTTCTCTCTGCTCTCGTTGCAGTTTTCGGCAATTCTTCTTTAGGTGGCCTACAATGCCACAATGGTAGCACTTATAGGTAGGCTTCCTTCCATCTGAGGATCTACCCCTGGTTGTGCTTCTGCCTCTCTCTTCATCTCTTCCTTGATGTCTTCCTCGAGTCTCTGTGACGAAGGCTTCTGTCTGTTCTGAGCCAACATCTTTTCTCCTGGACTCCTCATTTGACAGGGCATCTTTTACCATAGGCATGGTAACTTTACCTCATGGAGCGGAATTGCTGAGAGTAACCACCAATGTCTCCCAGCTATCAGGAAGGGAACTGAGTAGTAAGAGGGCTTGTACTTCATCTCCCAGCTGCATGTCTACTGCAGACAACTGGTTCACCAGGCTCTGGAACTCGTTGGTGTGTTCCGCAACGGAAGTTCCACTCCGTAGCTTCAGTTTCACCAAACGCCTCATTAACAGGGCTTTATTCCGAGCTGTCTTGGCCTGGAAACATGTCTTCCAGCTTTATCCACATCCTGTAAGCATCTGAATCCTGTGCTACATGGTGGAAGACACTGTGACCGATCCACTGCCTTATCTGACCCAAAGTTCTGTTGTTGAGTTTATTCCAGTCATACTCCTTAACAGACTCTGGTTTCACTCCCTTCAACTCAATGACATCAAACAAATCTTTGCAATGCAAAAAATCTATCATCCGAGGTCTCCAGAGGGAGTAATTAGTGGCAGCCAGTTTAATCATTGCACCAGAATGAGAATCCTCCATCTCCATTTTAAGTTTTAAAGTTTAAAATGGGAATACACTAAAATCGGGTCTGAATTTCACAAATCGGAGGTCACCGTTGCGTCCGGAACGGTCGAAAATGGTGGTGGAATAGACACTTCTTTGGTCTAAATCCGACACAGGGGCTGATTTGTAAATTCCTAAAAGTTCTGGGGCAAAACTGTAAATTTCAAAACTTCAGGGGGCAAAATGAAATTTACCAGGCTGCTGACGTGGCGCTGACGTGGCAGTGCTGACGTGGCAAGGTGGGACCGGTTTGCTGACGTGGCTGACACGTGGCGCTGACGTGGCGGATGACGTGGCGCTGACGTGGCAGATGACGTGTCTGCTGACTGGGCGCTGACGAGGCGCTGACTGTGCGCTGACTGGGCGTGACGTGGCGATGACGTGGCGGCTGACGCGGATCGTCTTCAACCTTCAGCAGCGCGTGCGGCGCGTGTAGCGCGTGAGGGCGCGTGGGCAGCTCTCTGGAAGGCGCGTGTGGCCTGCTGGGACGTCGGTTCGGTCGCCGGAAAATACCACCGTGCTCGTCTCGACGTGAACTAGCTGATGGTACCCTCAAAATGAATTTTTGACAACTTTTCCGGAACTCGAATTTTCCGAACCAAACTCTGGTCTTCGGTTTTTCGATCCCAATGAAGAACCAAAGCTCTGATACCACTTGTTGTGAAATCACGATCACTCTTGGGAGTGTTTGAGGAAAAACTGAATTCGTATTATTACTATCAAGAATAATACACAAGTTTTACAAACAAGAAAACTAAATGAAAAAAAACCTCAACACTCTCTCTATACAACTCTCACACTCATTGGGATTATTTTCTAACACTGAAATGGCCTGAATTTATAGCCCAAAAAAACGGTTACTGTTCATGCCATGAATTACTCCTTGATTCATGGCAAATTCACCATTTTTCTTCAATCACCACCTAAAGTATTATGTCTTCATGCATACACTTTCTTCATGGTGGACTTCTTGCTAAAGTAGATTGTTGGTATGTGATGCTAGCTGGATTTCATTACACTAAGGTCATCAAATTCAGTAAGGCAAGTAAGAGTCTAAAGATCAAATCTGCCCCCACGCCAATCTTAAGGGATTGGATTTATTTGCATATATTAATTTGTGATTTTGTTCAAAATTTGGATAGTTTAATCGAATATCAATAGATGACTTACGATTAATCAAAAATAATTGAGGATTAATCGGGAAGGGTTAAGTGAATATTTTACATGATTGAGAATAAAAATTTATTAAATTCTCTCAAAATTCTCAAAAAATCACTAAAAATCATTTATTAATGATTAAAAATTGCTAAATAATTTAAGAATTTTATTATCCTGATAGGCCATAATAATTAGTTAAAGTATATTTTCAATTTTTTTAATCATTATAATAGAATCCTTCCCTCTTTTTTTTTTTTTTTAAAAAATAAAATCATCAATTAAAACCTAAAAAGATATCGAAAAATTTAAAAATGAAATAAGATGATTTTTTTGGAAATTATAAGTTAAAAATCGGTCGATTAATCGGTCAAAATTGTCCATATATCGATTTGAATTTAAACACATGATCCGAAACATTTGTCAAGCCTCTCCTTGATTTGAACCTCATCTATCCTTCCTCTTAAAACTCTCATATTTGCATCAACAATATTAATTGTTGTTGTTACTTAATCTCCCTGTCAAAGCAAACACGCAGAACCTAATTAGTGATTAAATCAACAACTAAACTTACATGTATGTGTTTGGTGTATACAGAATAGAGTAAAATAGAAATAAATATACCTTCAATGAGAATCATTATTGATTTCAATTCCCTAATCTGATTAGTAAACACACCATAATTACCTTCATCTTTATTATAGCTTTGAGCTTTAATTTGCAAGGATTTTCGACGATTTCGATTGAGAGATGGTTTGATTAAAGTATTGAAATAAGGTAGAGAAGAAGCCATATCTATTAATCTTCAAATTAAAATTTAATTTCTTAATTAAGGTAGAGATGGTTTTATAATGTTTCTTCAATATTGTGGATGCTGGTTTTCGCCCGAGATCCACAATCGAGAATCTGTAGTAGGTTGGGGGCGCTAGCGAACCTGCAAAACAAAGGTAGAATGAGCGGGGAGTACTGCCCACCGGTGTGGTGGGTGTCGCAGGCACTCCGACGCTCAAGTCAGTAGTGAAGACGAGCGATAAATAATTGAAGAATAAGGTTTGATGTTACCTTGACTTCTATTGACTGTCGTGAGGACGGTGGCCGGTGTTTAGAGAGTAAGAAGCTTAAAGAGTTTCGAGTATGAGAATTGAAAACCTGCTCTTTAACAGTGAATCATCTCTTCCTTTTATAAACTCCTTCGAGGTCAGTTTTAATTTCCTCCATTAATTGCTTGTCAGTTGGGTGTCTGAAACGGCTAACTACGTGGGGGAGTTACTAACCTCGATTTAGGCATTTTAAGTTTGGGTAACTGATAAGCCCAAGGTTTGTTTGGTAGGCTTCTCTCTGTGTGTGCGCCTGAGAAGGTGATTGGGTCCTTGGCCTAAGTTTAGGTATTGTTTAGAGAGATTGGACTATCATTGGTGTAGGGCCTGAAGCGAAAAGTCAAAAATGTCATTGGCCCAAATTTGACCCTTACAAATATTATTTAAAGTTGGTTTTGAGGTGCATGTGTAGAAGAAAAAGAGGAGCAAGAAACGGCATATGAATTTTGAAAGTTGAATTTAGATTCTAAAATTAGAGTGTTTTTTTTTTTTTTTTTTGGCAATTTTAGGAAATATTTCTTCTTTGATTAGGTTATTTATTATTAGTGTTTAATGTGTGTAGAATGAATAGAAGCAATAAGTGGCATTGGAAGCTAATATTGCGTTTTTGCAATTTTAGGAGGGGTGAAAGTGTAGTTCATAAAATTAATTTTAACCTCATTTTATCTCTGTTATTAGAGAGAGAGAGAATGAATTAGGATCGGGCCCTCCGCTTTCTAATCATACTGATTTATTTTTTTGTCTCATATATTTTATGCTGTTATCGTTGAAATATTTGATGTATTTGTCATTTATAGGTGATGAATGAATTTAATCTAATGAATATATTTGTTATTTCTATGCAAATGAATTTACTAATACAATTAGTGATTTTAAGTTAAATGTAATGTATTTGTTATTGTTATTATTAGAAATATATGTACAATATTATGAAATAGACACTTGCTTCTCATTTTTTCCCTTCACTTGCTTCTCATTATTTTCATAATATTTGTCCATTATTTTATTTGATGTAGTCACGTGTCACTTTAAAATATGTTCTTTACTTTTAATGTTCATATTCTATAATTGCAACGACCCGCGTATTTTTCTTAAAGCAATATATGTCGTACCAATTTTTGCTATAAAAAAGTAATAATCCACTTCTTTAAATCCCATTACTACTTTCATTCTTTTTTTTTTTGCTTTTTTTTTTTCGACTAATATGAAAATTAATTAACTTTTTCCTTTATTTTTGTGCCTTTATGAACAAAATTAAACCTAGTTACTATTTAATATCACGTTTAAGGATATAAACGAGTTAACAGCTAAGATTTTGATATAAAGATTCACATAATGAAGCCACAAGTAGTTGTGACAAAATTGATGTGTCGTTGCAAATAATTTTTCATTATCAAAACAACTTTAATTGAAAGATGCTTAGAGTTAGAGCACTCTATAAAATTTTAGTACATTATTCTTCAACGTGTCAACACATTTACCGAGTCCTTTTCAATTACTTCAATGCTTAGGTTATTGGAAGGCAAGATAAATATTTTAATATATATTATAATTTGGAATTATTGGGAGCAAATAAGAGGGAACCACGTGTGTGCTTATGATGATTTTGACACCATTAAAAATTATACTTATAAGGTAAGCATAATCATTTTAGGTGATCTTGAAATTTCTTCAATGAATCAATTAATTCTTCGAAGACACTCCTCAACAACATCATAAAAGAATAAGCTTATGAAAACATATTTGATAGCAATCATATATACATATAATATGTATATATGTATAGTACAGATGGCTGGGCTTAGGACAGTTTACACAAGTGGAGCTCCTAATTAATATTTGTATAATAATAGAACTCAAAATTATGAAAGTTATGGTTTTACTGTTTATTATCCCTCATCATTAGTAGCGGCCAAGCTTTAAGAATTCGTCTAAAACCTCAAAACTGATCAAGATCGGCATGAGGGTATATTATATTAACAATAAGTTGAAATTAGAATTTAACAATTAAAAGAGATTATTATATATATGTTCACAAAATACTACAATTTGATGAGAAATTGAATCACTGGTTTAAATGAACTAAGATGGAAACAAGGCAGAGGAAAGCTGTGCCACTGAGGCAAGTGAAGCCAATAGTCCCACAAACTAATCTAACAAAATCAAAGAAGTGCCTGAAATCCTTGTCTCTCTTGAATTTGTAATCATACCCAGGTGCATAATTCCATCCATATTGATCACATCTGCAACATTTCTCAAGCTTCTCTTTGATTTGAATCTTCTCTATCCTCTCTCTTAAAACCCTCAAATTTGCATCAACAATATTGTTATTACTCAACCTCCCTGCAGTTGTCAAATCAAACATATATACAAAACCTTAACTCAAATATATTAATTTGAAAACTAATATATATATATATATATATCAAACTTGCATGTTAAAGTTAAATGTTTGATTAATTAATTTACCTTCATCTCTATAGCTCTGAGCTTTAACTTGCAATGATTTTCTTGTATTTCGCTTGACATATGGTTTCACCATTGATGCATTGAAATGAGGTAGAGGAGCTGCCATAGCTATTAATCTTTCTTCAAAATGTTTCTGAATATTATATACGCTGTGTTTCTTTAATTAGGGTTTCATTTACATGGAGTGGTAATAAATAGTACTAGAGATTATATAATACTCATTGGGGTTGGCGAAAACGAGTAGATTCTGGCAATGCCACTGGCTTTATACGCATACATTTAAATCTAGTTTTGTCCTTCTTTTATATAGAAGAAGAAAAGTTTTTTTTTTGTTTTTTGTTTTTTTTTTTTTTGGGGGTGAAGTAAACGTATTAAAGAACAAATTAAGTTGAATATGTCCTCTATGAAGAATTTGATGGAAGTTTATAATATTTAACAAAACCTGAATAAAGAATGATACCGGCTATGAGCAAATTGGGCAAATCGAAGAGGATAGGTTTATCAATATTATTAATTAATTGAGAAAAATGATATTTGTTAATGTGATCTACTGAATGTTGAATGGTTAAGGACGTCAAATATTATGAGAGTTAATGGATGGGACCTGGATTCAGTAGTGTTGGAGTCAAAACTTTGATTTAATAGGGTAAAATTTGATTTTTAGAAAAAGTGGTAGATATTCTTTATTATAGTGGAGACAAATCAAAATTATATCATTAATAAATTAGACTTTTTATTAACTTATAGGAGATATTTTAATAAAATTTTGGGTTGAGCGGGGACGATTATCCCCGGGAGTCTATAAGTGGCTCTACAATGCCTAGATTTTTACAAATATTGATTGATAATTATTGGATAATAATTTAAACATAATTGAACCTTAATTTACTATTAAATTACATATGAAGATTTAAAAAAATTAAGCACAACATAGCTCAACTCAGCTCAACACTAGATCTAAATTATAATAGACGAAAAATATTTGGAGTTTTATCTTTGGAGTAGCTTGTCTATTAGCCACAGATTCATGTATATTGAGAGAGTTTTCAACGCTTTGATTAGTTTTTTCTTAATTAAATTGAAGTTAATTAATTAATTTATGACCACTTGACACAAGGTGATAAAATTGATGGGGTTAAAATAAATTTGAGAGAAAATAATGTTTGTTAATCAATCAGCAAAATCTAGACATATAATTATATAATAGATAATATAATCTTGCCATCCCCATCGTTCTAAGAAAATGAGCTAACTTGATCACACATCATCGGATCCCTAATGAAGCAAATTAGACACTGCTTTCTATTAATTGTAGTTTTTTTAATCACTTGGGTTCTTATGAATTTTTTAATATTTCATTTCGTCTTTAATTAAAAGATTCCCAAAAAATACATTATTGAAAAATTATTGTGATATTTAATTTAGTAATTTTTTTTTTTGAATTATAAAGACAAACTCAGAGAAAATAGGGATGAAAAATCATATTCAGAAGTCTGGTGTTATCTAAAACCTCTGGTCCAAATCTTCTCAGAGCAATTCTTTCCAGCACTATTCGTTTGGAATTGAGTTGCTATAATACCGACTCACATCAATAATTTTGTCGGTTCTCCCTCTTCAATAATACTATTTAATTTGATTTTAATAATATAAATTTATTTTTATTTGAAAAGTTTTGTTAGGGAGTTTATTTTTTCACTCTCAATTTGTTATATACATTATCAAATAAGTATTTAAAAAAAAAATCAAATTAGATGATTTTTTTGAAATTACTTTTAGACTACAGAAGGAATTAACCGGCCTCTCCAATTTGGCAATCTATATATAAATAATTCAAAATTGACTCAAAATCTTTAATTAATTTTTGTTACTTTATGGCGATCTAATGTGATGATCAAATGTTCGCTTTTCAAAAAAACCAAAAACTTCTTCAAAATCAAAAACTTTATAGGAAGACGTTTAACTTTTTTGGGGTCTCTGTCAGTCATTTTCTCATGGTGCTAATAATTTCTTAAAATATGGCTGCTAGGGATTTTGCTTTTAAAATAAAATAGAAAAAATTTAGAGCCACTTTTTGTCTTACCGGGCAGAAAATTTTCCTCCCCTAGTCTAAAAGCAATTGTTAAAAGAGAAATAAAAGTAGGTTTAGGAAGCTAGTCAAAGTGATATTTCAGCTAATTTTTATTTAATACATTATAGAGCAATTATAAAATTACTTTTGATGTATAGCTTAAGATAATAAAATATAAAATAATCAAATTAAAAGCAATTTTAACACATCACGAGTTAATCCAAAACTGAGGATGAGGACATTGATGATTGAACAACCAAATCTTTGCATACACGTGTTTACAATCCTACTAGTTATGAAATTATTGAAGCTTTTCCATAATGGCAATAGCCAGTGCTAAGGCATGGATCTTAGTTTTGCCTAGAAATTAACAGGCTCGTGCATTTTCAGCATAGTAACAGGACAGTCCAGGTAACAAAAAAGATAAAATCTTTTATAACAAATGAGTCTAAAATATCACAACAAAACAAACAATCGGTGTCCAAATCCGAAAAACTTGAACGCTAAACATCTCAGTTCCAAAGAGTCTCAACTACATAAATGATTCCTTTAGGCTAATATTGAAACATATTAACCAACCTTATTATCAGGAACGGCCGATATTACCCATTAACTATGTAGGTATCAGAATAGCAATCAAAGTTCCTCAAAGATTAAAGACTCAATAGCTGTGTCTCATTCATTGGCAGTCGCATCCTCAGGAGGAGCACTCCCTCCATCTACAAAAAAAAAATAGAAAGAAAAAAAAGAAACGAAGCAGAGGTATTCAACATTGGAAGTAATAGCTTGAATGTGAAACCAAGCAAATCCAGCAATATGACATACCTTCACCACCTGCCGGAGCATAAGGAGACTTCCGATATCGTGTTTGCTGTTGTGTGGGCTGTAACATGACATAGATATAGCACTAAGCCACTCGATAAAATGCAAGTGGATATCCACTTGTTTCATACATGAAGGAAAACATGTTTATGAAAAATAAGAGGAGAAGAAATATACACATTAAAGTACACGATGATAAAGAGTCTCAACTTAGTCTAAATTCCAAAAGACATTCATAATGATTTTAAGCTTTGTCAAAAACAGCCTCCAAATTGAAAACAATAGGAAAATGGAAACTTCTGATCACGAAACTGAACATATTTTTTATTAGAAGAAGAACGTGAGATTTATACTTGTTCAATTATTTATCTTTCTTACACTACCAAAGGAATTTGGAAGAAAATCTAAGCTTCCATCTAAATACAAACTCTGAGTCCTCCATAGGAACCAACATACCAATTTGTATAGGTCAAAAACCCCTGATTATTGGCTTCCAAAACAACCCTGAGCACATGCTCCGTAAGAATTGCTCATTTAAATATGTTACTTATGAATGATTTAAAAGAAAGCATCAAGGAAAGAGATGATTTGAGAGATTCATTATATACCGTGCAATTTAAGTATTATTACAGAGATTGTAGAATCATAAGATACGACCGATCCTATAATAATCAATCTTTCAGCAAGTGTTCAGAGAAGTAGTTAATATAATTAAACATATATTTAGATGCCTGGTTGGATAAAATCAAGAACCCATCATGTCATTGAAGGAAATATAAAATTAATACCTGCAACTTGGGTCGAAGAGCTTCAAGTGGTCCTTTTGGCTTCTCAACACCTTGCTGTCATCCAAATGCATTGAAGAATATTAGCCAACTAGCTTAATACATGTTCCCCGGCGTCATCAAGCTAAGAAAATTGTAAAGTACCTTTCCAAGTGCCCAGTCGGCAGAATCAAAGTACGCACGCTCATGGTCCTGACATCAAATTAAATCTTTAGTTTGGAAACAGAACAATCCTGCATCTCTCCAAAACTATGCAAAAGTAAATTGATGATAGAAATCACCTTAGAAATAAGTGGTGGTTTCTTGGGGATGATTCCTCCATACTTCTTCTTTAAAGTAGCCTCCTATTAAACCATAAAGAGATGCAATGACAACTTGGGATAAAAAGTTCCAACTTCCAAGAGCATTCAGTTTCAGGTCTTGAACTAAATCGAGTGCATAAAATCTAGTCCAGAAACACAAACCTCCTCTGCTGATGATGGCATGGCTTTTTGAGACTCCTCGGGGGAATTTCCATCAACCATTTCTTGCTCTTTCACTTCCTCCATGTCTGACATTATGTCCTAACACAACTCAACCAAACAGAAACTACAAAAGCAAACCAGTTGTTCACATAAAACCTTCAGTAAACACGAGGAATAATTAACGGAATGCTATGACTATCACACAAACATGGGGACATTTTGGCTAATTCAATCACCACAAATATCACCGGTTTTCAGAATGCACTGAAGAGCAACAGAAAATACTCTATCTCAGAGGACAAACACCAATGACAACAATCTCATTTTCCAATACAAACATACATAGTTTGATATAAAAAAATTGATCACTCAATTCAACATTCGAGTGTGCAAAAAACATTGTTAATTTGAAAGCTAATTCTTAAGCTACAAACGAGTTTCTGTCTAACATGGAATGTTAGGGTGCTTTTGCAGAAAAAAAAATCCAACAGAAGCATCGAAAACCAATTTTTGAGATTTCAAAAATTAAATTAAAAAAATACTTCCAAGTGCTTTTACGAACCAAAAGACACTTCTTAGCAAAAATATTTCTCAAGAAAAGCATTGCAAGCTCTTTTAAATTCCAAAAAAAATAATATTTTTCCTATATGTTTCAGCCAAAGACTTTCATAGTTACTATAAAGGTACTAAAAGTATGCTATTCAATCATTTCATTGATACATCAAAATTTTCAATTTCATACAATTTAATTAAGCCCCATAAATTATAACAACAATTATTTCAACTGATTCGCTTCATCATCCGAATAAGAATGCAAAATTCCTAATAATATTATTTTTCACACTTTATCCAATAAAAAAGTTAATTTACAAAACAAAAAGATCAAGTTCGAATACATAGATCAGCTTATAGAATAAATCGGCAAATGGAGATTAAATAAAATTAAAGAGAAATTAGAAAAACAAAAGAAACCTAATTAATTTTCTACAGACGGAAATAGAAAATTAAATAAGAGCAAAAGCGACATAGTATTTACTAATCAGAATTTTTCGAGGACTGCTTCAATTCAACGTTTCAAAAATAGAAAGAAATGAGCGAACGGTTAAACGACCGTTGAGATCTAAGGACATGATAATCACTTATATTTGTGGGGCCCGATGCTGACGTGGTAGATCTAGTGGGGGTTTATATACAAGTGGTTGTGCTATTTTATATGTATATATCATTACTCATTGTGACTTAAATGTCACAAGTTTCGAGTTATGGAAATAATTTTTTTTTTTTATGGAAAAACGAGGGTAAGGCTGCGTATATATTGAATCATCTCCAGAGCTCATAGGGTAGGAAACCTCATGCGTTGAACCATCCTTTTTAGTGTTTATATACAAGTGGTGGTGCTATTTTATATGTATGTATCATTACTCATGATAGGCATACACCTAAAAACACATCGCTACATACGAAAAAACAATGATAGACATACATCTAATCCAAAGACATACACAAGGTATAAATTTATCTTGAGGAAGATAAATTTAGGAATAAAATAAATAAAAATCAAATTATGTATGGCAAATTATATCTTGAATGTGTTTATTGAATGTATCATTAAGTACATATCTACCATTATTTTAGCTATTTTCAAGCACCTCTAATATTTTGGAAACACGAAACCTTTCATATTTATTATTGCGGAGACCAAAAAAAAATATTTTATCAAAGCTTTTATTAAAGTTTTCATCATTCAACTCTACTTTCTCTAATTTTTCCAATGGTAAATTGAAGTCATTATTAGGTCCACTTTACCACTAGATCTACCACGTCAATATCGGGTCCCACAAATATAAGTTGTAAAGAAATAAGACGATTTTAGATTTATATATATTTGGAATTACAAGAAATATGTTTTTATATAGGCATTATATCAAGTTAAATATAAAAACTAAATATAATAATAATCATTAGGATTATATAATCATATCTCAGTGATTATGTAACAATATCTTAAATATATGTAGAATCATATTCATATCTTTGGATGCTTATGTATCTAACAATATCTTAGGGATTATAACATTCTCCCTCAAGTTGGAGCATACGTATCATAAGCACCAAGCTTGTTAAATGAAATCAGTACAAGAACATCAAAGATATTAGGGTGATTTAACAGTGCCGGAGACTGCACAGCAAGAACATATATAGTGATTTGGATTTTTTAATGTCGTTGGAGAATGCACAACGGGAACAAATACGGAGGTATGGATGGTTTAAAATCGCTGGAAAATGCACAACGAGAAAAGTTTAAACTATTCCAAAACAACTCAAAACATCTAAAGAAAACTTTCCAAATCACCCCATGACAAAACCCAAAAAAAAAAGTCAGATGTGGAACTTGATGAGAACAAAGAACAAATGATCAATAAGATCTGAGCATTTCGTCATCATCGGTATTGTCAAGACTGCAGAATAAGATGTGGTGTGTGAGGCTCACACGCATATAGTGGCACGTGTTCCCCACACGCTGGCTTGAACAATGACTCTAAAGGAGATAAACTAGGCACAAAATCACATAATCCAGAGAAAGATTGGCGCTAATACCATGAAAAGAAATATGACGATTATATTTCTGTACACTCAGAATTACAAGAGATGTCTTTATATAGACATTACAAGAGATGTCTTTATGTAGACATTACATCAAGTTAAATCACTAGGATTATATAATTTTATGTAACAATATCTTAAAGATATGTAGAATCATATTCATATCTTTGGATGATTATGATTCTAACAATATCTTAAGGTTTCTGACATAAGTGATTATCGTGTCCCTAGATCTCAACGATCATTTAACCATTCGCTATCTCTCATTTCTTTCTATTTTCGAAATATTGAATTGAAGCGGCCATCGGAAAATTCGGATTGGTAAATACTACGTCGCTTTTGCTCTTATTTAATTTTCTATTTTCGTCTCTAGAAAATTAATTAGTTTCTTTTGTTTTTAAAATTTCTCTTAAATTTAATGTAATCTTCATTTGCCGATTAATCTATAGCTGATCTAGGTATTCAAACTTGATCTTTTTGTTTTTGGAATTAACTTTATTATTGGATATAGTGTTTGAAATAATACTATTAGGAATTTTGCATTCTTATTCGGATGATGAAGCGAATCAGTTGAAATGATTGTTGTTATTATTTATGGGCTTAATTAAATTGTATGAAATTGGAGATTTTGATGTATCAATGAAATGACTGAATAACATGTTTTTAGTACCTTTATAGTAACTCTTTGAATTAGTAGAAAGTGATTATAAAAGTCTTCGGCTGAAACATATAGGAAAATTGATGTTTTTGGGATTTAAAAGAGCTTGCAATGCTTTTTTTGAGAAATATTTTTGCTAAAAAGTGCCTTTGGGTTCATAAAAGCACTTGAATTAAATTTTTATTTAAATTTTGGAATCTCAAAAAAAAAAGCATAGTAAAACATTTTAGTTTTTTTTTACGCTCCAAAGCATTAACAAATAACATAAAAACCACAAAGATCTTGGGGCAGTTAAACCAGAATTAAGATACAGCTGTGTTAATAATATAAGCTCCTGTCTACGAATGGAGGAGACAAATATTAATTCGCTAAATATAACATAAATTAAATATTTACGACTCATAAGAGGGGAAAAAATGAATCACACATATGCTTTTAATCTATAATAACCTAAACTGATCAAAAAGTGTTGCTTACATCAATTAAGAGGGGAAAAAAAGAATTGCAACTTCGTATCAAAAAAATGGAATGAAAATAATATATAACTCATTTATCAAACTCCAAATCCATATGATTTTTGTAGACAACAGAAGCACAATTAAGTTTTACGAACAAGAAATAAAAATAAAATCATAAATTATATTAACAGTAAAAGTGTCCGTGAAATCAACAAATAGTGAATTCTCAAAGATCAGATTGACCGGTGCAAATACTTCAACGGACTGATTATATTAAGGCTGAGTTTGGTAGAGAGTATTGATTGAGAGTATAAGCTAGCTTATAAGTATTGCAGTGAGAGTACAAACTAGCTTATAAGCTCACCAAACTCGATACATAAATCTTCAAATTTTAAAAATATTAAACAAACAAGTCATTGTAATAGAAAAAGAAATGGGAATTCTGAATGAAGCATTCAAGAATCCAGAAACCATGAAAAACCAATCTCAAATGAGGCATTCAAGTATTCAGAATCATATACAATCACCGAGATAAATAGCGATTTAGATAATAAAAAAAAAATGTATTACTAACAAGCCCATTACAGATGCAGACTTATATATTTCATTTCCAAATAAATAAATACAAGTCAATTAATTCAACTAGCATAAAAACGCTAGAAGAATATATATATATATATATATATAAGTCAAAACAAATAACAAATTCAATTCAAATGGCCAAACTCTAAATCTACAGAAATTTGGTGAATCAGAAATCAAATTAAGCTTGCAATCCCAAACTTGTACAAAGAAACACAAAACTATCATTTTCTGTCTCCTTAATAATAACTTGACAAATAACATAAAATCAATTACAGCAAACATTGATATCAGATTTTAGCGACGCCGTATCAAATAAAATAATTAATAACCAGCTTCTTGACTGCTTCCATAAATCCAAAACTTCAAAGTAAAATTAATAATACAAAAACAATCCCGATAGATTATATATAATTTCTAAAACCCGATCGATCAACAAAGGATCCTCACAGTTTCTGACGATTACCTCATATTATAATTCAAAATATAATTAAAAAAATAAATAACATTGAGAGAGAACTCACAGGAATCAAGTTTTGGCACAGCAGATGAGAGGAAGAAGAGAGACCGAAGGATTCCGATAAGGGAAGCTGAGGGACTTATATACCCAACAAACACAAGGCGGTTCGGTGGGTTAGGGTTGCTGTTCTGTTATAATGCTCTGCTTTTGGCTTTATTCAACCAATCATAACAAACCACGTGGCTTTTTCTGTAGCCCAGTTTTCTTTTTGACCAAATGATAAACGAAAAATAATGTATCACATAAACATTAGAAATTTAAAAAATTATTTTGTTATGTTGTGAGTGAAATATATTTTTTATTTTTATTGATTATATATAAGTGTTTGTGTTATTTTATATATATGTATCATTACTCATTGTGTCTTAAAGGTCACATGTTTCGAATCACAAAAATAATTTTTTTTTAGAAAAATAACGATAAGATTACGTACATATTGAATTTTCCCCATAATTCATAGAGTGGGAAACCTCTTGTGTTAGACCATCATTTTTAGTGTTTATATATAAGTGGTTGTGCTATTTTTTATATGTATGTATCATTGCTCAGGATAGATATACACCCAAAAAAACATATGATTAGTTGTGAAAAAACAATGATAGACATACATCTAATCCCAAGACACGCACAAAGTATATATTATATCTTGATTGTGTTTATTGGATGTATGTTTAAGTACATATTTATCATTATTTTAGTTATTTTCAATCGCTCTAATATTTTGAAAACATTAAGGGTGCATTTCGTAGAGAGTAGTAAAGAGTATTGTACGGATATTATAAGCTAACTTAAATGTTAGAGTATAAAATAGCGTCAAAAAATAATCTAATATTATGATTTTGTGAGTATTAATACTGACATTAAATAAAATATTTGATAAAATATTTATACGCTAGCATTAACGCTAGCTAAACGATCTAGCAAATAGAAGCTAAACCTTTCATATTTATTACAGCCGAGGCCAATAAAAAACAAATTTTATCAAAATTTTCATCGTTCAACTCTATTTTCTCTAAATTTTCCAGTGGTAAATTGAAGCCATAATTAGGCCCACTTTATCTCTAATATTTATATTTATGTTTATGTGATGCATTATTTTTCGTTTATCATTTGGTCAAAAAGAAAGCTGGGCTACAAGAAAAATCCACGTGGTTTGTTATGATTGGTTGGATAAAGCCAGAAGCAGAGCATTAAAACAGAACAGCAACCCTAACCCGCCGAACCGCCTTGTGTTTGGGTATATAAATCCCTCAGCTTCTCTTATTAGAATCTTTTACTCTCTCTTTTTCCTCTCATCTGCCGTGCCACAACTTGATTCCTGTGAGTGCTCTCTCAATATTATTTAATTATTTAATTATATTTTGAATTATATAATGAGGTAATCCTCAGAAACTGTGAAGATCCTTTGTTGATCGATCGGGTTTTAGAAATTATATATAATCTATCGGGATTGTTTTTGTATTACTAAATTTACTTGAATTTTTGGATTTATGGAAGCAGTCAAGAAGCTGGTTATTAATTATTTTATTTGTACGGCGTCGCTTAATCTGATATTGATGTTTGCTGTAATTGATTTTATGTTATTTGTCAAGTTATTATTAAGGAGACAGAAAATAATAGTTTGTGTTTCTTTGTACAAGTTTGGGACTGCAAGCTTAATTTGATTTCTGATTTACCAAATTTCTGTAGATTTAGAATTTGGCCATTTGAATTTAATTTGTTATTTATTTTGACTTTTAATATGATATATATATATATATATAATTTCTTCTACCGTTTTTATGCTAGTTGAATTAATTGGCTTCTATTTATTTATCTGGAAATGAAATATATAAGTCTGCATCTGTAATGGGCTTGTTAGTAATGCATTTTTTTTTTAATTATCTAAATTGCTATTTATCTCAGTGATTGTAGATGATTCTGAATACTTGAATGCCTCATTTGAGATTGGTTTTTCATGGTTTCTGGATTCTTGAATGCTTCTTTTCAGAATTCCAGTTTCTTTTGCTATTACAATGACTTGTTTGTTTAATTTATTTAAAATTGAAGATTTATGTATCGAGTTTGGTGAGCTTATAAGATAGCTTATACTCTCATTGCAATACTTATAAGCTAGCTTATACTCTCAATCAATACTTGGCCTTAATATAATCACTAATCAGTCTGTTGAAGTTTAAGTCCTTGCACCGGTCAGTCTGATCTTTGAGAATTCACTATTCGTTGATTTCATGGACACTTTTCCTGTTAATATAATCGATGATTTTATTTATTTATTGTTCGTAAAACTTAACTGTGCTTCTGCTGTCTACAAAAATCGTATGAATTTGGAGTTTGATATATGAGTAACGAGTTATATAATTTTTTGATTCCATTTTTTTGCAATTCTTTTTTTTACCTCTTAATTGATGTAAGCAACACTTTTTGATCAGTTTAGGTTATTATAGATAAAAAGCATGTGTGTGATTCATTTTTTTCCCTCTTATGAGCCGTAAATATTTAATTTGTGTTATATTTAGTGAATTCATATTTGTCTCCTCCATTCATAGACAGGAGCTTATATTATTAACACAGCTGTATCTTAATTCTGGTTTAATTGCCCCAAGATATTTGTGGTGTTTGTTATTTGTTGTTGCTTTGGATGGAGCGTAAAAAAACTGAAATGTTTTACTCTGCTTTATTTTTTTATTAGTAGGATTACCAGCCATGTCCCAAGATGCAGGAATGTTTATGGTTACACAAACCATTGGCAGTGTTTTGTGCTGCAAATGTGGTATCCCAATGGCACCTAATGCTGCCAATATGTGCATCACGTGTTTGCGCTCTGAAGTTGACATCACTGAGGGTTTACAGAAGCATGTGATCATTAGTTATTGTCCTGAGTGTGAAAGCTACTTGCAGCCGCCAAGGACTTGGATTAAAGCACAATTAGAATCAAAGGAGCTATTGACTTTTTGCGTAAAGAGACTAAAGAATTTGAATAAAGTTCGTTTAGTACATGCAGAATTTGTTTGGACTGAACCTCACTCAAAGAGGATCAAGGTCAAGCTGAAGGTTCAGAAGGAGGTTCTTAATGGAGCGATTCTTGAACAATCTTATGTTGTTGAATATGTCCAGCAGGATCACATGTGTGAATCTTGTTCAAGGGTTCAAGCCAACCCTGACCAGTGGGTTGCTGCAGTGCAGCTGCGGCAGCATGTTACTCACAGACGAACTTTCTTTTATTTAGAGCAACTGATTCTAAAGCATGATGCTGCTGCTCGAGCTATTAGAATCAAGCAAATGGATCAAGGAATTGATTTTTTCTTTGGAAATAGAAGCCATGCAGTGAAATTTGTAGAATTTGTGGGTAAGGTTGCTCCAGTGAGAAGCCGCCACGACAAACAGTTGGTCTCTCATGATACTAAGAGCAACAATTACAATTATAAGTATACATTTTCAGTTGAGATCAGCCCTGTTTGTCGTGAGGATTTAATATGTCTGCCTCCAAAAGTTGCAGTTAGTCTAGGGAATCTTGGCCCTATTGTTGTCTGCACAAAGGTGACAAATTGCATTGCTTTGCTTGATCCACTTACTCTCAGGCATTGTTTCTTGGATGTTGATCAATATTGGAGGTCATCCTTCAAATCTTTGCTCACTAGCAGGCAGCTGGTGGAATATATTGTGTTAGATGTGGAGGTTGTTTCTTCTGAAGTAAGTGTTGGTGGTTTGAAATATGTTTTGGCTGATGCTCAGGTAGCCCGTGTATCTGATTTTGGGAAAAACGATACCATTTTCTCGATAAGAACACATCTAGGCCATCTTCTGAGTCCGGGTGATTATGCTCTTGGTTATGACCTATATTCGGCTAACAACAATGACATTGAACTGGACAAATACAAAGGTCTTGTACTACCAGAGACAATTTTGATAAAGAAGAGTTATGAAGAGAAGCGCCAGAGGAAGCGCAGCAAGCCTCGTTCTTGGAAGCTCAAGTCCCTCGACATGGAGGTGGATGACTCCAAGGGTAGAACTGACCAAGAGAAGATGAACAATGAGTATGAAGAGTTCTTGAGAGATCTGGAAGAGAACCCTGAGATGAGGTTTAACATATCACTGTACCGCAATAAAGATTACCAGCCATCAGAGATGGCATCTGTTACTGATGGGGAGGATCTGCCTTCCATTCCTCTGGATGAGTTGCTTGCTGATCTCGACTTGAGTGATGATGAAAAGGGTGATGAAAGCATGAGAGAGTGAATGCAACTTGTTTATCCATACTGAATCATGTTTCAGTTATTGAAGAGTGCCTTTATACTGTGCTTTTTTTTTTTTGTGATATAAGACTGCAATAATTTCAGTTATCACACTCACTTCTGCAACTTTGATTTTCTCTCTAAAATATATCATTAGTTGTAATTATTTAGTATGTATGTATGCATGCATATATTGATTTGCCAGAATTGTCTCGGATCAGTTCCCATTTGAAATATCGCAACTCTTGTATGTATGCATGCAGCAAAACTCTATATAAAGGAGCTGTAATCATAAAATAAAGCAGAAAGTTTTTGACAAACATCAAGCATAAACAAGCAGCAGATTGAAGTAGATGAATAAATACAATGCAAGGGAGAAGATGGCAAAAACATGCTGCCAAAAGAGGATTGCTGAAGCTTCATCGACTGCATAACCTCTCAAGCTTGCAACTGCTGCTAGCAAGATGGCGCTTGGTGTTGTATATTGCAGAAATATCACAAATCGGTACAGTTCATCCCCTTGGATCAAGAAGTTCCATTTATCAGCCAAATAGATTACACCAATTCCAATCAAAGGAAGTACCAAGAGCCTTGCAATGATCATACCAACAGTAGTTCTAATCCCAAGATTAGATTCGTTTGGACCTTCAGTTAGCATTCCCCCTAGAATAAGCATAACAGCTGGGACTGCTGCTTCTGCTACAATATCTAAACTGTCTGTGAGAAATCCAAGCGGAGCATCATTGCCAAAAGCAAAAGATTCAAGTCCAGGAATAATCCCAAAAAGAATACCCAACACAGAAGCAAACATTTGGGGCTGAAGAATGTGCCTAATTGGCGTATGCACGGCAACAGTTCTGATCTTCTTAACCATCTTAGGTTCTGCCAAGCACTTGATGGATTCCGGACTCTCAGAATTTCCCTCTTCCAAGGAATCAAAATCAGGAATATTTGTATCAGATGTGACTGGAATGCTATTAAAAAGCCTGGCAATAAAAGGGGTCTTGCAATGCTCAGTTTCTTTATCCTCCAATCCTGGCCACTCTGCTTCAATAAGAAGTGGCCTACTTGCATCATTATTGACAGCTTCTTCTTCTTCTTCTTCTTCAATCTCTTCGATTACTTCATGTTCTTCTTCCTTAATCTCATAATACTCCAACGGAGGCTCCATCATATGATAAACAAGAGTATGAACAAGAATGATTTGAATCCATTGAGAAAAAGAAACATATGCAACCCCTTTATCATAACATTCAATACCAAATGGATTATCAGAATTTCGACAAACTGTTGAAACGACAGCAAGAGGAATGTAGCCCGTGTTTCCAAAAGCTGTCATAATTATGGTAAATCGAAAGAACTGAGGCGGGGGTCTGCATATCAATGTCACCAAGTACCCCAACATCAAACCAATGGCAGTACTAACAACAACATTCACAGGAATGAACCACCAAAGGAGAAACTTCTCAAGGCTAATGCATGTAGCAAGGTAATAGAATATCACACAAGGTAAGAATAAAAAAAATACAAGCTTGCTAAGAATCTTGAAAGTAGCCTTTGGGACAAATTGGAATTTTGGGTGGCCAATAATTACACCTATTGCTGCAATGGAGAGGAGTTTTAGTATTGGCAATACTGCGTTTAGCACATCTTCCTTAGAATCCATGCTTCCATGCATTGAAGCCACCAAAGTTTCCATAATTATAACTATATATATTATTGCATCATTAAAACTTTATTGCTTAATGGGGACAGTTGAATCTGATAAGCTTGTTTAGGCTTTTATTCACAATATAAGAAAAGTCTTAGAAAATCAAAGTATAGCCAAGTGGAGGAGGGACTAGAAAGTTGTGGATAGTTTTATTATTATTAGATGATAATAACATTCTAAATATAATTAAATCTTAATTATACACTATTATTAAAACACGCGGACAAAAAGATTATGAAAATTTTAATACGATCGAAATTCATTTTTGTTATATTGAATTCAAATTGACTGTTCGATGCTACGTTGGCATCGCATATTAATGTGGGCGGTGACTTATGGCATCGCATATTAATGTTTGGTGGTGACTTATAGGTTTAATTGATGATTTGACTCTAAAGTCTGAAATTGAACGTTGGATTTTGGGCTATCCTTATCACATCAGGACCTTGATAAATTTGTTTCTTAAATTAGCTCCACGTTCTTGAAATGACCATACGCCGGATACGTTTTCTCATTCTTTATCTAATGGGAAATAATTGAATCAAACAAACTTCAATTATTAATTGATGTTTTAAGTTATGAATTTTCATAGAAGAGCCAAGATAGAGAACATGGCTTGTAGGATTCACCAAGTTCAAGGGATGCAAACATCTGTTCGGCTATGATTTATCAACGCTTACGTTATAAATTTAGATCTAATGCGGATAGGAATGGCCAAAAATTTAAGGACTTGAGGGGTCTAATACGTTAGTGACGGATAAAATGATAATTTTCTATATTTGTTGGTTAGACAGGTCGGGAACGGGTATTAGTATCTCCGTTCAAATAGATATAAAATGCTCGTGTGAATGAGGACTTGCGAGGGCTCGATATTGACATTTCGTTTAAATAAAGATCAAATCTCGGCATGAACAGAGACTCGCCAAAGGGTTAGGACCGAGAATGGGTAAAATTTTCATACATATTGATTGAACGGTTCAAGGACGGGTATTGTCATCTCCGTACTATATCCGGTCTATTGTCATCCCTAGGAACTGTGTTGAGTTTTTTAATAATATTCTCAATAATTATCCATAATAATATATTGAAAAAATTATTGCAAAAGTCAAATGAGCACCAAAATCCTACTATTACAACAATAACAAAGGCATAACTTGACTAAATGGTGTTTCTGAAAGCCTATGTACTTGCTCAACTGGAAAAAAAAACATTAAAATCGAACCGTGAGAGTACACTTCGGCAAGTATTAATTTTATTTTTGTGATGACTTTTAAGAGTTAGTTCTGGATTGCGATGTTACTACTTTTAATTAACATAATTATAATCCATAGCTTACATATAAAAGTGTGTTAATTAAGATGCCAAACGTGAAACGCGTGGTTAATGTCCTGTTGATAAATACTTCAATTGCATTTTAAAATTAAGTAGAAGTATACTAAGTTTAAAATTATATTTTAAGCTCATTTTAGGAATACTACTTAACTAACCGTTTTGATCCGCACTTTTTTCACGGATTCTTAGTTTTGTAAGCAGCAAACCATATGGATGTCACACACATATGCTTACATTTAAAAAAAGTAATCAAATTAAGCAGGAAGATTTGGTTAAAGAAAAAAAACTTAGGCATAAACAACTGTTGTGATGAAAAACAAACACAATAGAGGAAATGTGAGAGAAATTCTTCTATATCACACAAACAAAGAATTACAAAGCCCAACCCTAAGCTTTACAAAAAACTCTCAACCCTCTTTACTCTATATTCTTACAAATTTGGGATTCCTGTGATGATTTTCACAAAACTATGGTGCTCCTTTTATAGTTGCCAAAACATGTTGCCAGCTTCTTCAACACGTTTTGCTTTTGTCAGCTTCTTCAACAAGTTACTTTTGCCAGCTTCTTCAACAAGTTACTTTTGCTTGCTGACTCCAACAAATCTCCCCATCGGTGAAGATTTGCCCTAAAATCTGAGCCGACCATCAATCATCCAAACCGGATCCTTAAAAGGATCCTCCCCTGGCTGCATCTGTATGACTGCCTACGTACCATAAGTTGGGATCAAGTTAATCGTAGTTCTCTGTATCTCCCCACTCTGACTATGTGGAGACTTTTGTCATCCCGGCTATGGTACGACAGATTTCAAGCTTCTCCTTCGGTAAAATCTTCGTGAACATATCTGCACCGTTGTCGTCGGTGTGAATTTTCCTGAGTTCTAACAGTCTTGAGCTCAGGACGTCCGTATCCAGTGATACCTCACATCGATATGTTTTGACCTCGAATGAAAGGTGAATTTTTACCGAGATAGATAGCACTCTGGCTGTCGCAGTACAAAGTGTAATTCTCCTGCTTGAAACTCAATTCCTGGACGAATGTCTTCATCCACAACAATTCCTTGCAAGCTTCTGTTACTGCAATGAATTCTGCCTCTGTTGTAGAAAGTGCAACACACCTCTGCAACCTCGACTGCCATGTCACAGCTCCTCCTGAGAGAGTATCAGATACCCCGAAGTAGACTTTCGGTATCCACATCTCCTGCAATATCTGAATCGGTGTAGCCTATCAACACTAGTTTGCTGCTTCCAAAACATAGCCTCATTTTGGATGTGCCTCGAAGATACCGCATGATCCATTTGATCGCATTCCAGTGTTCTCTTCCTGGGTTTGACATAAACCGGCTGACCAATCCAACTGCGTGTGCTAAGTCTGGCCTCGTGCACACCATGGCATACATAAGACTTCCCACTGCTGAGGTGTATGGAACCTGTTTCATTTCCTCCTTTTCTGTCTCAGTAGAGGGACTCTGTTGTGTACTCAATCTAAAGTGGGTAGCAAGAGCAGTGCTAACCGCTTTAGCCTTGTCCATCTGGAATCTCTGAAGTACCTTCTCGATGTACTCCTCTTGTGACAAGTATAATCTCCCGGCTTTCCGATCACGGCCGATCCTGATGCCAAGAATCTGTTTAGCTGGCCCCAAGTTTTTCATCTCAAAAGACTTACTCAGTTGCTGTTTCAAATTATCAATACTCGATTGATTCCGGCCAACTATCAACATATCATCTACATATTTAAGATGATAAAGTCATCGTCAAAAAACTTCTGAACGAAAACACAATGGTCTGAAGTGGTCTTCTTGTATCCCTGCTCCCCCATAACTGACTCAAACTTCATGTACCACTGTCTCGGTGTCTGTTTCAAACCATAGAGGCTTTTCCTGAGTCTGCACACATAGTCCTATTTCCCGCTGATTTTGAAGCCTTCTGGTTGCTCCATATAAATTTCTTCTTCCAGATCTCCGTGAAGAAATACGGTCTTGACATCTATCTGCTCAACTTCCAGGTCGAGGCTTGGAAGTCAATGCATTTCCTCTGATTGAATCCCTTGACAACTAGTTTGGCTTTGTACCGGGGTTGTGAAGTATGCTCATGTTGCTTCACTCTGTACACTCATTTATTCTTCAAAGCCCGCTTGCCTCTTGGCAATTTCACCAACTCAAAAGTGTGATTGTCATGCAAAGATTTCATCTCATCTTGCATGGCTTCCTCCCACTTTTCTCTGTCCTCTGTTTCCACATCCTCCTGATAGCTCTCGGGTTCTCCCCCGTCAGTAAGCAGCACATACTCATGTACAGAGTATTTCGTTGAAGGTCGCCTTTCTCTGTCAGACATTCTTTGTGGAACTGTTGGTGTAGCTTCTGGTACTGATGGTTGATCATGATCATCATCTCTGGGAGCTTCATCACCTGTACCTTCATGTCTGGGAACCTCATCTTCAACTCGTACTTGCACCGATGTGTGAGATTCTGGATTCACATCTCTGTATTGTTGGGGTATTGTCTCCATCTCTTTTTTGATATCTTCTATGGTCTGGTCTTCAACAAAGACAACATCTCGGCTTCTGACAATCTTCTTCTCAATAGGATCATACAATTGTAGCCGAAAACCATCCCGACCATAGCCAATAAAGACACATTGTCGCGTCTTTGCATCAAGCTTGTATCTCTCGTCCTTTGGGATGTGTACAAAAGCTTTGCATCCAAAGACATGCAAGTGTTCGTATGAAACTTCTTTACCTGTCCAGGCTTGGTTAGGAACATTACCTTTCAATGTGACCGTTGGGGACATGTTCAAAACATGTACTGCCGTGTTGAGTGCCTCCCCCCCAAAATGTCTTCGGCAGCTTGACTTGTGACAGCAAGCTTCTGACCCTTTCGCACAAGGTTCTGTTCATCCTCTCAGCTAGGCCATTCAGCTGAGGTGTCTTTGGAGGTGTCGTTTGATGTCGGATTCCTTGCATCTTGCAGTACTGATCAAACGGACCTCTGTATTCTCCACCGTTGTCTGTTCTGATGCATTTGAGTTTCTTGCCGGTTTCTCTCTCCACCAGGGCATGAAACTCATGAACACTCCCAACATTTGATATTTTCTCTTCAAGGTGTATGCCCAGTTCTTCCTTGAATGATCATCAATAAATGTCACAAAATACAGTGACCCACCAAGTGTTCGTGTCTGCATCGGATCGCATACATCTGAATGTATGAGATCAAGTACCTCCGGTTTCCGTTGATGCGGGAAACTCTGGAAGGATACTCTGTTCTGCTTTCCAGCCATGCAGTGTTCACACTTCCGTAAGTGTGAGTTCTTCAATTCGGGAAGAACATTCCGCTTGCGTAGTATCTCCATCCTCGTTTGACTCATGTGACCGAGCTTTTTATGCCATAGCTCGGCTGCCTCATTACTGTTAACTGTATTTATGCTACTATTGGAAATCTTAGCATGCATCAAATACAGAGTTGAGTCTTTCTTACCTCGTGCCACCACCATTGATCCTTTAGTGAGCTTCCAGGTGCCGTCACTATAGGTGCTGTAAAAACCTTCATCATCCAAGTTGCCTGTTGAGATCAGGTTTAACCGGATGTCTGGGATGTGCTTGACTCCCTTCAACATTAGCCTTGTCCCGTTCTCTGTTTCAAGGCAGATGTCTCCAATACCGACGGCTTTGGACTGTCCGTCATTCCCCATCCTTATAGCACCGTAGTCACCTGGCGTGTAAGATGAAAAGAAGTCTCTGCGAGATGTGGCGTGTATGAAGGCGCCACTATCTATCACCCAACTGGTCTCGTGGCTGGCAAGATTCACAACATCTTCTTCGTATATAATACAGAATTCTTTGGAGGTCTTTTCGGTGGTAGTAGCAACTCTTTCTTGATTAGAGTCACCATCTCTTCTGGACTGCTCGTTCTTCAGTTTGTAGCAATCCATCTTCATATGGCCTTTCTTTTTACAGTGGTAGCACTCAATATCTCTAGTTCTTGATTTACCTCGGTTTTTGTCTGGTCTACATAGGCCTCGGCTTTTACTCATCCCCCTTCTGGTGATCTTCTCCATCACTAGAGCTTCTGAGGTTGAGGTTGATGCTGACTCCTGCATTCTCGTCCTTTTTTCTTCCTCGAAGATCCTGGTCTTTGCCATCTCCATAGTGACTTTCCCATCTGCGGATGAATTGATCACCGTAGATCTGAACGTTTCCCAAGATTCTGGTAACGTATTAAGGAGTATTAAGCCATTTACCTCATCACCGAAGTCTATGCCTAATCCAGACAGTTCTTTCATGGTTCCGAGGAAATCGTTGATATGGTCCGCCACAGCTGTACCTTCCTGGTATTTCAACCCCATCTTTTTCTTGATGTAGTACAACTTGTTGTTGCCAGTCTTTGCTCGGAAAAGCTCCTCCAGCTTTCTCCATAATACACGTGCATTTGTCTCTTCACTGACATGGTTCACGATACTATCGTCGATCCACTGACGAATAGTACTGCATGTTTTCAGGTGAAGATTAGCCCACTTCTCATCGGACATTCCTTCTGGTTTCTGCTCCAGAAATACTGATCCATCATAGTCCTTCATATACAAAAGGTCTTTCATTCTTCCTCTCCATGTGAAATAGTTTGTACTGGTTAACAAAACTATTTTTCCGTTGCCCCCATCCATCATAAAATTCTAAACAGAATTTCAAAAAACGGACCTCACCGTTGGGTCCGGAATGGTCAAAATGGTGGAAATGACACTTCGTTTGTCAAAATCCGACATAGGGACCAATTTGCAAATTTCAGAAATTACAGGGGTCAACGTGCAATTTCCGGCCAAAGTGCAATTACGGAAAAGTTCAAGGACTAAAATGCAATTTCGAAAAAGTACTGGGGCTAAAATATAATTTACATAAAGTTCAGGGACTTATCTGAAATTTACCAGACACCGCTGACGCGGCACTGCTGACGTGGCAGATGACTGGGCGCTGACGTGGCCGATGACTGTGCGCTGACTCTGCGCTGACTGGGTGGCTGTTCTGGACCTCCGATCGATCGCCGGAAAATATCACTGTGCTCGTCTCGCTGTGAAAAATCTGATGGTATGCTCAAAATCGATTTTCGACAACTTTCGTCGGAATCGAATCTCCGTTACCGAGTTTCGGGATCCCACCGTGGAACCTTAGCTCTGATACCACTTGTTGTGATGAAACACACACAATAGAGGAGATGTGAGAGAAAATTCTTCTTTATTATCACACAAACAAAGAATTACAAAGCTTACAACCCTAAGCTTTACAAAAAACTCTCAACTCTCTTTACTCTCTATTCTTACAAATTTGGGATTTCTGTGATGATTTTCACAAAACTATGGTGCTCCTTTTATAGTTGCCAAAACGTGTTGCCAGCTTCTTCAACACGTTTTGCTTTTGCCAGCTTCTTCAACAAGTTTTACTTTTGCCAGCTTCTTCAACAAATTACTTTTGCTTGCTGACTCCAACAACAACCAACAGCTTGAAGTAGATGATAAAATAAAATGCAAGAGACAACATTGCAAAAACATGCTGCCAAAATAGGAGTGCTGAAGCTTCACTGACTGCATAACCTCTCAAGCTTGCAATTGCTGCTAGCAAGATAGCACTTGGTGTTGTGTACTGCAGAAATATCACAAATCTGTACAATTCATCACCTTGGATCATGAAGTTCCATTTATCAGCCAAATCAATTACCCCAATTCCAATCAAAGGAAGTACCAGTAGCCTTGCTATGATGATACCAACAGTAGTTCTAATTCCAAGTTTTGATTCATTTGGTCTCTCAGTTAACATTCCTCCAAGAACAAGCATAGCTGAAGGCACTGCTGCCTGTGCTACAATATCTAAACTGTCTATTAGAAAACCAAGTGGCGCGTCGCTGCCAAAAGCTAAAGATTTGAGTCCAGGAATAATCCCAATAAGAACAGCAAACATAGAAGCAAACATTGGAGGCTGAAGAATCTGTCCAATTGGCGTATGCACAGCTACTATTCTGATCTTCTTAACCATCTTGGGCTCTGCCAAGCACTTGATTGACTCCATGGTGTTTGAATTTCCCTCTTCCACTGAATCAAAATCTGGGATATTTGTATGAGATATGATTGGGATGCTGTTGAAAAGCCTTGCAATGAATGGCTTTTTGCAATGCACGGTTTGTTTATCCTCCAATCCAGGCCACTCTGCTTCAACAAGAAGTGGCCTACTGAGACCATTAACATCAACAGGCTCTTCTTGTAACTCTTCAATCTCACTGATCACTTCTTCTTCTACTTCTCCTCCTCCTTCGATAACCTCGTAGTACTCCAATGGAGGCTCCATCATATGATAAACAAGAGTATAAACAAGAATCACTTGAATCCATTGCGAAAAAGAAACATAAGCAACCCCTTTATGATAACATCCAGAACCAAAAGGATTGTCAGCATTATGACAAACTGATGAAACAACAGCAAGAGGAATGTAACCCGTGTTTCCGAAGGCAGTCATGATGACGGTGAACCGGAAAAACTGAGGCGGGGGGCGGCATATCAAGTTCACCAAGCATCCCAATATGACACCAATTACAGTACTAACAACAACATTAACAGGAATGAACCACCAGAGAGTAAAGTTCTTGAGACTAATGGACGAAGCAAGGTGATTGAATATCAAGCAAGGTAAGAGTAGAACAAATACAAGCTTGCTAAGAATCCTGAAAGTTTCTTTTGGGACAAGCTGGAATTTTGGGTGGGCAATAAGTAAGCCTATTACTGCAATGGAGAGGAGTTTCAGTAATGGCAATACAGCATTTAGCACATCTGCTCCTCCAGAAGCCATTCTCTTAAGCAAATTATTGAACCAGAGAAAGATTCAATCAACAAGCTAAGAGAGCTTAAGAGAAGTTAAGATTATGGAATCAAGTGTAAAAGAGAAGAAAATGTGTGGTGGCATTGTTCTTCATCACTCAATAATTGAAGCATTATAATAATACTTCAATAATTGAATTCAATTCAGATCCGGCATTTTCTGTCTTCTCTCAAAAATATAAATAAATATAAAATAATTATAATTATAATAATAGTATCTTTAGCTGGTAGAATATTAGTTGAAATGTAGTAAGGCCATATTAATGTTAGAGCGGTGATTGGTCCAATCCAAGTTCTTAGATGATTCCATTTGAATCTGCAAAGCTCTTGGAAAAATTGCAGACAAGTTTCTGCACTTGTTTCTTTTGTTGCTTTTGTGAATGGGAAGCCAGAAAGTTTTATCAGAGAAAACAAAAACTAAAAAGTTGATAGTCATAAATTAATGAGATAAATACATGGTTTACTTGCTATTGTCCCATTAGAAAAGTCAATAACTTATCACTATCAGAATAACAAAATTTGAAACAAAAATAATATTATTTTGATTTATATCCCAATTGCCTCATCTGAATCATGTTAATTTTGAACATAATAATGATTCTAAATAGAACATGACATCAAAAAATTCACATAGTTACTTTCATCCAATGAAAATGCGTTTTTATTTAATTTGGTTTAGATGTAAAAAAAGAAAAGAAATTACTGAGAATACGATAGAAGCAAAGAAGAAGTTGGAAAGGAAGAGTACTGAAAAAATCAATCAATTCATCAATTCAAAGTAAGAATCTTTTAATCAGAATAATCTCCAATATTGTAACTTGAGATCCACGTAACCCTAAAGTTTTTGAAATCTCTCTGCCGTGTGCCACAAATTTTATGATAGCCCCCTTTTTTTCCCTTCAACCCCTTCTCACCACAAACCCCTAAATCAATCCTTCTACTTTAACCTTTATTTTTTTCTATACCACCGAGCGCTTCAAACCTTTCCTACCATAAATCCCTAAATCAATCCTTCATCACTATTCTTTTTTCTCCATACCACCGAATCACCTCATCTTATTTTATTTTATTTGTGTTTTTCTTTTTATGTTTATGATTTTTTTTTTTTGTGTTTCCTTCCTTACCCGATTTTAGGATTTAGGATTCCACTTCTCAATGGTTGGTTATAAAATACAGACCCATGAATTGAAGAGAAGATCAAGAGGTTTTCCAAGGGCAGCCAGTTGGTCGGTTGTGGTTTTGATAGTTTGCATGTACTCGGTTATTGTTTTTGGGCCTTTGGTGATGTGTTTAAGATGATCTTTTAGTTGTTTGATATGACCTCGAGAGGGACGTGCATAGGTGTTGGCAAGGGTTTGCCAGGCTTCATAGGTGGTGGTAGATTGGGTGATGAGAGGAACCAGAGATGGTGAGAGGGTGCCGACCAGAGCTGCAAAGATTAGTTTGTCTTGGCGTAGCCAGGTGCGATATGCGGGATTGGGAGTAGTTACGTTGTTTGTGTTGATTGAACGTGGTGGGGTGGGTTGATTTCCATCAATGTAATCATGTAGGTCATAGCCGATGAGAGTGGCTTCAATTTGTGTTTTCCAGGAGAGGTAATTTGTTGATGTGAGTTTGATTGAGTTGTGGATAGTAACAATGATTAGAGGTTTTGTTGGGTCTTGGGCATTGGGGATGACATTTTGGGTACCATCGGTGGCCATTGAACAGAGAAGGGGAGAATGTGGTCGGGAAAAAAAAAATTTAGATAATGGATCTCAGCTCTGATACCATGAAGAGAAGACAAGTTTGAATAATATTTTTCTCTTGCTATTCATAATGCCATTAAGCATTATATATACACAATGTTTGAAATTTGAAATACAAAAGAGATTACAATAAAAGGAAAGGATTAATTACTAGATAAATGTTACAAATTTAAAGATTTGAGATCCCTTGATTTTATCCCTTTAATTACTCATCTTGATTGTGTAATCTTATCATGATAACCTGATCCACACATATATAAAAACTGATCCACACATATATAAAAACTGATGACATTACAAATATTAAAAGAGGGGAATTGATTAAAAATTGTTGCTTGATGTTGATTACTCAATGGTTGGTTATTTCAATAATTATTTTATTTATAATTAATATATTTTATAATAAATATATTGGGCATATTTGGTGATGTTGACGGTTACTTATAAATGTAGTTGATGGTTGGTTTTATTTGGTAGTCTATACTGAATTTTTTTTTTTTTTAATCATTGGAAATTCTGTCGTCAAATCATCCCTTCCGGCTTTAAGCGGATTAGCTAAAGTTTCCGACTATCTCAGGATCTTACAACAATCGCATTCTCTGAATTCGAACACATGACTTCAATGTGAGATCTTGAATCCTATATCATCAAGTCACGCCCCTTCAGAACTACATATTTCTTGTTAGTTAGATCTAATAAATGAATTTCTTAAATTTGAAAAAAATATATATGAATTTATATATTTTTTATTATTATAAAATTTACAAAAAATAAATAAATAAATAATCATACATAATTGGTTCAAGTCCTCGAGAAAGAGGGGAAAAACTATGAACTTATGTTGTTTGGCTATCATTATCACAATAATTCAAAGTCATGGCATTAATTATTACATTCTTACACTCACTCGCCTATGATTTTTGAGAATAAATTAATTTTTTAATAGTTTTGTAAATATTTAAAGCACCCATATAAAACAAAAAACTTCAATTATTGAGTGATACATTAAATTACATCATTATCATTTTAGGTGCCAATTAAAATAGATAAAATGGGTTTTCAGAACCAATAAATTGTAATTGATTGATGGGAATTTGGCGAAACAAGCTATTTTTTTTTTGTCAATTATCAAAATGAGTCATAATATTTGAGTTTTGTTAAAATAATCATTTTCTTTAAAGTCTACCATAACTTTTTTTTTTTCAAATTTAAACTTCGGATCTTCGAAGTTGTCTTCAGAACTCCGAAATACTTCTTTGGGTAATTTTTTTATGATATTTCTTATATATATATATATATATATAATAAAATTTATTTATGATTTACTTTTTGGACTAATTTTTCTATTATTTTTTTTGGACTTATATGTAAAAATAGTTAATTATACAGTTAATTATATTTATATATGTAAAACAATTAATTATACATCAAAATGAAAAAAGTACACATCAAAATCAATGTCAACCAATACATCATCAGGTCGCCTAGTATCTCTATCAGCTTACATTCTTCTCATAAGTTTTAACGCCTCATGTAATGACTGCTTTATTCCTTTATGTCGTTCCTTCATTTTATTATGTCGCTCCTCGATCCTCATCTGACCCTCCTTTTTTGCAAATACACAGTCACGTAACAAAGTGACTAATGGATCACCTGGCAAATGAGAAGCGTGAGATGGGCCAGCCTGAGAGCTCTTATGTTTGTCATGCGGCCCTAAAAGAAAAGATATATTTTTAGGATTTGTCTGTAATACAAAATATAAAAATAAATTAATATGTACAATATAAAATATGACATGTAGTATGCAGTCTAGTAAAACGATGCCTAAAATATTGACCTCATCCTGGTGACCGATACGCGACACGATGATCAGCTGAATGATATCTTTCATATATCAATGTCTAGTTTGATGTGCCTCAGCCTCAAAGTGTGCAATCAGTCATTATAAAATGAGGCGCTCTAACTCTCCGCAAGCCTCGGTCCCAATACCATACCTATGACAGCTCTCTGATTCAGCCAAGCTTTGAACTGCCAACCATCATACGGCCCGAACTGCCTACTCTCCACAACCGAACACCTTAATACCTCACATATCAAATAAAATGTAATATTTAACCTCCTCCCAAACAACCAAGTAGAAAAATGAAAATGGTGCTTCAAAATCATTTCCGAGTCGATGTTACTGATGAATATCTGACATAATCGAGCATACACTAAGCGTCTAAAGTATACAGACTGTCTCATCCCATATCGCGAAGTAGATCAATCTGTCAATATCCTGTAATATCTTTTATATCTATTGTATATGCCACAATAATAGGTCGTGCAATCCATACATTCTGGTATCGATCGAAATACTCTTGGTTTGAGAATTAATAAGGTTCAACATCAGCCATAATTTCGAAGACAATTTCAAATTTCAGGTGAAAGTTCGGAGAAAACTTCATATTCATAAATATTTCGGAGAAAAGTTAGGATTTCCAAAGTTTTTATGGATAATTCATATATTTTTGTCGTATTTCGTGAACATTTCGAAGACTTTTGTATATATAGTTTTCAAATTTCGGAGATTCGAAGTTTTAAATAAAAAAAATACGGTGTAGATTTCAGAGAATTTAGATTCTCCGAAGTCTATTTCGGAGAAAATGATCATTTTGACAAAACTCAAATATTATTGGTCATTTTGACAAATGATAAAGTTTTTTTAACTAGTTTTTTCCGAAATCATTGATTGATTGATTATCAACATTAATGGTGTGTTTACTTAAGGGCAGTGTGAATAGAGAAATGAGAATCATTTCCAATAAGGTTGTTTACTTCATAAAATTAAATAAAAATGAAAATGAGAACCAAATTTGGGAATGGGGAATGAGAATCTCATTCACACCACCCCATGTGAATGGGATTCCCATTCCCATTATTGATGGGAAATTACAATATTATCCCTAAAATAATTAATTAATATTAATTTATAAATAATAAATAAAATGTATTAATTAATTAATATTAATTTATAAATAATAAATAAAATGTATTAATAATTAATCAATAATTAATAAAAAATAATATTTACTATTTTAATAAAATAATAATTTAATAAAATTATAAATTAATATTTAGTATTTAATACATTAATAATTAATTAATAAAGTAATACTTAATTTATAAATAATAATTAATAATAAAATAATATTTAACATTTTAATAAAATAATAATTTAATAAAAGAATAATTAATATTTAGTAATTTAATACATTAATAATTAATTAATACTTAAATAATAAATAATCAATAAAAACTATTAATCAATAATCAATCATTAATAATAAAATAATATTTTAATAAAATAATAATTTAACATTAAGTAATTTAATACATAAAAAAATTAATAAAAATTAATATATAATAAATTAATATATAATTATAACTAAGGATATTTTTGTAATTTTTTAACAATTCATTCCGATTACTGGACAAAGTAAACACATTAATGGTAATACTGCTTCATTCTGATTCCGGTTCCTACAGTTAAGTAAACAACTTATTCTGATTCCGATTCCAGTTCAATCGGATTCCATTTCATTTCGATTCCATCTTATTCCAATTAACGCACTTGTTCCACTTCCAATAATCAGAATCGTAGCCCATTTTGTTTGTTCTTCAATCTATACCCAAGGTAAAATCTTAATCGTCGATCGTTAGATCTATATTTGAAATTTTTGGATAAAAAGATAAGTGGATAGAAAATTAAATTTATATTTTGTCCAAGCAAAGGCCTTACGTATAAAGGGAAAGTATAAAGGGAAAAAAGAGAGAGAAAACAAATCTGAGCATATTCTTGTTTATTAGTTATTACAAAAAAATAATAATAAAAGGAAATAGTAATAATTAATGGGCCCGTACTGACCGATCAATGTGATTTTTCTACTTCAAGGGCCCAACACGTTAGGTTGCTATCAGGCCCCTCGATCGTGGCCCATGGATTGCGCCACTGCTAATAGCCTGGCACTACAAAAAAAATCATCTGTGATGATTATTAGTCAGAATCTTGTGTTTACAAGTGTTGTAGTATCACAAGCCACCAGAACCAAAAAGGAAATTATCAGAAGTGACCTATACATTTTTTATTTTTTTTAAATATGAGTGCCACAAAGGCACAAACAAGCTCTCTCTAATAAATAACCCATAATTTAATTTATGCAGCAAATGTGAACGTGACAGACCACTCACTACATGAATATTATGTTCTCTAAAACTTAAAAATTAGTGGGATATGTTAAAAAATTTCATATTATTTAGTTGGAGAGAATAATTTATATAGACTATATAGGATGATCATTAACGACCTTTTAATTGAAAATCCAAATTAAGATTATTCGCGTTTGACTTAAAACCTATAATATCACAGTCAAAATGGGGCTCTTACATTTATTAATTAATTCAAATAACAAAACAATATCAAAACAAGTCATTTAATTTTAAATATGGATTTTGAACTTACAATAAAATAACAATTGAATACTACGAATTTTGAAATATTATAAATTTATGATAAAATAAATTTTTACTATTTTTCTTTCAAATTCTTATTTGACCGTTACATTTTAACACTAAGATCAATTAAATCAACTAACGGCAACTAACGATCAATTGAAAAGTAATAAAATATTAGGTTTCATATAACTTTAGTAAAATATTATTTTATCATGAGTTTAATAATTAAATATAATATAATATCAAATTATTTTTATTATACTATAAATTTAATAGTAAAATATAAAAAACCCTTTAAATAAACAACCTCATCATCTCTTAAAAAAAGTAAGATGATGATCAAGCATACATATACAAAATACAAATGCCATACGGTCAAAGTTTGTGTATTTACAAACGAAACGAAACTCAACTAATTAACAAGATGAATTGCAGACAAAACTCCATTAGCCACCTCTAACAGCCGGAGAACCACCATGAACGTCGACGCCGGGACGCTCATGGCAACTATTACTAGCATGCCAAGAGCAAAACTCGGCCTTGTGTTCATCAACTGTGTCTGCAAAAAGCCTACAAATTTACAAATGAACTCATCGTAGCTTGCATAATATTGCTTCTCCCATTCCATCCACTCTGCCGGAGGCTCATAGTTTCTCTCTATTACTTTCATTTCATGTATCCGTTTTCGCAACACGATCATGCTTTCATCAACGAGCTGGCCTCTGTAATTCCAATGACACGATGAGTCTCTTCCAGCTGCAGAAACTATGGCACTAGACCTTTTTATGTAGCCGAATTTTCTTTTTTGGGATTGGGAGAAAAATTGTGAAGGAAGAAGTAATGAAGAACAAAGAGAAGTTGCTTCCATTGCTGATTTGCTGAGAGTTTTGAATTTAATTTGTGAAAGATTGATGTGCTGAGTGCTGACTTTATTTTTTGATTTGAGTATTTATAGACATGAATGTCAAAGATCCAAGGTTATGCCTAGAAGAACGTTAGTGGGTTCTGGACACGTGTCATGTTTCCGCGTTTCTTGTAAAATATTATTGCTTTAATTTAAATCAAGATTCTATAAGTCAGTTTCTGGGTAACCTGGGAAGCCGGCTAGCCGTTAAGGTCGGTGATGATTGATTATGATAATATATATTTTTGCTTTGTTCTCTGTGTTTTTGTCAGAAATCAATGAAGTATTTATTGGTAGCTTGGAAATAAAAGAACAATAGAAAAATATATATATGGGGATTTTAAATTGGGATTAATAATGTGCAGAGCATGGCACCATAAATAAGATGCATGTGATGTATAATCTCTCTTCACATGGTGAGTTGACATTATTTTTCCTAATGAAAGAGCAAAGAAGTGATGGGTGGGAGATGAGTAAATGCATTGAAAGTGACCTATAAACAAATATATAATACAAAAAGGGATGATGGCCATTTAAAGGAACGAAGGGGAGTCCTTGAGTTTCAGGGAATCCCATGTTGGTAGTTTTTTTTTTTTTTTTTTGAAGGTTTCATATTATTATCAATTTTAGAGGCAGTTTTTAGCCAGATTTTGAGATATCAATCAATTGTATGTGTGGATTGTCGCCCTGAAGTCACAGCAAGTCCATATACTAATACTATTGAGCTAGTAAAAGCTTAAGCTCTAAGAAAATACTTTATAACCAGATGCATTATGCAGTTGTAGTACAAAGATTTAAACTATAACAACTTGAAGCCATCTTTGAGTTTGAGGTTGAAATTTGAAATCCAGTTTGAGATTCAAGTCTAGGATGCATGATGGTTCATGGAGATACAGTGCTAATACTATCTACATTTTATCCAACCTTGGAATGACTTTATAAGCCTACCTACCAAGTTACCCAGGGCATTGTAATCTGGAAAAAAGGAAGAAATAATTTTTTGAAGTTGGATTGGACAAAGACAGCTAAGAGAACTAGAGTTAAGGGATCAGAAGAGTAGATTCTGATATATGCAGTATAAAGCAAAGCGTTCATCAAACATGGACGTGGACTATAATTCAGAGCACGATGATTTTCTATTAGAAGGGTAGACACGCATCAAAACAACTGAAAAGTGTCTATATATTTAAACAAATAAACTTGCATCAGGATCTTAAATTTAATAGCAGTCAGTGCTTTGGCATTGAAGCAGAAATCAAGGGATCAAGCACATGTGTGATGTATAATATGGTAGATTCTGAAGAAATTGGTGACTTACTAAGGAAAAAAAAGTGGGTGCATCTATTGACATTGGAACAAATGTTCACGAGTAGGGACTCGAAGGCACAGAGATTCATTATTGATTTTTACTTTTTTCCAAATTGGAAAGTGGAAAAGGAATTATATTTGCACATCTACACATGAGAAACACAGTTATATGAAGGAAACAGTCAAGAACCTTAGTTGAAGTTATAGGCGCAACATTGGTGGAACATTTTCAACTAAATCAATCATCATAGGAGGAATGAGGAGCAGCTGTACATCCAGGGTCAAAGGGATCTTCAGATCCACAGCAATGCCAGTATTGGTAAACTTTGCCAGAATCAGGAGTATCCATGGTGCCTCCGGCGTAGACACTCTCAAACTTCCTCTTTGTTTCTCCTGTATGAATGGAGTTTAACAAGGTAAATGCCAAATCAAATTTCGCTTCACTAAATAATGGAAGGAAAATAACATTTGCAACAAAGCATCAAGTTATCCAAGATACAGTAACTTTATACAGGCATAGTTGTAAAGCATTTTCGGTGTTTAGAAAGCCATGGATATTAACACCTTCATTTCTGCAAATAGTAGGCATTTTCTGCAAGAGACTTGCAAAATCTACTCCACTGATACACAAAGAAGACTCGAAGAAACTTAAAGCTTCAATAACCTCATGCATACCAAACTTTGCTGGTTTGGCACAACGACGGCGACTCACTTGTAGTCATATGAACAATGAAGGAAAGATGTGTGCAAACCCAAAAGGTCAGCAATGAATTGCGAGAAGAATTTTCAAACTCCCAGAGCGTTGATATGAACGAGTACATCATATATCTTGGTTCCAATAAACATAATTCGAGTTCGGATTCAATCTTAAGGGCTAGTCCACATGTAGAAGAAGTGCTTTAGTTAAAAATTCCCATGGATTCACGGTTCCTCTTATAATCAATCAAGAACCTTTCTTTTTACTAAGGATAAATTATATGCATCCCATTGTAGTTCATAAAGGGTACATCGCTGGCCCTTTTATTAAAATTTGCTGTGGACTGACTTAGTCAATTCTCTTAAGTTTCAAAGATGTTACTGATGAAGAAGCTGCCCTCAAGATATGGGGTTGTGTTTTCAGTGCAGTTACATCCTCTACTCCACAGATCACCCATCTTTCCCCATCTTGTCTATTTCATCTCCATATGAGAAAATTAAAAGTATTAAGACCTGATAATTACAAATTTTGGGTAAATAAATGAAAATCTGGTGCATCAGATACTTGAGTTTACGACACTTTTATCCAACTGCTTTCAACACTTGTACTTACTGCCATAGGAAAATCACCTTCATTTGCCTAAAATATGTATAACATCTCGAGGGTGCTATATGAACTTTAATGATAGAACAGTCCTATACTTGTAAGTTGGATATCAATTTTGCTTTCTATGGTTCTTCTACAAGTAAATTTACAAACTAACATAGTTTAGAATAAACATTGAACATTATAACTGAACAAACATACACAAGTAAAATCCAGCACTCGCCTGAAAACAAAGGTTTAGCATGATATAAACATAGCCCAAAACAAAAGACTATTACTCACATAACAACAAAAAAATTATAAGAGTGCCTTTGGTAGAGAGTATTGACGGAGAGTATAAGCTAACTTATAAGGTATGGAACAAACGCTAGATTATAAGTTAGCGTCAAAAAATAATCTCATGTTATGAGATTATGATTTTGTGAGCATTAACTTAACCATTTGATGGAGCGTTAAAACACGGGTATTAACGCTCCACCAAATGGACACTAAATTCATTTACGAATATCCATAGACATGCCACAATTTTCAAATCCATTCGATAGTAAAATTAGAATCTTTCTTTAAATCACTCATCTTTTCTTATTCAAACAACCATAAACATCGTAAATATCAATCAATCAAACATGATATGTAAACATTAAAGATGAAATGGCTCACAATTTGAGACAAAGACTGGGAGAAATGAATTGGGTTACCTCCAAAATGAGCAGTGTGGAATCTACAAGCTCGAGGGTTATTAAGCAAAGGGTCGTATTGGGTTTTGCAGTTCTTGCAAGTTCTGAGGCTGTTGCCATTGGGGTTCGCTGAGCATTTAATTGAAGTGAGCTTCGGTGAATATTTGACTACTGTTACTGGGCTCATACGATATTGAGAAGAGGTTGTGGGTGGAATCGTATGGAGTGAAGGTAAGGATGCGAGGTAATTATGGGGAATGGTTATAGACATGGCGTCACTTTGCAATGGAATACAATACAAGATGAAAAATTGTGGAGCTCTGACTTGAGATTACCGATATGCGCCGGTCCGGTCCGGTCCGTTTGTTCTGTGCTAATTTTTTTTTTTTAATTACAATATAATATAATCTGAAATTTATTGAGATATTGAATATTTGAATGTAAAAATTATAGTGTTAAGGAATATTATTATAGAAATAATATTAAGGATAAATTATCTCTGAAATTAATCTACAAGATAAAATTCACAATATCCTGATTTTATTATATTTCTCGATTATATGAATGTTTCATATATTCATTATTATTATTATACATAATTAAAAAAATTCATTTCCTATTTTATTTTTCTTTATACCTCATATAAAGGTCTCTATCATTATAAATATAATATAAAATAAATTCAATTTTTTTTTCATTATCTAACATGTTATCAGATACTACATTCCGATTCTTCTAGTTTCATTATCGGCACATAAGGAATCATTATTATCGTCATTGTGTGACCCTCACGCTCCCCATTGCCCACCGTCTTGTCCGTAATTTCAAAAAAAAAAAATCATCGCCAAGATCTGGATATGCCATTGCAAACTCATACCCAACAAGCATGCCGATTTAAATTGAGATGACGAAGATGACGATGAATTCAGAGACTACTACTATTACAATTTATTTGGTTACTGTGTTCTTACAACGGACTTTGAACAATCAGTAAACCGAACTGGAATGATACAATTTTGATAAGTGATAAACCGAACTGGAATGATACAATTTTCAACAGTGAACAAATGACAACAAGCAGAAAGAAAAGCGAAAATAGTAAATCAGTCCCAGCGATGAAGGCAGAATTCCGAGGCTTGTTGATGCGGCAACAATCTCCTTAAAAAAATTCGTCCCCTACCGATTGGTGCAGTAGAACGCGAGACGTCTGTTTCCCAGGATGCAACGGAAAAAGAGGAAATTGGGCACCACCAAATTCGACTGCAACGAACAAGAAGTGCTTGAACTCTTCTAAAAAGAAAACTTAAAACTTGTTTCTGTATTCAACTCACAAAAACGAAAATACACATGTCTATTAAAAAGAAATAACATGCCAATTAAATTGAGTTAGTGGGAGACCTTCCATTTGATTTGTAACCACTTAGTTAATTAATAAAATTGAATTAACTGTTATGGAACATCAAAAGCTTGGAAAAAAATAAAGAGGAGGCTTGCAAAAATTCGCTAGGCCGGGCTCGCACATTTTGGTCCGGCATTCGTGTACGCAGGACACGCGGGTGCACACGAGCCAAGCTTGATTCGGATTTGATTTGCACCCCCCCCCCCCCCGCGCACGTAGAGAGAGCCTCTATCCTTACAACTCTTACCCATCTACATATGAGCAATCATATATAAGCATAATATTCCCTCTATAGCTTTCCCATATGGGACAAGCTTACTTTTCTTTATTTTCCAACACCAATGGGTGAACTTTGAGCAACAATTTCTCATTCACCCAAGCACCATTTTAAGCATATGAATATACCATTTCGAACTACTCACGGAGGAGTATCCGAATCATTCAATAACAACCACTAACACGAAGTGGACCATGCTTGAAATTGTGCCTCAAAATGCTTATTCATAAGCATTTTCCAACAATCCCCCACATGAATGAAATTGGCGAAAAACGTCGAATAAAATTATTTTATAAAACATTTTATTTTGACCTAGAAGAGTTCAACGGTTCAACACCTGCATAGGATAGGTAGGCCTCAGCCTTTGAACCTTCCCTTGTGAAAAATATCTCATTTACTGGCTGACAGTGGACGCGATGTCATTGAACTGTACTGCCGTTCATGTAAATGGAGAACATATATCACACAGATGTTTTACCTAACACATCTGAGTTCTCATTGTTATGCTCATTTTGGCCATGAACATCAACCTGGTTCTGCAAGAGTTTCTAAGAATTGTGCCCCGTACAATTCCCTTTGAAGCGGCCCCACTCTCTCTCACATAGGTGATTTCTTATTTAAGAGCATCTCGTAATACTCTGCTCGGATTCCCGACGCATAAGAATCATTAAAAGCCTTTGCTTAACCTCAATCCATACGAGCATCACTTTTCATTTCACCATAGGAATGGACTAGAGGGTAAACCCCCACAGTGAACCAATTATGTCTTTTACGAGTAGGTTGTCCCATTGAACCTAGATCTTGGGATCTCCAGTCAACAAGGTTGGGTTTTCCTTCGTAATAAACATTTATCTAATGGGCTTTAGTCCCATTCCCCTCGATGATTTCACAACCAACTCTCTATTTAACCCTTTGGTTAGCGGATCCGCAATGTTATCCTTTGACTTTACATAGTCAATCGAAATAACTCCAGTAGAGAGTAATTGTCTAACGGTATTGTGTCTACGACGAATATGTCTAGACTTACCATTATACATATTGTTATGTGCCCTTCCAATTGCAGATTGACTATCGCAATGAATGCAAATTGCTGGCACTGGCTTTGGCCAACTTGGAATATCCTCTAGAAAATTTCGAAGCCATTCTGCTTCTTCAGCACACTTGTCTAATGCAATGAATTCTGATTCCATTGTAGATCTGGCTATCACAGTCTGTTTGGAGGATTTCCATGATATAGCTGCACCTGCTAGTGTAAACACATAGCCACTGGTAGACTTTGAGTCTTTCATGTCAGATATCCAATTAGCATCACTGTATCCTTCGACTACAGCTGGATATCTATGATAGTGCAACCCATAATTACGAGTAAAACGTAAGTACCTAAGTACTCTCACTATTGCTTTCCAGTGATCAACCCCTGGATTACTCGTATATCTGCTGAGCTTGTTTACTGTACAGGCTATATCAGGTCTTGTACAACTCGATAGATACATCAAACTCCCGATCACTCTAGAGTATTCTACTTGAGATATACCATCTCCCTATTCTTCGATAGGTGTAGACTCACATCTAAAGGAGTTCTAGCCACAGCAGAATCATCATTGTTGAATTTACCAAGAATCTTGTCCACATAGTGCGACTGATCAAGAATAAGTCCATCAGGACTTCTCGAGACCTTTATTCCCAGAATGACATCTGCTAGACCCATGTCTTTCATGTCAAACTTGGATTTCAGCATATTCTTGGTAGATTTCACCATTTTAACATTACTCCCGACAATCAATATGTCATCAACGTAGAGACATAAAATGACATAGCCAACTTCTGTCTCTCTGACATAAATGCATTTATCACACTCATTGATTTTGAAACCATTTGCTAACATGGTGTCATCAAACTTTTTATGCCACTGTTTCGGAGCTTGTTTTAATCCATACAAGGATTTAACCAACTTACAGACTTTCTTTTCTTGTCCTGGAGCTATAAAGCCTTCAGGTTGTTCCATGTAAATTTCTTCATCTAAATCTCCATTTAGAAAGGCTGTTTTCACATCCATCTGATGTACCTCAAGATTGCGCAAAGCTGCAATCGCTATTATCATCCTTATGGAATTTATTCTCGTTACAGGAGAATAAGTATCAAAGTAATCAAGACCTTCACGTTGTCTGTAACCTTTAATTACAAGTCTTGCTTTGTACTTGTCAATTGATCCATCTGCCTTCATTTTCTTTTTGAAAATCCACTTGGACCCTAAAGGTTTACATCCTGGAGGAAGATCCACTAACTCCCAGGTGTGATTTTGTAAGATGGATTCAATTTCACTATTGATGGCATCTTTCCACAAAGCACCATCAGCTGACCTTACAGCTTCGTTATAGCTTTGAGGATCATTTTCTAGCAAAAATGTCAGAAAATCTGGACCAAATGATTTTTCGGTTCTAGCTCTTTTGCTACGTCTTGGTTCAAGTTCAACAACTTGTTGATCCTCTGGAACATTTATTTGTTCTCGGTCCTGACTATCTTCAATGATAGTCTCATGTGCCGTTTGTGCACATTTGAATTCGAATTAGTTTTACAAGGAAAAACGTATTCGAAAAAGGATGCATTCCTCGACTCCATTATCGTATTCTTGTGAATATCTGGTATATTAGACTCATGCACAAGAAATCGATAAGCATTACTGTTATGTGCATATCCTATGAAAATACAATCAACAGTTTTTGGTCCTATCTTCACCTTTTTAGGTGGAGGAATAACTACCTTGGCAAGACACCCCCACACTCGTAGAAATTATAGGAAGGTACTCTTCCTTTCCACATCTCATAAGGAGTTTTCCCTGCATCTTTCCGTGGTACCTTATTTAAAAGGTAATTAGCTGATAAAACAGCTTCTCCCCACATATTCTGAGGTAAGCCAGAGCTGATTAACATAGCGTTCATCATCTCTTTCAAGGTACGATTCTTCCGTTCTGCAATCCCATTGGATTGAGGTGAATAAGGAGCTGTGGTTTGATGTATGATTCCATTTTGTTCACAAAGTGATTCAAAAGGGAAAACATACTCACCACCACGATCACTTCTCAACTCCTTAATTCTTTTGTTCAGTTGATTCTCAACTTCATTCTTATAGAGAACAAATTTCTCTATAGCTTCGTCCTTGCTTTTCATCAAATACACATAGCAAAATCTAGTGCAATCATCAATAAAGGTAATAAAATATTTATTACCGCCTCTCGATTGTATTGAATTAAAATCACATACATCGGTATGAATAAGATCAAGTGGTTCAGAGTTTCTTTCAATACTATGAAAAGATGATCTAGTTAGTTTTGCCTCAACACAAGTATCACACTTATGTTTGTTATCAATTTTAAAATTTGGAATGTGGTTCATGTTAATTAATTTCCGTAATGAATTAAAATTAACATGTCCTAATCTACCATGCCATAGATTAGAGTACTCAACAATATAAGCAGAAGAACTAGCTTTATTGATATTCTTAGGTTTAACAACCATTACATTGAGCTTAAAGAGCCCATCAGTTACATACCCTTTTCCCACATACATCCCATTTTTAGTTAAAACTACTTTATCAGACTCGAACACCATCCGGAATCCATGCTTGTTCAGAAGTGATCCAGACACAAGATTCTTCCGTATTTCTGGTACATACAGAACGTTGTTCAAAGTCAACTCTTTCCCAGAGGTCATCTTCAGAATCACCTTGCCTTGACCTTCAATCTCAGATGTTGCTGAATTTCCCATGTATAATTTTTCCCCATTACCAGTAGGCTCAAATGAAGAAAACATGCTCTTGTCCGAGCACACATGTCGAGTGGCACCAGTGTCAATCCACCACTCTCTTGGGTTAGAACCCACCAGATTCACCTCAGAAACCACAGCTGAAAGGTTAATGTCTGAAACATCTTGAGTCATGTTTTCCATCACATTAGCCTCTTGATTCTTTTTCTTCTTCGGCAGTCTGCACTCAGAAGACTTGTGACCCATTTTGTCACAATTGAAGCATTTTCCTTGAAATTTGGATTTCTTGGAAACTCCTCCTTGAGGGCCCATTTGACCCTTTTTTCTTGAGGTTCTTGTTCTTATGGCCATGTTCAACAACATTTACTTTGGCCTCATGAGTTATTCCCCTCTTGTCAGATACTCTGTAATCTTCCTCAATTCTAAGCTTAAGAACCAAGTCTTCAATGCTCATTTCTTTTCGCTTATGCTTTAGTAATTCTTGAAATCTTTCCAACCAGGTGGTAGTTTTTCAATTATCGAGGCTACTTGGAATGTTTCACTTAAAACCATCCCCTCAGCATGAATTTCTGCTAGAATAATTTGCAATTCTTGTACTTGACTTAACACAGTTTTGGAATCAATCATCTTAAAATCTAGGAAACGGCCTACGACAAATTTCTTAGTACCGGCATCCTCAGTTTTATATTTTCGGTCTAAAGATTCCCAAAGCCCTTTTGCTGTTTTCATCCCGGCATACACACTGTACAAGGAATCACTCAGCCCATTCAGCACATAATTCCTACATAGGAATTCAGAATGTTTCCAAGCATCGATCGCACTGATCACTTGGATATCAATCTCACCCTCCACGGGTTCAGGAGCATCTTCCTTTAGAACCTCGCAAGGTTCAACGTGGTCAAGTAGAAAAACATTTTCTGTTGCCACCGTTTAAAATTCTGTCCACTGAATTTTTCAGGTTTTTCTGCAGCAGGATTGACATGGCTCACATGTCCAACAGGTTGTCTAGCCACAGAGGCAGTAACACCTTGGCTAGCCACAGCGGCTGCCATATTAAGCCCAGAGGCTGAAGCAAGTTGGCCAGCCGAAGAGGCTGCCACTGCACTTTGGCCAGCCACGGGGGCTGCCACAATATTCTGGCCAGCCGAAGAGGCTGCCATATTCGGATCTACTGTGTTTGGACTGTTTTCCATATCCACAGAGTCGAATTTGTTTTAAGACTATTACAATTTAATTTGGTTACTGTGTTCTTACAACGGACTTTGAACAATCAGTAAACCGAACTGGAATGATACAATTTTGATGTGATAAAACGAACTGGAATGATACAATTTTCAAAAGTGAAACAAATGACAACAAGTAGAAAGAAAAAGCGAAAATAGAAATCAGTCCCAGCGATGAAGGCAGAATTTCGAGGCTTGTTGATGCGGCAACAATTCCTTAAAACAAATTCGTCCCCTACCGATTGGTGCAGTAGAACGCGAGACGTCTGTTTCCCAGGATGCAACGGAAAAAGAGGAAATTGGGCACCACCAAATCGACTGCAACGAACAAGAAGTGTTTGAACTCTCTAAAAAAGAAAACTTAAAACTTGTTCTGTATTCAATTAATTGAGTTAGTGGGAGACCTTCCATTTGATTTGTAACCACTTAGTTAATTAATAAAATTGAATTAACTGTTATGGAACATCAAAAGCTTGGAAAAAAAATAAAGAGGAGGCTTGCAAAAATTCGCTAGGCCGGGCTCGCACATTTTGGTCCGGCATTCGTGTACGCAGGACACGCGGGTGCACACGAGCCAAGCTTGATTCGGATTTGATTTGCACCCCCCCCCCCCCCCGCGCACGTAGAGAGAGCCTCTATCCTTACAACTCTTACCCATCTACATATGAGCAATCATATATAAGCATAATATTCCCTCTATAGCTTTCCCATATGGGACAAGCTTACTTTTCTTTATTTTCCAACACCAATGGGTGAACTTTGAGCAACAATTTCTCATTCACCCAAGCACCATTTTAAGCATATGAATATACCATTTCGAACTACTCACGGAGGAGTATCCGAATCATTCAATAACAACCACTAACTCGAAGTGGACCATGCTTGAAATTGTGCCTCAAAATGCTTATGAATAAGCCATTTCCAACACTTACTCGAGCCAAGCAATCCAAATCCACTTAACACAATTTGTTTCAGTTCCAAGTTTCTTGTGTTGTCCTGCCTAAAGCCACATTCACTGCGCCATCCCTTTCTAGTGCCACAACCTATATTGAAGTCGCAAAATCCACTTTTCCCCGCTAATCATCCAACGGCTTCACAAAATCATTCACCGGCTTCTCGCTTTCGCCTTATCATTCTACTCCTCAGTCCTTACTGCTCGTGCAATCTCCTCAGTCCGTTTTCTTCGGACCATCAAATCTGCACCTTTTATTATTGCCAGCGTTGCAATTCGCCGCTTCTCAGCCTTCCGGATATATCAATTTCAACTACTTTTTCATCTACTATTATTATGCTTTAACTCCACCATAATTTCGCCAAATTTTAAATTTTTTTCCATTGTTGTTTTGGATCCAATCTACCCGACCTCAACAAAATTTTCTTATCGTGGAAGGTTTTTGATCTATTGATGTGGCCTAGATGGAAAGGAAAAAGGCTCGGAAGAAAAATCTCTTGTGGATTCCATGTCAAAAATCATCTCAAATTTACAGTCACCTTTCAAGCTTCGGTTATCTTTCTCGGGATATTTTTTCTTCTCGGACTTCAATTGCCTCTTGGAATTTCACTCCTTCTTGGGATTTCCCTATTTCTCAGGCTTCAGCTCTCTTTCGGATTTCGCTCATTCTCAGGTTTCGGCTCTCTCTTAGGCTTTGGAAATCTATCGAGATTTCACCCCTCTCGGACTTCGGTTCCTCATTCGGGCTTCGTAGGTTAAAGCTTTCTCTTGGGTTTCGGCTCATCTTCCGGGCTTTGTTAGTTAAAGCTCCCATTAGGCTTTGGCTCTCCATTCGGGTTTCATAGGTCAAAGCTCATCAATTATCTCAAAGTTTTCAGCTCCCAAGTTTCAAGAATTCCAATTTCAAGGCTCTGATTTCACGATGCAACCTCAAACTTGTTCATTCGTCGCCAGCTTGAGTTTGAGGGGTGTTAAGGAATATTATTATGAAAACAATATTAATGAAATATTATCTCTTTATTATGAAATCAATCACCAACATAAAATTCATAGTATCATTAGGATTTGTGATTTTATTATATTTCTCTATTATATGAAGATTTCTTATATTCATTATTATTGTACATAATTATATGATTCTTTTCATATTTTGATTTTCTATGTAACTTATATAAATGTTCATATCATCGTAAATATAATATAAAATGAATTCAAAATTTTCTTTCATTATCTAACAAGAAAATATTATCTCTTTATTGTTAGATTCATCATATTTTTTTAGTAGGATAAATCAAAATTATTTTATTAATTAACATGACTTTTCATTAATTTATAGGTTTTATTTTAACAAATTTTCAGATTAATTAGGGGTAATTGTCCTCAATTACCTTAATTTGACTCACTTCACATGTCACAACAATAATGGAGAATTAGTTACGAAAGAACCTAATAAAGGATTGAAACATGTATTGAAAATATTGCTAGAATACTTTGTGATATTAATAAATCTTCTAGAAATCCATATTATTTTCTCCTACTTGCTCTTGTCATTTAGTTGCTGCTCATTAATAGAAACAACTGGAGGTTGCATCTTCAATATTTCCTAAATTATTTTCATAATAATATTCATTAACATATACCACATTCAGAATTCTATATTTACAAGATACGAGATATCTATTCCCATTCAAATATATGAAAAAACTTTACTTCCATAAATATGAGGAGAAACTCTACTCCCAACATTAGGAAATTTGTCTTGACTCCCTGTATAGAGCACAAAAAACTATACTCCCCTAAATATGGGGAGAAACTATACTCCTAATATTATGAAATTTGTCTTGACTCCCTATATAGAGCACAAGCCCACTACTAGGCGGCCCAGTGGCGTGTTGTGTGTCACAGGCCAACTTTTCCTATAAACAAAAATCGAGCTCGTGCGACACTTATCGAGGTTCACACCTTGTAAGTCAGCCTTCACATAGTATACGGGCTCAAATTTCATATTTTAGATGTTTACATACTCATATAACAATAAGTTATAGAAGTTAATAAACATTCGCAGAGCATACGAATGCGGGCCCACACTGACTCAGGTGCCAAGAAATAAATAGTACAACCGGATATAAAAATATGATATTTTATTAATAACGTGATCATTATATTACGTCATTATACAAACAACATCTAAGGGCAATAATGTTCACGATTAATGCCTCTATATCACTGAAGCTCTCTTGGCCACCTCAAGACTCACCTAGGCTTCCCTCCTAAAGAGCTTTTAAAGACATTACACATATTTCACCAATATACACACTTAGCGTTTGAGTGGTCACACCCCCTCTAAAATCAAAAGTACGAGGAGTTTCTGTGAACTCTTTCAACGAATCAATAAGCCATAATATAAGTGATTGTTGGATTAAATTGTGTCCATGTACGAGCTCATATTGATGGCTTTCTATAACACCTCACTTTTGCGGCAAAGTGCACGGTTAAGGCCAAAAGTAGGCACACTGCAAGAATCTCCTGACAAACTTTAAAATCAGAATCCACGACAGAAATTTCCCCAATACATGTGACCATGAGCTTCGCTCGCGACCCAGGTCCAACTCGATCTGGCGCCCCATAACATAAGTTCATTCACAATGCTGCAAAACTATGATAGCAGTAAGTGAACATGCTTTTAAATCTCCCGAAAAACTTCAGAATGGAACATCAAAGACAAAATCTCCATAGTACACGTGGCCATGAGAGTTACTTATGACTATGGGCGAGCTTGATCTATTGTCCCGAAACATGAACTCATTTACAAAGCGGCAGAACGTACTAGCGGGTAGCGGTAAAAGTTGCTTTGCTGCAAATATACAAAAATAACCTATAGTACCTCTTCAATGCTTGTAGTCGCAGAAAATTGGTGCGAATATTGTTAGCTTGATATTGAGATCGTGACAGTGTGCCTAATTCTTAAGAAGTCATTTTTTTTAATTCCTCCTAATTTACCTTACTTTTAGAGTGAAACTTAGGCATCAATAAAATTAGGCCATTAGTGGCTAATTCTTATCAAGTCTAATACTTCCTGTTAATCAAATATTTTATTTGGATTTTAAACTGTTATTTCGTACACATTAATTTACAAAATGTCTATGGAATTTAGAGATGACAAGGTGTTGGGACAAATAGAAATTTAGATTTAAGATGAAAAATTAATTTTATACTAATTTTTAAATCAATATATCCTAAATCTCAACTTGATTTATTATCTATAATGAAAATTATCTTAAATTTTGAATGAAATAATTGAAAATCCTAAATAGAAGATTTTATATTTTTTTGAAACGTTAGAAATTTCAAATATACAAACTCCAATCCCATATGTAATAACTAAATCATAAACCAAGAGCAAATTTATACCCTTCATACTACACCGCAAATCATTATTTCAAATCATTATTATAACCGTTTTCAACTTCACACGATACGGAAAGCAACTAATTAACGACCAGTAGTCACAGCGTAAGACTAGGATCTCCTCTCTGCACTTCTCTTCATCTGCAAGTAACCACACAATACAAACCCTCGAATCATGTTTGAAACGACCAAAATTTGATGAATTAGAAGGCTTATGAGAATGGCAAACAACAGTGAAGAGCCAAGCACAGCTCCAGAGCCCGGTCAGTGGTACAACATAAAGTTAGGCCCTTCCTTCAAAGACAACCACCGCCAACGAAGTCATCACTCTCCCAAGTTTTGCACTTTACGTTGTAAGTACTTAATTCTTGTCTAATATTTTCTGGGTTCCGTTTGTTTAAGCAGAAAATTGAGTAAAATGCGATAAATTTTGATTTTTGAATTTTGTATGTATGTTTTGTTATTTTGGTTAATTAGAATATCTAGAGGTGAATTCAAGTGGCAACATACCGACATAGACTGTTAATCATATGTTTTTTTTTTTTTTTTTTATTATTTTTATTTTTTTCAAAATATTAGTAAATTGAGGAAAATTTTGAGAATATATCAGGCGGGTATTGGTTGGTTCAACTGGTAAAACTTATTGCGAGCGATACAAGAGTTCTGCGTTTGAATACGACTCACACTTATTTGGGGAGGGGTTTGGTTTAATAACTAGAAATGGAAAAGATTTTGAAGAAAAAAGTGAATAGACTTTGTTTAATTTTGTTAGACATCCTAGGATAAGAAGAAGAAACTCTGATTATAGAGAAGATGATATGGGCAATATGGTGTCATTAAACAACAATAAACATGCAAACCAATCAGATCAAACAATCAAAAGGAGATCTAGATGCAATAAAACCCTAAAACAATAAAACCAGAAAAACCTGATTAAATCGTCCAAGTCGAGATGATCTTTGTCCTTAAGAACTTATTGGCGCCGTCACAGGTGCTTTACGGATTCGTATTGCCAACGTTCTCCCAGGATTACTTGGATTCTTCTTGTTCAAGGATTACTCCTTAACAAGTGTTTGAACTTGGATCAAAATGGTAGATCTCTCTCTCAAAACAAAGAAAACAACAATGCATTTTTAAGTTCTTGGATATTAATTGTATATTTTCTGTATATTTCATTTGGAATAAAAGTCTCCTTTTATAAGGCATTGAGGGGTGCCAATAGGGCACCCCTTTGGGTGGGTTGCAACCCTCCAAGGATTGCAACCTCTCATACACCCCTTGAACATTCCAATGATATACATATACATATACATATCCTATTTAATGAATTTGAGGAATTTACAACAGATGAAATGAATTTTAGTAGCTCGTTTTAATGGTAATTTATTTGTTTGGTTGCCAAGGCCCAATGAGTACACATAAGAAGGGAATTATGCCCAAATTGTTTTAGTTTTAAAAGTTAAATATGTAGGGAAACAAAAGACCAATTGCATTTTGTTCATTTGATTGTGTTTATGAGTCTTTTGCTAATTATCTCTGTAACCAAAGGGCTACTAGGGATGTGTTTGTCTTATACTAGATATTTTAACAATGTTAAAACATTTTTTTTCTTTCTTTTGCCCTTTTTGTGAAGATGAATTCAAACAAGCTTCTATTGATAGTAGCCAACCTGGATTGTTACACAACAGCAAGGATAACCGGGTTAATGTGGAATATCTGAACAACCAACATGGAAAACCCAAGGTGATCTTTGAAGATGTTGGTGAAGATTACAGGGATAACGATGCAGTTCTATTTTTTGATGGTGAGACATTTCGGTTGGAACGGTTGCACCGAGCAGTAAAGCGTTTGAGGCATGTGCGACTACCTGGTGAGCCTGCGGCTTCAGCTGCATCAACCATGACTACCTCTGCTGTACCTGTAGTGGAATCTTACTCAACATCAGTTGGTAAAGAATCCAACCTTCAGCCTTCGAACGCAGGCACTGTTAATGAAGTGGTAAGTCTCCTGATCTTCCACTGGAGATAACTAAATGCTAAAATTAAAAATTAGCTACACTGTCATGCTCATGCACGGCATTGTGTCTATTTAATTATTCAACTGAGCTGGAATCGCGGTTGTGGCAATTGGACAGGTTTATGTGCTACTGCATCACGTGACATTATTTTGTGTATCATAAAATGAATTCAGATCTAATTGGCTTTGTTTGTGATAGAACTTCTGGTTTGAAATAAACAATCTTGCATTGTATTTTTGCCTTGCTTTTTCCTAAGTATAAAGTTAAAACATATATTTTTTTGTAGTTTATGATGCAAACAGATCTCTGGCATGACTCTAATTTTGGCATCTATAATGAATTCTCAATTTATCCTCTTTCTTTTATGCAATTTGACAGGTTCAGGTGGAACAGATCGACAATGGTAACTCGGCAAGCTTAGGTATGGTTCATGTTCTCTTTCTTCCTTTCATTTTTTGGTTTGAGTTAAATGCCAATATAGCTTAAATTCTAGCTATCAGGATGTACTGATCTAGCGCTATTAGATGGGCTCAAAGTGGATCTTGACTTTCTTCTTTCATGCCATTAGTCTGTTTACAGTTTTATGAGCCTACTCGATTCACTCAATTTGCCTGGTCATTGCATCAGGATTCTGCTTGAAAGTTAGGGCTCTGTTCATGTTCTGATTGTGCATCAGAAATACATATACTTGTGCCCCTTAAAGGAGTAAATGAAGATGAGACCAATTTTATTCTTAAAACGACTTCCAGTGTTTAAATTAAATGTCAAAAAAAAAAAGACGCACGGCCACACTGTTCTAACACACTTGCCCTCACACACGCACGCACCCTCAAGTAGTTAGATTTTATTATAATGTACTGTCAAGAAGGATGATTTTGATAAACTTCTATTACTAGATGGGATGCAATTACATGCATTTAGGTGAAATGTGAAAATACATTGCAGGTTTTCATTTAGTACCTTTTTGTTAAAGGAGAAAATTGATGATAAGCTGAGCAATTTTTGTTGCATTAAAATTTATTTCTTCTAAAGGTAAGTTAGCTTTTTGGACTCTTGTGGTGTTGACTAAGATTTTTCCTTCCCAGGTGCAGAAGGTAAAAGTGACAAGGATGTGGAGTTTTCTACTCCTCTTCATCCATCAACATCATCACCAGAGCCTAAGAATTCTGAACCCGAGGAAAATGTTGAAATAGTTGATGACAACGATGATGGCTGTGAAGCAGCAAGAGGGAGTACTTCTGAAAAGGAATATCGCACTGGTCTCAATATTGATATCAACTTACCACATCGGATGGACATGGATGATGAAATTGCTGATGTAGATGTTAGTGACGATGATACTGATAAGGGTCCTAATGCTGCAGAAGCTCTTAGAGCTCAAGTAAATGCGGAAGGGAAAGAGGAACAGACTTCAAGTGCCAGCAGCAGCAGTGACAGTGAGAGTACTGGGACAGAAAGTGGGAGTGTGAGTGTGAGTACTAGCACTGACAGTGAAAGCAGTGACGGTGACTCAGTCAACTCTATCTGAGATACCAAATTCTTGCAGGCGAGGTGGTGATTCACAATGTTAGTCTTGCTGACTGTTGCTGCCAGTGGGAAAGCTGATTGTAGGACAAATTTATGAATTCTTTTCTGACCAGTGATCTTGAAGGAAGCGTTGATCCAAAAGCAGTGATATACATAGGAAAGATAAAGTTCTTCCTATTTATTATTAATATTATTACTTTTGTTGATGGGGATTTCTGCGACTAAGAAATCTGAACAGTTCGGTAAGGGCAGAAAGGGAATTCTCCTCGATCGGAGGATCAGTGCTCAGAGGGTATAGGTTGTTCTTCAACTCTGCGTGGAGCCCGAGTCCAGTTTTCTCGGGATGACCGACCAGAGGACATGGCATAGACCAGATTTTAGAGACCGACAACATCAGAGCTGGGGCCGACCACAGTAGACCGACAGCTCGGCTTGATTTTACTTTACCTCCCAGAAACGGTTGATGAATACAGATATTTCGGGTCAGGACGGTATCAGTTTGGGAAGCTCGGCAGATTACTTGGTCGACCTCTTGAAGACCGACGCAAGATCAGAGTTGTTGGATTTTTCCCTCCGAAACGTGTCATTATTCAAAGGCTCTTTACAGGCTGGCACCATTATTGTTGCGTGTGACAGTGTAGAAAACAGAGCGATGTGATAGGCCGTCAGACGGCAAGTTTGCTTTCGGCGACGACAGTCTTGGTGCAGAGAGCCTGTCAATCAGTCGGAGACCACGCAGGAAGCGTCATAAAGGTGGAGGAACAGTGTTGTAATCCTCTGGGTATATAAAGAGAAGTAAAATTCATTTGTAAGGATAGCGAAACTTGTAACTGAAAGAAAATGAGCACTACTTGTAAAACACTGTAAGCAAAACAGTTCGGTTTTCATTAGGTCATCCGTGAAAACAGGTCGGCCGAGCTGGTTTTAGTAATAAAAGTAACATCTCATTTTGTGCCTGTGGACGTAGGCTGGACTTGTTTTGCTGAACCACGTTAAAACTCTCTTGTCGATCTTTGTGTTTTCTCCGCTTTTTACTACATTTGTCTTTGGTCTCCCCATAACCAAACAAATTCAAGGTTGAGGAAAGTTGTATTGGGAGGGTTATCTCGAAACTACCCCTGGGACGGAAATCATCCGTCAACAGTTGGCGCCGTCTGTGGGGAGTGTTAATAAAAAGCAACTTGCGTAGTAAGACGATGGTGGGAGGTAGAAACCATGGGTTGTTGGAGAGTTCAGCAGCATAATGGATGAAAGGGGAAAGGAATAAGAATAAGCTGGTCAGAACGAGAGAATGAAAGGGTTCGCAAGAGGAATGAAGGTTGACGGCAGAAGCTTTCATTTTTTTTGAGTTGTAGAATGGAATGTAAGAGGGGTAGCCAACGATCAACCATTAGGGCTGAGTTGCAGAATTGAATGTAACGTCGTGGATGGGTGACGTTCGTTGGCAGTGGCTGAACCAGTCCCTCCAAGAGCAGGTGCCATACTTGCTCGGCCGGTCAGAGTCCTCAGTTTCACCGGTTGCCATTGTCGAAGGATCAGTCAGGGAACTAGTCAGCCAAAGGCTGGGGACAACATCCATCAGGCCCCCCTCAATTGGTGTGGTGGTCTTCCCTAACGAATGGATCTTGTCAGCATGGTCGGGAAGCAAGTTCAGGCGGATCTGAATAAGCTCAGGCTAGAAGATGCGTCGGACTGGCGAGATGAGAACCAGAAGAAAGTATTGTAAAAGCCTCTCTTAAAATGACCCGCAAAGAGTTGTAAGAATGACAGCATGTCCCTTGAATATGAATAAAACTCTCATTTTTTTAAAGAAACTTATCTATCTTACTTGTTTGTTAATCAAATGCGAAATTTATTTTCAATATTCTTGGGATGTGTTCGATGCGAAGGGGTGATCGGTAGTCGGGAAGGGCACCAAGCCCGTGGCACGCCAATCCCGGGTGTCATTATCAAACCCCCGGGTAGAAGTGTTCCGACCTGGCTCCTTTCACATTTGAGGATCCAGAACGCATCAAGGGATGTGGTACATGTGGGAAAAACGCGAACCCCTCATGGCACACCATTCCCGGGTGTCATTATCAAACCTCCGAGGCAGGAGCGTTACTACCCCATAACTCGCATTTTTGGGGAGCACCTCGGGTAAACCGGACCCAAGAAGGTTTCTTCCTCTGCGAGTTGGCTGGTGAATCCCACTGAGAACCATCAGACCACCTGGCTTAGGTATGGCCGAATGGCCCCCTTGATTACAGGAGTCTCGGGTAAACCGGACCCATGAAGGTTTTTTCCACTGCGAATCGGCTGGTGAGTCCCGTTGAGAACCATCAGACCATCTGGCTTGGGCACGGCCGAATGGCCTCATTGATTGCAGGAGTCTCGGGTAAACCGGACCTAAGGAGGTTTCTTCCCTTGCGAGCCGGCTGGTGAGTCCCGTTGAGAAACACCCAGGAATGGCACACACGTGGTGTCTTCCTCCCCCGTGAGGATTTTCCTGACTGTCCAGATCGGCGTATCCGTAGCCTGGTTAGCCGGGACACTGAATTGTAAGGTTCAGAATTGTGTTTTGGGAGGCGCCGGGCAGGACGCTGCCTCAGAACACCCGATTTGTTATTTTTTCATGAATTTGTGGGGAGTATGTGCTAAGTCACCTCCATTTTGTTAACTTTACCTTGTTCCATTTTTTTGTTTTTCGTCGATGTCTGGCAATGGGAAGCCTGAGCCAGGATCCGCAGAACCTTAGAGGTTAAAATATTCCCTCGTGTAAATCTTCCATCGGGGCTGGATTCGTTCCGCCGAGTCTGTAATGTTCCATCAGCTCGGGGCTGGATTCGTTCCGCCGAGTCTGCATTGTTCTACCAGCTCGGGGCCGGATTCATTCCCAAGTCTGTATTGTTCCACCAGCTCGGGGTTGGATTCGTTCCGCCGATGCTTTGTTCTACCAGCTCAGGGCCGAATTCGTTATGCCGAGTCTGTATTGTTCCACTAGCTCGGGGCTGGATTCGTTCCGCCGAGTCTGCATTATTCTACCAGCTCGGGGCCGGATTCGTTCCGCCGAGTCTGTATTGTTCCACCAGTTTGGGGCTGGATTCGTTACGCCAAGTCTGCATTATTCTACCAGCTCGGGGCCAGATTCGTTCCGCCGAGTCTGTATTGTTCCACCAGCTAGGGGCTGGATTCGTTCCACTGATGCTTAGTTCCACCATTTCGGGGCCGGATTCATTCCGATGATGCTATGTTCCATCAGTTCGGGGTCGGACTACATCCCACTGAGTCCGTCTCATTGGTCTGGGGACATAACATTCCCCCATAGCCAAGTGTTCTTCTCAGCTCGGGGTCGGGTTACATCCCACCGAATGTATTTGATTTTGGCTCGGGGACAGACTATCAACTTGAGGCCGGGCTCGAATTGGTCGGGTGCTAGATCATATTGAGATTTGGAATAGCAAGTTAGAAAATTTGGAGCCAAAATAAGCCAAGTATGGAAAGCAGAACAGAAAACATTCAAGACGAGCAGTAAAAGAGAAATTGTAGAGTGTTATTACAAAAAAAAATATGTTGTTTGAATTTACTTAGGGCCCCATTTCGGGTCACCCTCCACTGATCAACCCGCACATGGGCAGTTGTATCTTCCTGGTGAGGTCCGGAAGATAGAATGTCAAGTGCGGCGGCAGGAAGTGCCCTATTTCAATTTGAGAGGCAGGTGAGGCTTCTTCAGTTTCGGCCACAGGCGCTTCAGGGGCAGGAGCTTCAGGATGGATCTCTCTAGGAGCCAGAGACATCAGCACGGCAGAAAGAGGCTCAGGGTCCTGGATCTCCTCTTAGGAAGATGGGAGCAATTTTCAGAACTTCTCTTCTGAAAGCTCCCCTTTGCAGAACTGAATGGTCGAGTGGATGAGGCCCATGTCAATATCGGGCATCACCATCGGTATAATCAGGGCGCACTCGCCGACCCCCTCAAGCTTGATCTGCTCCCTCTCATCCTCCAACTGGGTGTCATTTTTCCTCAACGCCTCCAAAGCCTTATCTCTCTCGTCAGTCATCTTCCTCAGCTTAGACACAGCGCTCGACACATTCCACCTCAAGTGCTTGTTTCCGCTTGGGCAGCCTTCATATCTTTTTTGGCAGTCTCCGCATTCTCGCTGACCAGGGCAGAAGCCTTGCGGATGGACTCATTCAATGCAAGGGCCTCGGCCACCGTTTGCTCAAGAGTTTTGATTATTTCATCCTTTTTTGCCAGCTCGGCCTCCCGCTCACTGATTTGGCTTTGGAGCTTCTGCACCTGGCCCCCCTCAGATAGAAGGCTCATAAGCAGGTCATTGTTCCGAGCCAGCACATAATTATCCTGCAAGTAAGAATAAAATATGTTAGAAAATAAGTAAAAATATAGTACGAGAGCGAAGAAGAAAGTCTACCTCGGCAATTCGAAATGAGAGACGGGAAATCACTTCTTCCGGAGAGACGTCCTCGTACTGCGGGATCTTCTCGATGGGCACCGCTTCAACCAGCTGATTGATTTTCGGCACCAGATGAGAAGTGGTCTCTCGGACCTTCTCGCTGAGGTCGTCCACTCCCAGCGTCGCAACATTATTTCTGGAAATTGAAGGAGCCTCAGCAACTCGCCTCTCCCTCCGAGCAATAGACATTCTCCTCATGGGCTGCTCATCTTCATCATCTTCCTCCTCCTCAGGTTCGGCCACTGCGTCCCCAGACAGGCGACGATGTTTGCTCGAAGGCCTGAATGACCCAGATGAAGGTCGGACAGTTGTATTTGGTACCACCCTTGTTGGAGAAGGTACAGGCTGTACCGTTGGTCGAGCAATCGATTTGGTTTTTTCCTTGGCTTCTGCGGGAATTGGAGTGGTCAACCGTCTCCGGGAGCTTCCGGCTTCACCCGGCCCCATTTTCTTTGCTGCACCTTGGAGCCGGTCAAGGTATCTGAGTTGTCTCGATATTCCTGCAAAGTACAAGGCAAATAGCATAGTCAGTTCGGGATTCAGGTGATTTCAAGTCATTCGTGAGTTAGGAACACAAGGGGATCAGTTAGAAAGTCAGTAAGAATCTACCTAATCGCCCCGGGGCCTGTATGGGTGCACTCTGAATAAGGCCCGACTCCATCATGGTCGTATCATTGACTTTCTTTTTCCAGTGGTCGGCGTAGTTCCGGGCCACCTTGATTCTAGTATGGACCGCATGGGTAACATTGGGAGGATCCCTCCAGCAGGCTGAGAATGGTTAAAGAGTTAGCATTTTATCATGAAAGTTGAGAAAAAGAAGACAAGAGTTCGATCTTAACAACCCGCTCTGAAGATGTCTGGAACCTTTGTCACCTCCGAGCATGCTAGCAAGGTTCTTCCCCAGTCGCTTGTAGCCCAGAACCAGAGATCTTTGAAGTTTTTTCCGGTTTGGGGAAGGTCCTTGATGAGGGGGGACATCGGCGTACGAAGAAAGGTAGTACCAATCATGATGGGACCGGGGGTTGGCCTTCAATTTGTAGAGCCTATTCAAATCCTCGAAGATCATCACTCTGAGGCCTGCTCTGTGCCATATCACATGCAAGCCGGTCAAAATTCTCCAGCTATTTAAGTTTAGTTGACAGTGAGTGATCTCCATCCTAGTCAGCATACCCGTAAAGTACGGTTGAATTAGTAGCCGAATACCGCATTCTAAAAAGAATGGAAGGAGGGCGACCAAACCATCATCAGGTTGGCTCGCGCGGTCTAGTGAACCAGGGACCTCAAGAGCTATGTCTATGGGGACCTCATACTGTTGACGAAGTATTCTTGGGGCATCTCTCGTAATGGTGGAGGGCCGGTTCATATCCAAGGCCGAGCAGTTTAGTTCTCCTGGCTCAGGATCTCTCCAATGGATTCTATGGTGATATGAATCGTTTCGTTCTTGAGAAGGGGTTGGGGTGGTGTCAAGCTCCTCTAGGCTATGAGAGCCCGAGCTGGAAGAGTTTTCTTCAGTACAAGGAGGTTGAGGTTTTGCGGGCTGGGCCGAAGAAGATTCAGCGTCAGACATTCCTGACAGTCGACATGAATGAGAAGGTCAGTCAATGGTCAGCTTAAGGAACAACATATTCGAGGGCTATTCTAACCTCCGGGAACCTAGCCTACAGTCTCTAAATGCCCTAGCAATGGCCACACATAAAGCAAGTCTCTTCCTAAACACATACAACCAAACACAAAACTTAAAAAGCCCGAAACGCATGCATCATACCCTACTACCCATCCTCCAACCAGAAAACACACACATTTCATACACCAAGTACCAAACCTGAAACATGCTTCGCAATACAGAACGAGAAGATAAGTATGATAGAAGAAAAGAAGAACAAGCAGCAACAAGTAAAGCGTCCACATGCAACAAGCAACGATGGCAGAATACAGCAAATAAAAAGAGAGGGGGCGAGTAGGAACTTACTTAATTTGGGAATAAAAGAGTCAGCGGTTGGTCTGGACGGTTTGAAGGTTGCTGGTTTCACGAGCGGGGGAGCTTTTGCAGTTTGAAAGTTGTGATTTTCGTAAAAGAGAAAAAAAAGCTTTGTTTTGCATCCTTATAGTCAGCACAGTGTGTTTTTGGTCGTCGGATCAGAAGAGTCTTCAGATGTGCGCCGCGTGTCACCTTCGAGCTCCATCTGATCGGATTGGGATGAACGGTTAAGATCGAAATACTTTTGGCTGCCTCGAGAACAGTCGATTGATTTGGGTTTTTGGCGGGAAGACCATGAGCTCTTGACAAGTGGCACGCTCGGGTTAAACTCTAAAGGTGATTTGATGGGCATTTAAGAAGATTTGATGGCTTGTGGTTCTCGAGGGACGATTACCAGAAGGGTAAAAGGGACATTTGTTTCAAGTTGGGAAATCATTTGGAAGACATCAGAATCTTTTTTGGCTGAGGACGTCGAGGCCGAAGTTTTTTCCTACATTGTACCTGTGACCGACCACCAGACTGATGCATGTCACACTTCAGATTTGTGTAGTTCTCGGCACCAACTCATACACTCGTTGGAACCGAGAACTAGGGGACAAATGTTGATAAGGATTTATCCGACTAAGGAATTTGAACAGTTCGGTAAATGCAGAAAGAGAATTATCCTCGATCGGAGGATCAATGCTCAGAGGGTATAGGTTGTTCTTCAACTTTGCGTGGAGCCCAGGTCCAGTTTTCTCGGGATGACCGACTAGAGGACATGACATGGACCAGGTTTCAGAGACCGACAACATCAGAGCCATGGCCGACCATAATAGACCGACAACTCGGCTTGATTTTACTTTACCTCCCAGAAACTGTTGATGAATATGGATATTTCGGGTCAGAACGGTATCAGTTTGGGAAGCTCGGCAGATTACTTGGCCGACCTCTTAAAGACCGACGCAAGATCAGAGTTGTTGGATTTTTCCCTCCGAAATATGTCATTATTCAAAGGCTCTTTACATGCCGGCATTATTATTGTTGCGTGTGGCAATGGAGAAAACAGAGTGATGTGATAGGCCGTCAGACGGCAGGTTTGCTTTCGGTGACAACAGTCTTGGTGCAGAGAGTCCGTCAATCAGTCGGAGACCACGCGGGAAGCGTCATAATGATGGAGGAACAGTGTTGTAATCCTCTGGGTATATATAAAGAAGAAAAATTCATTTGTAAGGAAAGCGGAACTTGTAACTGAAAGAAAATGAGCACTACTTGTAAAACACCGTAAGCAAAACAACTCGGTTTTCATTAGGCCATCCGTGAAAACAGGTCGGCCGAGCTGGTTTTGGTAATAAAAGTAACATCTCATTTTGTGCACGTGGACATAGGTTGGACTTGTTCCGCTGAACCATGTTAAAACTCTCTTGTCGATCTTTATGTTTTCTCCGTTTTTTACTACATTTGCCTTTGGTCTCCCATAACCAAACAAATTCAAGGTTGATGGAAGGTTGTCTCGGGAGGGTTATCTTGAAACTACCCATGTGATGAAAATCATATGTCAACAACTTTGATCTAGCAATGTAATGTACTTGGCCTGTCTGCTGATGTACTGGAAAAATTATTGTGGTATGGATTAAGAGTATGGTACAACCAGCCATAATTTGAAGTTGAGATGGTTGACATCAAGCTTGATAAAGGCGCCAGACTCGCTCATTGTAAACAAACTTACATCTTTCATCATTGAATGATTGAATCACGTATTGATCAAGTATGCCATAATAAATTGTAGGGTTTGAAATTGAAAGTGAAGTCATCTTGTTCCCAAGTATAGAAGCATTTTGTTGTGTTTCTGTTGTGCCTGTTTAGCTTAAATGCTTCTGAATACATTGAGCCGTCGACATAATATACGTGCTCTGGCTATAAAATATTTCTCTTTTCTGAAATTTTCCAATAGCATTCCCAATGTATTGACTTGATTATTAGAACCGATGCTATTGTGAGTGACCATTCTGTCTACCAGCTTCAACGAAAAATGCAGAAACCTTTCGAAAATCACAACTGTGAACTCACATTCGAGCACTGTTGTAAATTAAATACTTAAAATATGTTCAATTCTTAAAAAAAAATAAATAATAAATTAAATTCACTAATCATACATTGCTGGCTCTGTGGGGGTAAGCAACACATGAACTACGTGTAAAGTTTTGGAGTTAGCGCGGAAGCATTCATGTGACTAGAATTTAAAATAAATATATAATATATAATTAAAACTTGACCATAACTTTTTATATTTACTTGACTCAACTTAGTAATATCTAGACTGCTGCTTTCAAATATAATAATTTTTGGCCAATTAGGTCCATCTCATTCATCAAATGAAATTGGTCTCTAAATTTAAAGAATTGCCGTCATAAAAGTTTCACGAATGATTTACCACCTATTATCTCCATCAGAACGCTTCTTATTTTGGTAGAACTCTGAAATTTAAAAACGGCGGCAACACATGCTTAAAGTGCTACAAAAATAATCAGAAATTTAGAAACAATCTTTCATGTCGAAATAAACAATGAATAAAGTAACGAGTTCATTTCAAATTAATCTCAATTCCCAACATAAGAAATAAGAACATAAGTGAAAATGTGCTACAGAGCTACCGGCACCAAACCTTGTGAATAAGAAATGGACCGATAGCGATAGTGACTCTGAAATGTGTAAACGACTAAAAGATAACTCTCAGCAAGTTTACTATTTAGTGGTTGATGTGGGAGTGGAGTTTCTTATATAATATGTATGTTTGGTTTGGATTAGTGTTAGTGTGTGAGAGAGAGAAAGACAGAGGGAGAGGGAGGGAAAGTGAGTAAGAAAGCAAGAGAAATAATTTCAAATATTTCGAAGAATTTTAAGGGTCATTCAAAAAATAATATTAAAGGGGGAAATTTTCCTTTTTTAGGGTAGGTCCGGGAAGAGAGCAATAAATAGTAGCAGAAGAGCCAGTGTTTACAGCTTCACATCATAATCAGATATGAAAAATTATGATTCTTTCGACATTGCCACTGGCCAATATAATGAATGTGAAATTATAAATTCCAATAAGTGTGTCTAGTTTATAAAACGAACCAAGTCAATACAAATCAATGCAAAAACTTCTGATTATCTTTGAAATTATTTGGTTTTGAAATCTCATGAGGCACCAATAACAACCAAAAACACTCAATTCTATCATCTTAAAATTTGTAGTTACCCAATATGCAATATAATTGAAAAAACATTCATTCCATGGGCATAATTACCTATGGAATGAATGTTTTTTCCTCTGTCATATTTTAGAAGAGAGTTTGAAGCTATGACTATTATAATAAGACATGGAATATGGATAGTCTACTGTATTGAGTGTTACTCAACTTTATCTAACATTACTTTACAGCTAAAATTATGAGTTGATAAGTTTTTTATTAGAAATAAGATATTTATTATTCCCTGAAATGAAGTTAAACACATATCATAATAGATACGTTAAGATAAAAGAGTGGCATGGTTATTGTTTACACAATAATCATGAATCATGATGATAAAGTGACAAAATTTGATAAAACCACAAGAAGTGGCATGTCCATGAAAATAATGGTGCAATTATAGAATTATTAAAAATATTACAATATTTGTCATTAACATGATATGGAATATTATTTTGTACTTGTAGTACATAATAAATTTTATATTAAAGATAAAAAATATTAGAGTGGTTAAAGATCTAACGGATCTTGTTCACCTTAATGTGTCGAATCTATTTGAAATTAAAGAAAGAAAAATTAGATGTCATTTAATACTTTATACTGTGTGTTTTGATTATGTTTTACTTCTAAATATTAATATTGCCTGAAGCAAAACTATATACCATATGTGGTTCTGCTGACCTAATGAAGGTCCTGAAAAGCGTCATAATCTTGTTAGCAATTGGAACTTCTAACATATTATCTTTTTACATATTTTCATTTAAATGAGACAATTTTTCTCTTTTTAAAAGAAAGAAAGGTCTTGAAGTAAGCCACACACTTTCTTAGAAAGTTTTTACTATGTCTCATTTAAATTCTCGCACCAATCAATGTGAAAATGAAGTGCGAATAATAGTTCATTTGTATCAAATTGTAAATCAATTATGTGATGCATTTATAGAGGCATCAAAAGTAACCAAGTCATATATACTAGTTGTTAATACACTAACTCGGGTGATGGTCCATGTTGAACAATCTAGTGTAAAAGCAGCTAATGAATCATCTGTTACATGTCAAAAGTGTGTCAGACCACTTGGTTCAAAAAATATTGTTCCACATAATAGGGAAATAAAATATCATGATCTTATTACAAATAATGCTCGAGCTATAAATGCTCCCACATTCTCACAATCAATAGTTCTAAAATAAATAATAATCCATTAAAAGAAATAATTATTTGAAAAAAACCCAAGTCCCTTAAGAGACAGTCAATGAAGAAACAATATCGTTTAAAGAGGAAAAATCTACAAATTATAGTTATACAATAGAGATGTGGGATCCTAATGAATAAGTCATAAAAAATATATAATTGCGTTCACAATAGCTAATGAAATTACTAATAAATATGAACATCAAACCGTCAATGAATGTAGATAAATACATGATTGGCCTAAATTGAAAAAAGCAATTCAAGCAGAATTGACTTCTTTGGCCAAACGTGAAGTATTTGGACTCATAGTCCAAATTCATGAAGATGTAAAACCTGTTGGATACAAATAAGTATTCATAAAGAAACGTAATAAATATAAGAAGATAATTATATATATAGCGTACGGTTTCTCGTAGAGACCTAATATCAACTATGAATTCTCTAGTGATGAATATCATTACGTTCCGATTCTTAATCAGTTTAGCAGTCTCTGAAAGAGTAGACGTGATTCTTATGGACGTAGTGACACTTGACACTAATATTTATATGAAATTCCCTAAAGTATTGAAAATGCTTGAAGCATATAAACGAAAGGATCGTAAACTTTGTTCAATCAAGCTACGACGATCTTTATACAGATTGAAACCATCTAGATGCATGTGGTATAATCATTTGAGTGAATATTTGATGAAAGATAGATATATAAATGATTCTATCTATCTATATGTATTCATTATAAAGACTAAATCTGGATTTGTTATTATAGCAATGTATGTCAATGATATAAACTTAATTGGAACTCCTAAAAGCTTTTAAAATTGCTAAATATTTGAAAATGGATTTTGAAATATTAGGAAAATTAAGTACTTTCTTAGACTACAGAATGAGTACAAACCTAAATATATTTTCATCCAACGGTTAAATCAAATTAAGAATCTTTTTAAATAATCCAAAATGGATAAAGCTAACTCAATGAATTTCTGATCGTTCGATCCTAAAAATGATATATTTTGTCCTAAAGAAGATAATTAATATATATTTGGTCCAGAAGTACCACAGTTTAATGCAATTAGTGTCTTATTATATTTAGCTCAATGCACCAGACAAGATATTGCATTCTCGGTAAATGTATTGGCAGGATTTAGTTTTACGCCAACTCGATGATATTGGAACGACATCAAACATATATTCCATTATCTTTATAAGACTAAAGATTTGAGATTGTTTTATTCAAACGAGTTAACACAAAATCCAGGTCTTGTTGGTTATATTGATACAAAATATATCTCTGACCTTCATAAAACACGTTTACAGATAGGATATGTTATTTACCTACGATAACATGACAATCTCATGGCAATTTGAAAATCAGTCTTTTGTTATTACATCTTCTAATCATTCAGAGATACTTGCATTACATGGAGCAAGTAGAGAATGTGTATAATTAAGGTCACTTATCCATCACATTCAGAGCATATGCAATTTAAACTCTGTCATAGATATTCCAACAGTGATATATGAAGATTACTACATGTATTGCACAAACTAGAGAATTGTCCATCAAGGGAGACAGAACCAAGCATATCTCACCTAAATTCTTCTACACCCATGAGCTCCAGCAGAGCAAGCAAATTGATGTCAAGTAAATACGTTCCATTGAAAACTTTCTAGATTTATTTATCAAAACTTTACCGACATCATCTTTTGAGAAGCTTATATATAGCATTGGTATGCATTGACTTAATAAATTATCCTGATGATATTCTTTGAATGGGGACATTTCATCAGGGTGAGCATATTCATTGAGGTGAAGAACTACTATTAGTAGGGGCGGCATTTTGGGTCAGGATTCGTTTATTCGTTCGATTCGATTCGCTTTAAAACGAATACGAGTTTGAAAAAATAGATTCGTTCAATAAATGGGTCAATTCGATTCAATTCATTTATTAAACGAATCAAATACGAATTTAAGCTCATGAATTCGTTTATTCGTTTATAATTCGTTTTATTATTTTGTTTTACTAGTTATTGTTATTTTCAATTAAAATTCGATAAATTATGGCCAATTACCATAGAAAAAAAAAATATTTTCGATATTTGGTGAGGTATTTTTATTAAATATATTAATTACATATAAATAATATTAACTATGGTAAATTATGATATTAAATAATATCATGATTAAACGAATATTCGTATTCGATTCGTTTAACAAACGAAACGAACACGAATCATGATATTATGATTCGTTTAATAAATGAATCGAATACGAATTCATCACATTTCGATTTGATTCGTTTAGGATTCGATACAAATTCGATTCGTTGATTTGTTTTGCCACCCCTAACTATTAGATAAAAGGGCATTGCATTCTTTTTCATTCGACCCGATTTTATCCCATTGGGTTTGACTGACAAGGTTTTGAAGAGGCAATGTTATACATATCCAAAAGTCAAACACACTGTGTGAAATTAAAATTATAGGGCCCAAGGGGAAATGTTGTAAATGTGGGTGGTCCATTTACTTTAATAGTATTTATATTCTATCTTGACTCCTTATATTTGTAATTTATCTCATATTGATTAGAGATAATAATCTCATCATAATCTCTCCCTATAAATAAAGAACAACTCTTATAAACTTATTCATTCAAAAATAATAATAAAGTCTGCAGCTCTATAATGTATTATACTCTATTTTATTTCTCTCTTATTTTATAACAAAAATAAATATATAAATATTATTAAATAAGTGAAAAAAAATAAAAAAGGTAAATATTTAAAAGAAATAAATGAGAAAGTGAAATAAAATAATTAAATTAAAAATTAAATAAATGATTAATATCCTTAATTTTTTCCAAAATGTAACTAATACCCTTAATTGCTTAAGGGTATTATTGTGAATTCACATGGGTGGAGGGAAAATCATCTCCCTTATTTTATCCAGTAAAAGATGGAAATCTAGATGAAAAAGAGAAAATATGGGGAAATTTTCGGTGGGAAGATTAGAAGAAGAAGGAGAAGCAAGCAGCAGCCGCAGAGATTCAAAGAGACAAAGGAGGACTCCTCCTCTTCAATTTTTTCCTATTGATGAAAATGGAGATGAAGAGCAGGAAGAAAAAGGAGAAGAAGAAGAAGAAGAAAGAGCTAATAATGGATCCTTTTCTGCGACTGTAACGGACCCAGATGTTTTTGATTGCCCCATTTGCTACGAGCCGTTGACGGCTCCTGTTTTTCAGGTCCGATTTCTGTTAAATCTTCTTCCTTTTCAGCTGGGTATGTTTGTTTTGCAAGGATTATTTTTACTTGGTTCTTGTATTTGAGAGTTAGTTGGGTTGAGCTTCTAGATGTCAAGTTATGATTTCATGGTTTGTTGGATTAGGGAGTGTTAAATAGTTAGTGATTTAAGTTATGAGAAGAGAAAAGAGAATAAATGAATCACATATCTAAAAGTTATAAAAGGAAATAAGTGTTTAAATACATTTATTGTAACAATTTGATTCAAATTGATTGGTGGAGATTTTGGAGGGAAACAAAAAATTTGGCTATGAATTAATATTATATATTATATAGTCAAAGATTGTCACTTGAGCATAAAATTAATTATCATTTAATGTTCTTTTTCGAAATTAATTGTTTTAATTAATGTTAACAGTTATGACAGTTAATTGGAAAGGAAGTGTCCCTTGCCTAGGGTTGCATACAGTTTATAAATACCTTTGAAGTTCCAGAATTCCATATACAAAATATCTTATCTCTTCTCTACAATCTTCTTTCTGTGTTCTTGGGAGAAATTCCAGATTTGCTATCTAGAATTTCTGTTCAGGCTTTGTAGAAATCCCGGAGGGATACTGCCATAAACCCTGAAGCATTTATAAAGGGGGCATTAATTCCTTAAGGATAGTGACTACACTATCAAAGCCGAAGCCGTATTCGTATTACTGTGAATTGTTTTGTGATTCCATTATTTTCTAACAGGGAGATTCTACAGTTATGCCATTTTGGGGTCTAAAGTTCTGAATTTTAATGGTTGGGTTGCAAAAAGTATGAAGCTTTAACTGAGATTCAAGAAGCTTGTATAGATAGATATTCATGAATTTGTCTATTTATTTAAATGAAACGCTAAAGAACTTTCATGAATGTCTTGTTATTATGGGTTCATTTAAATCCCTTCTTTCAGAGTCTAACAGATGATAATAGTCAAACTTGATAAGATTTGAACTTGGAGATATTAAGTTTAGCATAGATGATATTGAGTGGAGTTTATTGGTTTCTTTTGGACGTTGAAAAGAAGTGGTTTTAGTTTCATTCCACTTTCTCAAAGTATTAAAGGACGCTAGACATTGTTTGTCTTTTACATGATTTTGTAGAGGCAGGCATGTCAGTCTCAAACTGTTGATACAAAATATAGGAACGAGTATGGGTATAAAGTGATGTTTTCATGTGCATTACAAGGTGCTTAATATGTCAGATAGGTAAATTTGGGAGTCCATTTGCAAAAGAGGCTGCTAAACTACTAAGTCAAGGTATAAAATTAATGGACATCTTTAGGTTTAGAGGCTGTGGATCCTGTACTGCTATTGGTTTCTCAACCTGATACTTTAATTCTGTTTAACGTTTGTAATTTGTGGCTCAGCCTCTAGTATGAATTTGTGTGATCTATTCTTGAGAAGCTCAGTTTCAGTTTATCAAGTAACACCTCATATTCCTAAAAGAATTGATCTTCTTTGACTCTCACTTATTGCCGATACTGGTCAATATTAAGCAGAGTTCAAGGTTCTTTGTTGAATTTGAATATCATGAAATCGTTTAAACTGAAGCTTGATTTTAGAGAAATTTGGTCAAAAGTAGTTTGGAGGTGAGTTGATTGTTCAAGGTTTCCTGGAAGGATTAAAGAAAAGGCTTAATTCGTGATTATATATCCATATATCTAGCTCTGTTGAATTTGAATATCATGAAATCGTTTAAACTGAAGCTTGATTTTAGAGAAATTTGGTCCAAAGTAGTTTGGAGGTGAGTTGATTGTTCAAGGTTTCCTGGAAGGATTAAAGAAAAGGCTTAATTTGTGATTATATATCCATATATCTAGTTACACGTTTAGTAATTATTCCATGGCAGTCACGTGCACACATATATTGACTTACATGCATAAATGTTTGAGAATATTGTCCACCTTTTAGCGCATAACTATGTATTTGGATTCTTCACTTCTTAAAGGATACTGCATGGTTACTGGTATAAAAGTTCATGTAATCAGTGTGTTTGTGCTAGCATGCTTGTTTTTATATTCAATTTGCTTATGTATTCTATTTTCTCTAATAACCTACCATGGACTAGCAAGCCATTGGATATATTCTGATATCCTTTTGCATTCTTGGGTGGCAATCCAGTGTGAAAATGGGCATATAGCTTGCTCTACCTGTTGCACCAAAATCATGAATAAATGTCCATACTGTTGTTCGCCTATTGGATACAACCGTTGCAGGGCTATTGAGAAAGTTTTAGAATCTGTTGAAGTAAAATGTCAAAACACAAAGTACGGGTGTAAAGAAACAACGAGTTACAGCAAGAAACATGTTCATGAGAAGTCTTGCCACCATACACCATGTTCTTGCCCTATTCCAGACTGCAACTTTGTTGGTTCAGCCAACCACTTGTACAAACACTTTAGTGCTGAACATAAAAGTTCTGCAATACATTTTCCATACAATGGAGTTGTACAGGTTAACTTAAATGTTAACAACAGATTTATCATTCTTCAAGAAGAGGGAGATGGTGTACTATTTATTCTCAACAATAGGTCTGAACCTCTTGGGCATGTAATTTCAGTTAGCTGCATTGCACCCTCGTGGAAGGGAGGCTTCTTCTATGATATTCTAGCAAGACCAGTCGGAAGCACGGTTAGATTTCAATCTTCCACGAAGAACATTCAAAATCGAGTTGATAACCCTCCTTCAATGGGGTTCCTACTAGTTCCAGTAGAATCTTTTGGTTCTTCGGGGGACCTCAATTTGGATGTCAGTATATGGTAACCTGGTATTTCTCCTCGGCATTTTAAAAGAGTTGTGTAAATATTTATTGATACAGTCTCTTGCTAGTGTAGTTGACTTTGGTTGTGTGCATTGTTGTTTATCGGCACCTGTTCAATGTTTTTGATTACTTGTATGCATCAGTTGTGCTTAATGATTAACAAATGGGTATTTACTTCGACGAATATCTTTGATTTATGTGCTTGTAACTTCTTCTACTTATTATTGTTGTTGTTGGGAGGAAGAAATTAGTCGTAGACTAGGACTCAAACCGCTTCCATTATGAGTAACTAGCTCGGATTTCTACTCGATCAATCAATGATGTATATAAACAATGAATTTTTGGGATGAATAATTATCAATTGAAAATTGCGGTTTTTGTATGTATTTGGAATACTAAACAATAGTTGATTGATTTTCCATGGCTAATAGATCAGTAACAAAGCTACTCATAGAAGAAATGAATTTGGAACTTAATCCATTCTTATGAAGAATGCATATAATTAAAACAAATTAATGATTATTGAATCAACTGAATATAGAATGCTGGATAACATGAATTGAATGAATTTACACATTAATAACTTCATTAATGATGTAATATCAGTAATGAAGTATAAAAAGACAAGTGTGGATGCTTGTGGAGTACGATACAATCTGCATGGTAGTTGAGTACCATTATCCTTTAAAAAATTTGTGTTTTGTACCAATTTTTTTTTTTTTTTTAAAAAAAAAAAATTGTTTTTGCATACATACATGGTTATAAAGTTTCAAGAACTAATAGTTATTGCACAGTATATTGGAAATATTATTACTTTATTATTAGTAAGATAAATTATATAGTTGAATGCAAAATTAAAAATTTGTTTTTTTCTTATGTTTCAAAATTTCTGTTAGTATTTCCTGTATTTGGGTACGAGGTTCTTCTACTTCAAAAATTATGTTAGTATTTCGTATATTTGAATATAAATTTCGATGAAGTTGAATAAAGAGAATTAAAAAATTAAATAATAATTTTTTTACATCAATTTTTCGAGATCTTAATAAAAGCTCTTTCATTAATCGATTTTTTAGTTTCTTTTCGTGAAACAAATCGGAGATCGAGTCTTACCATTTTTACTTTGCTTCTAATATATTTTAATTATGTCAATAATTCAAGGATATTAATACGTGAGGCTATCATGCTAATATAATATGGACAAATTGACAAATTTTGAGGGTTAGTGAGTGACCTATTTGATATGGATAAATTAAGTCTTTAAAGAAGAAACACAAATATTTAGGGACCTCTATGATAGAAGTTGTCATAATTAATAAAATAAATTATTTAGATATAATACAATTATACGCAAACCACACCGGAATAGATGGTTTATTTTCTCCAGTAAACGATGAAAATCTAGATGAAAAAGAGAAAATATGGGAAAATTTTCGGTGGGAAGATTAGAAGAAGAAGGAGAAGCAAGCAGCAGCCGCAGGGATTCAAAGAGACAAAGGAGGACTCGTCATCCTCTTCAAATCAATGAAATTCCTGATCAGCAACAGCAAAAAGAAACTCATGAAGTAGACGATTGCGAGGAAGAATTTCAATTTTTTCCTTTTGATGAAGATGGAGATGAAGAGCAGGAAGAAGAAGGAGAAGAAGAAGAAGAAGAAGAAGAGCTAATAATGTTGGCAGGGGAGTTGTGGGACCCTCTAGAAATGGATCCTTTTCTGCTACTGTAACGGACCCAGAAGTTTTTGATTGCCCCATTTGCTGCGAGCCGTTGACGGCTCCTGTTTTTCAGGTTTGGTTTCTGTTAAATCTTCTTCCTTTTCAGCTGGGTATGTTTGTTTTGTATGGAGAACTGATTATTTTTATTTGGTTCTTGTATTCAAGAGTTAGTTGTGTTGAGCTTCTAGATGTGAAATTATGATTTCATGGTTTGTTGGATTAGAGAGATTCTACAGTTATGCCATTTCGGGGTCTAAAGTTCTGAATTTTAATGGTTGGGTTGCAAAAAGTATGAAGCTTTAACTGAGATTCAAGAAGCTTGTATAGATAGATATTCATGAATTTGTCTATTTATTTAAATGAGACGCTAAAGAACTTTCATGAATGTCTTGTTATTATGGGTTCATTTAAATCCTTTCTTTCAGAGTCTTACAGATGATAATAGTCAAACTTGATAAGATTTGAACTTGGAGATATTAAGTTTAGCATAGATGATATTGAGTGGAGTTTATTGGTTTCTTTTGGACGTTGAAAAGAAGTGGTTTTAGTTTCATTCCACTTTCTCAAAGTATTAAAGGACGCTAGACATTGTTTGTCTTTTACATGATTTTGTAGAGGCAGGCATGTCAGTCTCAAACTGTTGATACAAAATATAGGAATGAGTATGGGTATAAAGTGATGTTTTCATGTGCACTACAAGGTGCTTAATATGTCAGATAGGTAAATTTGGGAGTCCATTTGCAAAAGAGGCTGCTAAACTGCTAAGTCAAGGTATAAAATTAATGGACATCTTTAGGTTTAGAAGCTGTGGATCCTGTACTGCTATTGGTTTCTCAACCCGATACTTTAATTCTGTTTAACGTTTGTAATTTGTGGCTCAGCCTCTAGTATGAAATATGAATTTGTGTGACCTATTCTTGAGAAGCTCAGTTTCAGTTAACACCTCATATTCCTAAAAGAATTGATCTTCTTTGACTCTCACTTATTGCCGATACTGGTCAATATTAAGCAGAGTTCAAGGTTCTTTGTTGAATTTGAATATCATGAAATCGTTTAAACTGAAGCTTGATTTTATAGAAATTTGGTGAAAAGTATTTTGGAGGTGAGTTGATTGTTCAAGGTTTCCTGAAAGGATTAAAGAAAAGGCTTAATTCGTGATTATATATCCATATATATAGTTAGACGTTTAGTAATTATTCCATGGCACCAAGGTTTTAAAAATCGGACAGAGGCAGCTGAGGCACGCCTCAAGGCAGCCACCTTAGCTGATTTTGTGTGAGCCTCGCCTCGACGACGTGAGGTGTAGGGGTGTTCACGGGTCGGGTCGGGTTTTTCATTAAGACCCGATCGGGTCGGGTCATTTGACCCGAAATTTCATAAGGTGACCCGCGCGGGTCGGGTTGCAACGGGTCGGGTCGGGTCGGGTCAACATAATATGCCGTAAATATAAATATATATTTTTTTAATGTTACGAAAATGACTAGATGGTGCGTAGTTGTAATGGCAAAGAAACTAATAAACACTACAGGGGACCCTGGTTCGATTTTTGGCACTAGCAATCTGAAGTTTTTTTTTCTATACAAAAAGAAAGAAAAAAATTAAATTTCAAAGGTGAGATTCAAACCTGAGACTCCTTGGAAATTAATCATGCACTTTACCATTTCAGCTACACATTTCACTTGTGAAATTTATATCATTAAAAATATATATATAATATTTATAATATATTTTACATCGGGTCGGGTCAGACCCGAGTTTTCTCAACTGAACCCGTGACCCGACCCGAAATTTTGGGTCGGGTCAAAATGACCCGAAATTAAAATTTTAAAAATCAAGAACCCGACCGGGTCGGGTCGGGTTGGTCCGTGTCGGGTCGGGTCGCGGGTCGACCCGACCCTATGAACACCCCTATTGAGGTGGATCGCCTCACGTTGCGTCGAGGCGAGGCGTCCCGAGTTGTTGCAACTCGGTGGAATTACCTACAAGCGTGCAACAAACACAATCTCTATACCCAAGAGGGGGGTGAATTGGGTGACTTAAATAAGCGGAAATAAAAATCTTTTCAATTTTACGCTACTAAGTTAGTAGTTTTACCAATTAAGCTTAGGTCAATTTTCTCATTTACAATATATCGCCTAATTGTAAGCTTCTAATTAATTTGCAAATACAAAAATAATTTGCGATAATTAAAAGTTAATGATAGATAAATTGACATCGGTGATTTATAGTGGTTCAGCTAACTCTTTGCCTACGTCCACTCCCCAAGCCACGCTTGAAGATTTCCACCAAGTTGAATCCACAACTTACACCGAGTTTTCTGTGGCTTGCTCGCAACCAAGAGTTTTGTCCCCTAGGTTCATTTCAAACCTTTACACAAGAGTTTTCCAATGTCTCACTCTTAAACCCTTACAATGAGTTTTGTTCATAGGCTCACTCACAATCTTTTACAACAATCACTCTTTTGAGTATACCCACTCACAAAGGGATTTCCCAACCACAAATGTTTTAAGTATGAAGATTTTACAAGTCACTTGGGCACTCACAAAAGATAAGAAGATTCAAGATGTGAGTTTCTAACCCAAATGTTCTAAACTCATTACAAATTATATGAAAGTGTAGTGTGTGAGCTTTAGTATGAGAGTGTATGATGATGAAGGTTTTGTAAACTCTATGTTTTTGCCTTTTAAGAAATTGTACGAAGGTTCAAGAAAAATACAAAAACGAAATAGAGACTCGATTTATAGAGAAAATGAAAGCAGTCGCTTATATTTTCGCTGAGGTCGGTATGCCAGTCTGCCATTACAACGGATATAAAATATTACCGTTTGACACCGGTAAGCGCAAACAAGACCGGATTACTGACCGGTATGGATCATGCCGGTTTCCGAGAGCATGTAAAATATGAAGGTTGACCAGTATGAATGTCGATATGCTCTAGATCGGTTCTAGTAACTATGCAAACTCCACATTGACCGGTATAGGTGATCGATATGGAGTAGCCTGGTTCCAGAAGCGATGCAAAACTGATTAGAACAGAGTAGGGTCACCGGTATGCCGGTTTCAGTGCCAAAATGCAGGATTTGAATATTTAAAAATATTTTACACATGAGCCTAATGCATTTAAATGAATGTGCATGTGTCCTATGGGTTTAAATACTTAAATTAACAACGCACATACAAAGAGAGCTCTAACCGACGACCATACAAGATTTTCTTCAATCGCCGCTAGTCTTCACATTCATTGCTCTTCATCGTCAACGTGCTTCGACATCTTTTTGTAATGTATGCAAATGCACGTCGAAGTCTTCTAGTGTTGTCATGAAAATCCATCTTGCGAATATGTCGCTAACACTCGGGACAACAAAAAATAAAACAGTAAATAAATATAAACGAGGGCTCTGGATTTGCCGAAGTTATGTACCTTTGAGTAACGAATGTTGTATTGACGGTGTTAGGATCAGAGACAGGTTGCTCCGATGATGCAGCGACAGTTGCATGTCGTTGATGATGGAGCAACAAATTTTCAATCGTTGGAATTGGCCATACCTCCATGATTTTTATTTTTTATGCTTTTCTTTTTAGAGTGGGATGTCCATAGTCTAATGGGTATAACTTCGACTCTTTAAGGTTAAATCTGTAATTAACACTTTGTTTGATGATTAATTTGTGAAAAGAGATGCAATGAAAAATCACTTTCTTCAATACATAATAATAGCATTGAGGGTTATTATGAATTTAGATTGAGTGCTTAATTAAATTGTGTTAAGTTTTTCATAATTTTTTATCATACATATTTTAATAATAATACATTATTAATATTCAATTATGTTAGAATTCGTAAGATATTGTTAGAATCCCTAAGATATTATTAGAATCATAATATGATTCTACATTTCTCTAAGATATTGTTACATAATCATTGAGATATGATTGTGCAATCTTAATGATTATTAGTATATTTAGTTTTTATATTTAACTTAATGTAGTGTCTATATAAAGGCATATCTCTTATAATTTTAAGTATCCAGAAATATAAAATCATCATATTCCTTTACAAATTACATTTAAATAATTATTCATTAACTACTAATCATAATTTATCAAAAAAATAATACAAATCACAACTCAATACATAAATAACATCATCATGGCTCTTTCTTGAAGTTGGAATTAAGGTTGCATAAATTTTTCCCGTGTTTTGAACTGAGGCTTCCGCCTCAGGGCTGTCCTCCTCGCCTCAATCGAGGGACCGTCTCGCACTGCTCACCAAGTTCTTGAACCTTGCATGGCACACACGTGCACACATATATAGACTTACATGCATAAATGTTTGAGAATATTGTCCCCCCTTTAGCGCATAACTATGTATTTGGATTCTTAACTTCTTAAAGAATACTGCATGGTTACTGGTATCAAAGTTCATGTAATCAGTGTGTTTGTGCTGGCATGCTTGTTTATGTATTCTATTTGCTCTAATAACCTACCATGCATTAGCAAGACATTGGATATAGTCTGATATCCTTTTGCATTCTTGGGTGGCATTCCAGTGTGAAAATGGGCATATAGCTTGCTCTACCTGTTGCACCAAAATCATGAATAAATGTCCATCCTGTTGTGCGCCTATTGGATACAACCGTTGCAGGGCTATTGAGAAAGTTTTAGAATTTGTTGAAGTAAAATGTCAAAACAGAAAGTATGGGTGTAAAGAAACAACGAGTTACAGCAGGAAACATGTTCATGAGAAGTCTTGCCACCATACACCATGTTCTTGCCCAATTCCAGACTGCAACTTTGTTGGTTCAGCCAACCACTTGTACAAACACTTTAGTGCTGAACATAAAAGTTCTGCAATACATTTTCCATACAATGGAGTTGTACAGGTTAGCTTAAATGCTAACAACAGATTTATCATTCTTCAAGAAGAGAGAGATGGTGTACTATTTATTCTCAACAATAGGTCTGAACCTCTTGGGCATGTAATTTCAGTTAGCTGCATTGCACCCTCGTGGAAGGGAGGGTTCTTCTATGATATTCTAGCAAGACCAGTCGGAAGCACGGTTAGATTTCAATCTTCCACGAAGAACATTCAAAATCGAGTTGATAACCCTCCTTCAACGGCGTTCCTACTAGTTCCGGTAGAATCTTTTGGTTCTTCGGGTGACCTCAATTTGGATGTCAGTATATGGCAGCCTGTTATTTCTCCTCGGCATTTTAAAAGAGTTGTGTAAATATTTATTGATACAGTCTCTTGCTAGGGTAGTTGACTTCGGTTGTGTGCATTGTTGTTTATCGGCACCTGTTCATTGTTGTTGGTTAATGTAAAAATACTTGTATGCGTCAGTTGTGCTTAATGATTAACTAATAGGTATTTACTTAAACGAATATCTTTGATTTATGTGCTTGTAACTTATTATTATTGTTGTTGTTGGGAGGAAGAAATTAGTCATGGATTAGGACTCAAACCGCTTCCAGTATGAGTAACTAGCTCGGATTTCTACTCGATCAATCATGATGTATATCAACGATGAATCTTTGGGATGAATAATTAACAATTGAAAATTGCGATTCTTTGTATGTATTTGGAATATTAAACGTTCCAAGAGGCGTGACTTGGTGGTATAGAGATCAGGATCTAACCTTGAGGTTCTGAGTTTGAATTCAGATAGTGCGTTTCTTATAAGAGTTCGGGACAGTCAGATATTTTATTTGTTATACTTAAGTCTGAAAATAGTGATTTGACAGCGGGATTTTTAACGATTCCAAAAAAAAAAAAAAAAAATACTAAACAATAATTTATTGATTCTTCAATGGCTAATAGATTAGTAACAAAGCTACTCAGAGAATAAATGAATTTGAAAATTAATCCATTCTTATGAAGAATGCATATAATTAAAACAAATTAATGATTATTAAATCACTGAATATAGACTGCTGGAAAACCTGAATTGAATGAATCCACACATTAATAACTTCATTAATGATGTGATATCAGTAATGTAGTATAAAAAGACAAGTGTGGATGCTTGTGGAGAATGATACAATTTACATGATAGTTGAGTATCATTTTTCTTTAAAAAATTTGTGTTTTGTACCAAATTTTTTTTTTTTTTTTTTTTTTAAAATTGTTTTTGCATACATACATGGTTACAAAGTTTCTATGTAATGTATCAGTAATGGATTACTGACTCAGTTCAATAATAATAAGATAAATATGTAGCACCAATTAATGACCACTATTAAATTACCCTCGGAAATTACCGAATAATGTGATTGTCCTCACTAAAATACAACTAAGTATGCTAAAAATGTAAAAGTCTTTTTGATCGATATTTTTAATCAAAACACATCAACAAGTGTACTTATGGAAAATCTTATTATTTATAATTCAATAAAATATAATATTTTTATGAAATATTTTATATTTTGAAAGGTTTTTAATTTTTAAAATAAAAATTTAGAAACACATTAATAATAAAGATTCATGCCTGATGCTTTAAAAAATATCTTCGCTACCACCTTCCCCTAGAAGAGTGTATATATATCACTTGAGGATTATACTAAGGGAGTGTTTGGTGGAGTATTTACGTTCGTCACTGATCACACATGTTGGTAGAGTGTTAATGTTCGTCAATAAACATACAAAAATGCTAGCGTAGCGTTACCAACGGTTAAAAAACTAGCTTATTTTAAAACGTTTGTCATGATTTTATAATTTTACACTCGTGATACAGAAGTTTGTTTGTATTAATTTTTTTTATATGCTCTTATTTATAATTTGACAACTTATACTCTAATATCTAACCAAAAACTCTAAAAAGCTTATAAGCTAGCTTATGTTATAGCATTTGTTTCATAACTTATAAACTAACTTATACTCTCAATACAACACGCTCTACCAAACGCACCCTAAATAATAATAAAATCCATAAAGTAAAATAAAGATATGATATAGATTATGTGTCACATATATTTTTTTATTTTAATAAAATATTATAATATATAATCTTATTATAATAGATAATAAAAAAATTTAATTGTAGAGATTAAGTGTTATGTGATACGATGAGAAAACTTAAAAATATGTAACACACACATATATATTCTTTGTCGGGTTATCTATGATTATAATTTGATTTACTTACATATAATACTTATACCTTATTCGTTTGTCTTTTATTTCTCAAATAATATTTCTATTTCATTGTGTAAAAGCTAATAGTCAGAGTATGCATCTCAAAACACAGTAAATAATAAATAATTCATGAAATAAAAAAACTTATACAAATAATTCAAAATAAAATAATAAACAATAATAAAACAGAAATCCAAAAAATTTGATAGGTTCTGTGGGTGACTACTATTTAGGTTTCTTATTTTAATAGGTGGTTATATTTTTATTTTATAATAGGTTTTTTATTTTTATTCTATAATTTAATAATAAAAATATTAATTATAGAGATTATGTACCATATATATATATATATTATTTTTAATAGAATATTGTAATATATATTCTTATTATAATCAATAATAAAAAAATTAATTATAGAGATTAAGTGTCATGTGATGTGTTGACACTTAATCTCATCGATAAAAAAATATTTTTTCTAGTTATAATAGAATTCTTATAAAATTATAATATGTAATTTTATTATAATATGATTTTTATTTAATAGATCTATTAATTTAATTTTATAATTTTAATATGAAACTGTGATGTAGCACGATGAAGACTTATATATATATATATATATATAAAATTTTAGTTGTGATCGATCCCATTATGAGACTACAAAACTAGTGGTGAGCAAAACCGGTTTCGGTTCCGCTAACCTACTCGGAAAAATTCGGTTTCGCACTAAGTGGAACCGGAACCTACCCAATTAAACAGGGTACCCTATTATTCGGTTCCAATCTGGTTCCGGTCTGGTTCCGTTCTGATTCCGAATTACCCTATTTTAAAATATTTTAATGAAAACTATATTGCAATACGAGTCCGTAGGAAAAAACGGGGACCAAATCGAAGTGCGGAAGCTCAAGAACGAAGAAATTGAAGTTTTAGACTTTTAATGCTTGTCAGCCTCATTACCATTTCTGTTTTCATTTACAATTAGGCAAATTATTAATGCATTGAGTTGCCTAGTTATGAAACATTGGGTATGCTATGTTTAAAGTTTGATCAAAGTAAATTAAAAAATAAATGGACAATTAATGAGAAGAATGATACCGTTTCATTTAATCTCTCTACATCATCCGTCAGCAAATGCCAAATAGCAGACAAAAACAAGCACACAGAGGTTCAAATTTTTTGAATGCAGCTACCACTCAAATAGTAGTGAAACCGGTTCTATATTCGATTTCAAAAATCGGTTCCATGGTCCAGTTCCGATCATTTTGGATCCGGAACCTACCCGGATAAAATCAGTTCCTTCATTTTTGTAACCGGAACCTACCCAATTACAACCGATTTCGGTTCCAAACCCGGAAAATCAGTTCGGTTCCAACCGGTTCCGGGTAGACCGAGAACCGTTGCTCACCCCTGTACAAAACTATTCCATCATGTGACATGGTGAGACTACCCGTATTGGAATTTTATTATTTAATCTGGTTGATTTTTATTTTTTATTTTGGTTTCGGAATACTTTCTATTGAAAGTAGGGTTTTTTTTTCCTATTTTTAAAGGGGATTAGTATAAAAACAGATTACTTTAGGCAGAAGAGAACTTATTATCATTAATTTAATAAAAATATTTAGAGTAATATTGAGGGCAGAATGCAGCAGGCCAGAGAAACAGAAGCACCGGGAGCCAAAAGAGTTCGTAAGAATGGGTCCGTTTCAATAACTCTAGCCGATACAGATGTTCTTGATTGCCCCATTTGCTATGGACCCTTCGCCGCTCCTATTTTTCAGGTTTTTTTTTTTTAATCTCTCTTTTAATTCATGTATCTAAGATTACATAGCATCTAATTCAGAAGTTTATTAGAGTGTTAACTCAAAGGGCATAGTTTCTTAAGAATTTCTACATTGTGAGAGTTTTTTGAAACGAAAATTATATATATGAATGAAAAATTCAGGTTATGGTAGGGTTCTATATAATTTTTTAAGGATAATCACACTCAACTACCCTATTAATTAGAATAATGACACTTTAGTTTATGTAGTTTTGGAAATACAAGTTTGTTCAATTTTCTTTTTTGTTAATTGAGTTATTTTTCATCTATTTTTGAAATAAAATTTTATTATCTTTAGATCGTTTTTGAGATATTTAAATCATTTAACACTAATCGTATGAAAATTAATTCAAAATTAACGGAAAATATTTAATAATAAGGATTGAAATTTGTATTTTTAAAACTGTAAGTACTAAAATATCATTTTCCGTAACTTTTATTATACCCAAAATTATCTCACGTAAAAGATTATAGTTCCGCCACTAAGTTGATTCAACTAACACTCACAAATTTATAGCAAAACTCGAATGGATTAGGCTTTTGGCTTGAATCTTCTTAACCAAGTAAATTTTCCTGCAACGTTAATTCAAATTTCCGGGAGAATTTCTACAATTTCTGAAATTTGTTTAGGGTAAATATTTTATTTTCCAGGATTACACAGTTTTCTAAGAAGTTTATTAGTGTCTAATAACATTTTTATATGTGGAAATTCAGTGCACACATGGGCATATAGTTTGCTCAACCTGCCGCAGCAAATTAAAGGACAATAAATGTCCCTTCGATCGTTCAACTATTGATTATACTCGCAACAGAGTCCTTGAGAATCTTTTAGAATCAATCAAATCATTTTCTTGCAAGAATGCTGAATATGGCTGCAATGAAATTCTGGGCTATCTCCAGAAAAATGATCATGAAAAGACCTGCAAATATTCCCCATGTTCATGTCCTCTTTCAGGTTGCAACTTTCGCGGATCATCCAGCCAGTTGAATCAACACATCAGAGATGAAGAAAAGGATTCAGTGAAACAATTTATGTATGATCAGGACTTCAAGGTTAGCTTAGATGCTAATGACAGGTTTATTGTTCTTCAAGAATTGAAAGATGACAACTTCTTGTTTATCCTCCACAATTCAAGTTACCAACACCAAAAGGCATTGTCAATATCTTGTATTTCTTCAAGAGAGGCCAGACACAAATACAGGATTAGAGTAAGTTTCGACTCCAATAACTCCACACTTACATTGGAGTCAGCCATTTTAAGCTCAAAAAACCAGCTTGATTACATTCCTAGAGTTGGACTCCCAGTGGTGCCATGGCTCTCCAATGCTACAGATGGACGGCTTCATTTGGAAATCTGCATATACGAGGACAAGATCCCACATTGGTTCATTTAATTGCATTATTTTATACTGTTATTAGAAACAAATTAGAATAAAAAGTTATAATTGTGAGTTCCATTTTTATTGGCATGTGTCCGTGACAAAATAAGTTCAATTGAGTTGTAATATGTCGTGAAGATCTTTGTGCAATTGGACTGGGTTTTGGCTGCTGTGCATCAGACATACGTTCGTGGTGCGTTCGTTGCAGTGTTCGAACGATTGGCGTTAGTGCTGCGTTCGTTTGTGGGTTCGATCGTGTTGCGTTAGTGGCACGTTCTCTATTGGGTTCGAACGAGGGCATTCCAGAGAGCAAACGTTCGAAGCACGTTCTTGTGGGGTTCGAACGAGATCATTCCAGAGAGCATCCGTTCGTTGTGCGTTCGATTGACGTTCGAACGAGTCTTCACAGAAAGGGCGCGTTCGTGTAGCGTTCTAGTAAGCGTTCGAACGCGACTGCGATCTGGACGCGTTTTTGGCCTGCAAAACCCTAGGTTTTCACCCTACCTATAAATATAACCCTTAGCCGCCATTCTCAATAGTTGAAGCAATTATTTATTGAGCCAAAACTCTCAAAGCTTTCAACTCTCTTTGATTCCACCATTGAAGACTTCTTATCTCCTTGTCTTCTTCATTGATGGTGTGATGTTTATTTTTGTTAAACCTTCAACACAACTTAACCCAAATTCCCTAATCCTTTAGAGTTCTTTAGGAGGAAGTTTGGTAGTCGGAGTTCCGGCGTCATTGGTGATATAATCTACTCAGAGACTTCAGAGGTTCTGAAGAAAACCGTGGGTCGCGGGCTTGAGGAGTTGCCTTGAGTTCTTGCAGTATTGAGTACTTGAGTCGGTGGAGTTGCCACCATAGGTCTTGACCATCGCTGTAAGTTTTTCTCGATATAGTGGATTCGGGTGGTAGCCTATACCCGGAGTGGTTTTTTACTCGGAAGAGTTTTCCACTTCGTCACCAAAATCATTGTGTTGAATTTTGTGTGATTGATTTACTTTTCCGCAATTTATTATTTGTACTGAATTAATATTGTGGATTTTATTGTTGTGGTTGCCTGTTAATTTGCCTGTTGCAATTCCATAGTAGCAGTAACAGGACTTGTCCTGCTTATTGTCTGTAATTCCGCATAGGGTCAGAACCTTTGTTTAAATTCGAATTTTCAATTGGTATCAGAGCCTGAACTCGATCCTTGACCCATTAGCTATGGAGCGTAGTCAACCCTTAATTGTCCGCCATTTTTTGATGGCACGGAATATTTGCATTGGAAGGTTCGCATGAGAGCTTTCCTTAAGTCCTTAGATGAGAGGGTCTGGATGTCTGTTGAATACGGGTGGAAACCTCCCGTTGTTACTGTTGATGGGGTCACTTCCCCTAAAGATAAAATGACCTGGACCAAGGACGAATTTGATGCTAGCAATAGGAACAGCAAGGCTGTTAATGCCATACATGGTGCTGTGTGTTCTGCTGAGTTTAGGAGAATCTCAATGTGTGAGATAGCCAAGGATGCTTGGGACATCCTGCAGACTGTGCATGAGGGCACATTGTCTGTTAAAAATAATAGACTCCAGGATTTAGCCACTAGGTTTGAGGTCGCCAAAATGAAAGATGATGAGACCTTTGATCAATTTTATGCTGAGATTAACGATATCGTTAACTCAAGCTTTAACCTAGGTGAGACTATTCCTACCAAAGGATAGTAGTAGAAAAATCCTTAGATCTCTTCCTGATAAATTCCTACCCAAGATTACTGCCATCGAGGAAAGTAATGATCTCGATAAGCTTGATTTAGATGAACTCGTAGGAAAGCTGCAGGTTTATGAGAAAAAGCTTCCTGGTTTTAGAGAGCCAAAAACGTTTGCGATGAAAATCGCTAAGGAAGTTGTGCATGATTCGTCTGGTGATGATGATACCATCACAGATCGTGATTTGGCCTTGTTTGCAAAGAAGTTTAAGAAATTTCTTAAACTTAAGAAAAGTGGCCATAGCAGTAATAGAGATAGAGAGGTTATGCCTAGAGAGAGTAGGCATAGCAGAAAAGAGTCTAGAGAGGATATGAGTAGTAGATCCCATGATGTCCAATGCCATGAGTGTGAAGGCTATGGGCATATTCGACCAGAGTGCCCTACATACCTTAGGGCTAAAGGCAAGAAAGCCATGGCAGCATCTCTTAGTGATTCAGAAGGTGGTTATTCTTCTGATGAGTCTCCTAAAGGCAAGAAAAATTTTATTGCCTTTACTGCTAGTGTGACTGGTGAGAGAGAGATTGTGGTTAATGATGATGATTCTGAAGTCTCTCTTGATGAGTCTGTAGATGAGGAAAGTCTTCAGGTAGCTTATGTTGAACTGTTTAATGAGAGTTTAGCTATTAAGAAGACTAATATAGAGGTCAATAAAAGGCTGAAAGCTGTTGAGCTAGAAAAGAATGAAGCTCAAGCCAAATTTGAGCAAAGCCTTTTGATGGTAGATGACCTGGAGGAGAGAAATAGAGGTCTAATTAATAGGGTCCAAATATTAGAAACTGAACTTGAAGATACTAGAACCCAATTGTCTGTATTTTCTAGTGAAATAAAAATGTGGACCGTATGTTAGGAATTATTTCTGAGCCTAACTGTGATAAGGCTTCTTCTTCCAAAGCTGTGCCTGTAGCAGCTAAACGTGACTTAGGCAAAAAGCCTGTTGTGTGTAGTCACGTGATTCCTCCGTTTGTTCCTCGTCCTGTGACCCAACCTCGTTCTAGAGGTGTTATGGGAAAACCTCGCTCTCATCCGAGGTTTGTGCCTGTGTGCCACCACTGTGGCAAGGCTGGACATATTAGGCCTAAGTGCTTCATGTTGCACAAGCAAAAGAGAAGGCCTAAGAGTGTGTCTCCTAGATTTGATTCGTCAAATCTAATGTCTCAAGTTTCTGCACTAACCAAACAAGCACTATTTCTAGTGAGAAACTTTCTTTGTTGTCTGGGAACTCTATGTGGAAGTGGTTCCTAGAAAAGTTTGGGTGAGGAAGCAAGATGGATTCCCATCTTCCTCTGCATGTCCTGATGGACATTATGAGAGTGCACTTCGGTGTAACTCTGCTTAAATGATGCACTTTTATCTTCCCATTGCATGTGTGTGTGCGTGTGTTTTATGTTTTTACACGTTTGTTTTGTTTTCACAGCATATGGGTGTGTGTGTGTCTTGTTTTTGTTATATATCCCTTGGTATATAGGATGGAAACCCGGACATAAATTTCATAGCCGATTCCGAATGGACGGTAGTATGATCTGCACTCGGGGATACAACTCCACGTATCATTGGATGTTTTGCAAGCTGTTTTGTGTCTTTATTTTTATTGTGTCTTAAAACTGAAAAATCAAAAAAAAAAAAAAAATTATATATTTTGAAAAAGACCAAAAAATATTTTTATGGCTTGTTAGAGCATGAATAGCATGTGCATGTGATCCTGGTATGTAGGATATATGATTATGCATGTATGATATGCTGTTATTTTTCTTGATGCTCTATATACATGAGTGTGTGTGATAAACCTTTGGTATATCCTGTGCTTGCACCTTCACATACACGTTTTTATTTTGTCAAGGCTTGGTCGCATGTATGAGTTTTTGGAATGGCAATCTAATCTCTTCCATGCTTGTTTGCTTAATAGTGTGACCTTTGACTAGATGACCTTGCTATCCCCTTGTAAATTTAAAAAGAAAAATGAGACTCAAGTGCAAAAGAGCCAAAATGGCCATATTTCAAAAGATAAGGGCAAAAACCCTTCACTCGAAAGAGTTGTAAAAATGAGCTCATGATATTTCTGGGGTAAATTCTATAGCATGCAACCATGTTGCTTATTTTCAGGTCCTAGTGGTGCTGGGTTTGAACACTCATTTTGTGGACTTGGTTTGTTTAGAGATGGATTTCTTTGGCTGTGTCCAGCTCATAAAATAAGGTCTTAAGCCTTGATTCGTTATGCACTTTATTTTTCCACGCAAGTGCTTTATATGCTTTGGTGTTTATGTCATATGCATAAGTGTTGTATTTAGCCTCTTTTAAAATGATGCATATTGTTTCATGTCATAAACAGCTGAATACTGACTGGGTATCATTGTATCAGCTTGAAATGCTGTTTTAGTCAGTTTTTGACAGGATTTTTATTTATCTCAGTATGTGCCTGTGTGTGCTTCATGTTATTGCATACCTATTTTTTTCTTTCCTGTGCACCTTTCTGAGGTTTGGTTTGCTTCGAGTGTCTTATTTTGCTAACTTTATGTGCCTGTTAGTGAGGGGGAGTAATTCCTGTTTGTTTATGCTCTTGCATGTGTTTTCTCCTGTTCTCCTGTTATTTTTCCTGTTTCTTTTATCCTTTGTCATTTCGTGACAAAAGGGGGAGAGTAATATATTAAGGGGGAGAGCTTTAATATATAGGAGAGAGCCGTAGAATATCCTTTAGATATCTCCGTTTTAAGGGAGAGTTAAGATTAAGGGGGAGAAGGTTTTCTATTTGTACATGCATGAGATTTTTACCTGCTTTATGTTTTACTTGATTATCCCAATGCTTTTCACGGTATATTGTTGTTTGTGGATGTTTCAGGTAGCAGGTATGTTGCTGAGGTGGCATTACTTTCAAGACTACTTTGTTAGGTGTTAGATCGAGTCCTTTTGTAATAAGTCACTGTTTTGATGGTTGACAGTTGACTATTTGCTTTTTGGGTCTATTACCGTAGTCTTTGTATTAGGTAGTATTTTGTCACGGAATGCCAAAGGGGGAGATTGTGAGTTCCATTTTTATTGGCATGTGTCCGTGACAAAATAAGTTCAATTGAGTTGTAATATGTCGTGAAGATCTTTGTGCAATTGGACTGGGTTTTGGGCTGCTGTGCATCAGACATACGTTCGTGGTGCGTTCGTTGCAGTGTTCGAACGATTGGCGTTAGTGCTGCGTTCGTTTGTGGGTTCGATCGTGTTGCGTTAGTGGCACGTTCTCTATTGGGTTCGAACGAGAGCATTCCAGAGAGCAAACGTTCGAAGCACGTTCTTGTGGGGTTCGAACGAGATCATTCCAGAGAGCATCCGTTCGTTGTGCGTTCGATTGACGTTCGAACGAGTCTTCACAGAAAGGGCGCGTTCGTGTAGCGTTCTAGTAAGCGTTCGAACGCGACTGCGATCTGGACGCGTTTTTGGCCTGCAAAACCCTAGGTTTTCACCCTACCTATAAATATAACCCTTAGCCGCCATTCCTCATAGTTGAAGCAATATTTATTGAGCCAAAACCTCTCAAAGCTTTCAACTCTCTTTTTTCCACCATTGAAGACTTCTTATCTCCTTGTCTTCTTCATTAATGGTGTGAATGTTTATTTGTTAAACCCTCAACACAACTTAACCCAATTCCCTAATCCTTTAGAGTTCTTTAGGAGGAAGTTTGGTAGTCGGAGTTCCGGCGTCATTGGTGATATAATCTACTCAGAGACTTCAGAGGTTCTGAAGAAAACCGTGGGTCGCGGGCTTGAGGAGTTGCCTTGAGTTCTTGCAGTATTGAGGTACTTGAGTCGGTGGAGTTGCCACCATAGGTCTTGACCATCGCTGTAAGTTTTTCTCGATATAGTGGATTCGGGTGGTAGCCTATACCCGGAGTGGTTTTTTACTCGGAAGAGTTTTCCACTTCGTCACCAAAATCATTGTGTTGAATTTTGTGTGATTGATTTACTTTTCCGCAATTTATTATTTGTACTGAATTAATATTGTGGATTTTATTGTTGTGGTTGCCTGTTAATTTGCCTGTTGCAATTCCATAGTAGCAGTAACAGGACTTGTCCTGCTTATTGTCTGTAATTCCGCATAGGGTCAGAACCTTTGTTTAAATTCGAATTTTCAATAATTATTTGATCTCCTTAAACAATAATGAGAAACATAAATGAAGTTATCAATTAGCATCAGTTTTATATGTCTGGGCATGGTTTAATGGTGTAGTGTTCAGGATCTCACTTTTAGGTCATGGGTTCGAATCTAGATAGTGCGTTTCTTGTAAGAGGTTGAGACAGTCAGAAGTTTTACATGCTCCGCTTAAACCTGAAAGGGATGGTTTGACGGCAGAATTTTCAACGAATTAAAAAAAATCAGTTATATATGAAGCTAAAATGAGATTCAGATATTATAGGTGCTTGCTGTTATCATCTTTATTCAAATAAATTCATAATTTAGTCTAAGACTTTTACATGGGTAGTGTGGATGCTGGAATTCGGCCGAGGTCCACAATCAGAATTTGTAAATTGGGGGCATTAGCGATCCTGCAAGACAAAGGTAGAATGAGCGGGAGTAGACTACCCACCGGTGTGGTGGGTGCCGGGGGCACTCCGACGCTCAAGTCAGTAGTATGAAATGAGCAGTAAATGTGTAAAATGTGAAAGCAAAGCTTACTATTACCATGACCTTCTTTGGGTGGCCGTGAGGGCGGAATGAAGTGTTTAAGAAATGTGATGCTCTGAGAGCTTGTGTCAGAGAGCAGAAGCTGTAAGAGAGAAGTCAGGCTTGCTCCCCCCCTCGTTTCTCGAATTGTGTTGTAATTTATAGATGAAGATGGATGACTTTTGCAGCTGGCATAAGTCCATTATATGCTAAGATATATTTATTTAATGATCAGAAGTGGAGTAGGATAATCATGTTTAGGGAAAGTGGGAATCGGTTGGTAAAGGTTTGGCTTTATGCGTGAATCAAGTGGAATAAGATTTTTATTAGGCTTTCTCTTGGGCTTTCATCTATGTCTATGGGCTTAGTCTTTATTTTCGGGTTTTGTATACTATTTGGGTTTTAAGGTAAAAGACGGTTTTATCCTTGACCCAATTTTGGTCCAAACAGTTTGTCCCTTACTCTCTAAGTCAAAAAGTTTTGTCTTAGAGAGTATATACGTTTACGCCATATGACATTGATCATAAAAGCATGTGATAAGAATGTATCACCTTTTGCCAAATGTCGTACCAAAATATATACAAAAACGTGGGTTTCTGTTTGCATGCATCTGAGGAAGTTTTTTAGCTTCTTGATTTATCTAGGGTCATGGAGTACGTGTCTTTGACCGAACTGAAATAGAGTTTCAGGAGTTCATGAGTCCAGGGGAATGTTCCTTGTCGACTGAACCAAACGGTAGTTCAGGAGTAATGCTTTGACTCGACATGAGTCCAGGGGAATGTCCCTTGTCGACTGAACCAACGGTGTTCATGAGTTTACTTGACTCGACATGAGTCCAGGGGAATGTCCCTTGTCGACTGAACCAAACGGTGGTTCAGGAGTTTACTTGACTCGACATGAGTCCAGAGGAATGTCCCTTGTCGACTGAACCAAACAGTGGTTCAGGAGTTTACTTGACTCGACATGAGTCCAGGGGAATGTCCCTTGTCGACTGAACCAAACGGTGGTTCAGGAGTTTTACTGGACTCGACATGAGTCCAAGGGAATGTCCCTTGTCGACTGAACCAAACAGTGGTTCAGGAGTTTTACTTGACTCGACATGAGCCAGGGGAATGTCCCTTGTCGACTGAACCAAACAGTGGTTCAGGAGTTTTACTTGACTCGACATGAGCCAGGGGAATGTCCATTGTCGACTGAACCAAACGGTGGTTCAGGAGTTTTACTTGACTCGACATGAGTCAGGGGAATGTCCCTTGTCGACTGAACCAAACGGTGGTTCGGGAGTTTTACTTGACTCGACATGAGTCAGGGGAATGTCCCTTGTCGACTGAACCAAACGGTGGTTCAGGAGTTTACCTGACTCGACATTAGTCCAGGGGAATGTCCCTTGTCGACTGAACCAAACGGTGGTTCAGGAGTTTTACTTGACTCGACATGAGTCCAGGGGAATGTCCCTTGGTCGACTGAACCGAATGTAGGTTCAGGAGTTACACTTGACTCGACAAGAGTCCAGGGGAATGTCCCTAGTCGACTGAACCATAAGACGAAGGTCAGGATAATCTCCATACTACTGGCCAAGGACCAGAGGAGTCTTCAAATATTTCTCGACCAGATGAAGGTCATATGTTGACTCTTTATGAGCCATGTGGGATGTCCCCAGTCGACTGAACCATAAGACGAAGGTCAGGATAATCTCCATACTACTGGCCAAGGACCAGAGGAGTCTTCAAATTTTATAGACCAGATGAAGGTCATATGTTGACTCTTTATGAGCATGGGTGATCTTTACTCTACTAGACCCGAAGAAGGTCCATGGAGCTATGGTCGAATGAACCTGATGAAGGTCCATGTGAATCTTCATTCTATATGACCTGATGAAGGTCATGAGACTACGGTCGAATGAACATGTAGTATGGACTGATGACTGTATATCAAGGTCATCACTTACTATACTAGACCTGAAGAAGTCTATGATGCTACAATGAATGAAATTGATGAAAGTCATCACTCCTCACTCTTCTATGAGACTACTGTCGACTGGACTTGTCGAGTGGACTTGATGGAAGTCCAATGAGCTATGGTCGAATGAACCTGATGAAGGTCCATGTGAATTTCCATTCTACCTCTCCATGAGACTACGGTTGAATGAACATGTAGTATGAACTTGATGACTGTATATCAAGGTCATCACTCACTATACTAGACTGAAGAAGGTCTATGATGCTACAATGGAAAAAACTTTGATGAAAGTCACACATAATTTCCATACTACCCAACCTGATAAAGGTTGGTCGATTGGACCTAAAGGAGATCCAATAAAGTTCTTCATTCTACTAGGCATGATAGAAGATTCTCTATGTAGTTTGGAGTTGGCTTTATTAAATCAATGTAGCATGGAGATGATGACTAACCTTTCATGTCGCCTGAGGAAGAGATGGCAATTTTCCATGTACCATGTGTCGATGGCCATTCACATTGTTGTATGGGAATTGAATGAACAAGATGTTTTATCATCCCATAAATGTCGTTTAGAACAATTAATCAATTAAAAACCTTTATATATGTCATGTTTAATGGCACTACTCATTGATGTCAACCTACATCCGGTCGAATGGACTCCTATATGATAGTCCAAAACAAAGGCTAAAAACCAGCCTAGCTATGCAACCGACCAACCGAAGAGCAAACAAAAAGTCTAGGGTTATGAACACCAAACTAGAATAACAACCAAAGCCGAAACAGTCCAAAAGAAACCACAATCCACTCTACTACCTTTAAACAAAACAAGCCCAGATTTTCAGCCCCAAAAGCCCATGGAAGAAGCAGCACATCAGCTGTCAGCCCTCCGAGAAGCTTCACCCGAATAATTGACACTACATACGCGCCAGTGACACAAAAATGTTTGGGCAAATGATGGACTTCATTTGAAAATTGATGAGGTGTCGAGTGGACTTTTGGAAGGTAGTATTGGGCTTTTTTTTTTTCTTTTCAAATGAGCATACGTGGCCTTTTAATTTTTATTTGTTATATTTTTGGTTTGAATGCCCAAGCACGTTGATGTGGAGCATGGATATAAATTTATTAATGCCAATTTTCAGCCTATGTGGATGAGGTTATACGTATGTAGCATGAAATGTGACCTTAGAAATAGTTAATTACATGATTAAAGCCAATGTGCACGCTGCCAAAGCATGCAAAAGACAATAGCAATGTTCAAAGTGTAGCATGAAAAGGTTTAACGTCATTTCTCAAAGTGGCATCTGGGTGGTTATTCATGTATGCACTGCGTGTGGGTTTTTGGCGTTTGGCGAGTGGGGCAGTTACTCATCCTCTGCATTTAATTTTGTCAAGTGGGTCACTCCATTGCATTTTTTTTTTTGGTCGAGTGGGGCTCATCCTCTGCATGTGTTTTTTTTTTTTTTTTGTTTTTTGTCGAATGGGAAATGTGGAGATATAGGATTGTATCCAATAGGGCTTATGTTTGTTGATGATTACACTAACAAGACTCCAATGCACAACATGCCAAACAATAAAGTGTAGGACCCATGTTTGTTGATGAAATATAATACCAAGAATTCAATGCAAAAAATGCCAAGCAATGAAGTCTACGTTTGTTGAAGGATTTACATTAACAAAATTCCAATGCACAACATGCCAAACAATAAAGTGTAGGGCCCATGTTTGTTGATGAATATACTACCAATGCATAAAATGCCAAATAATAAAGTGTAGTGTCAATGTTTATGGATGAGTAATTGAGTATACTACCAATGCACAAAATGCTAAACTATAAAGTGTAGTGACGTATACTGCCAATGCACAAAATGCCAAACATAAAGTGTAGTGCCACTTTTTCTCTCTCCATGGCTTTATGCCAAGGGTTTATTTTTCGTGTTCTCCTATTTATTTTCTGGGGTCTACAACATGGCTACATGTGCCAATTCATTGGAACTGCAAATACCTATTATCTTGGGAAGTAAGTTGAGGCTGAAATATTTTTGAAAAGCTTTTTTTTTTTTTTTTTTTTTGGTGGGTTTGCTTTTCATGAGTACTACTTGGCATGGATTTCATTCGACTTTATATGTGATGGCTGCACATGGAGCTTGGGTGAGTGTACCACTTTATTGCATGTTAGGGCCATTCGTTATGCGTATGTAGTGTGGTTTTATTTATACTGTGGGTAATTGAGCTTCTTTATTTAACTCAACTTTTCAGCTTGGGGTAGTTGACCTCACTTTATCTCAATTCTTTGTCGCTTGTGAGGTTCAATTTTTTTTTTAATTATCATATCCATTCCTTAGATCTGGTGAAGGTCAATAAAACCACGGTAGACTAGACCTGATGAGTGTCCATAAATCTATTGTCTACATAACCTGATGGAGGTGAATAAGAGTCCACTCTACTGGACCTGGTGAGAATCTATAAGGCTAGGGTCGATTGGACCTAATGAAGGTTCAAGAAAGTCTTCGTTCTATCGGACCTTATGAATTTCTATGAGAATAATCATTTTACTAGACATGATGAATGATTTCCTATGTAGTCTGAAGTTAATGGTATCCATACATTTCATATTGAGAATAGATGAAAATCATTTAATGTCGACTGAATAAGAAAACAAACCTCTCACGTAGTCTGGAGGAGATGAAATTTTTTCATGTAGACTGGAGGATATGACAATCCTTCCACGTCCTTTGAATGGGATGACAATCCTATTAGCATCGTCTGAAGCAGATGACACATCTTTCATGTCGTATGAAGAATATTGAGATTTATCCCTGACGTATGAAGAAGATAACCATTCACTAATGTCATCTTTCACGTCGGCTGGAATGGATGACATTCCATCAATGATAATTTTCCCACGTTGTCCTGAGGTAGTGACAATCCATCCATGTAGTATGAAGTTGATGCTTTATAGGAAAAGAGTGTTGACTTTATCCCGATTCAGCTTTTCCTTATTGATAGTTTGACTGCAGGTAGACTAGAGAGAATTATTCTAACGTTTCCTTTCACATGGAAGATGTGACTTGCCGTGATTGGTCGGCTGGAGAAATATGATGGCTTCTTTGTTGATTAAATGGATAGTCATCTGATGGTGGATTTTCACTTTCCATATTCTTGAATGCTTCTAAGAAATTGGGTTGATAAGATAGTTTAAAAGAGTTGTAGCCTCACGCCTTTGCGTGGCCGAAGAATGAATTATGTTCCAGATAATATTGGAGATTAGTACTGGAGTTCTACATGGATCAATTTTCATCTTCCATTGATCGTAACTGTTTTGTAGAGTGGCTGATTATGCCACCATGGGATCTGATGTCTGTTTGTAAGGATTGTAGACTGGGTGGTCTTTGCTTGCTATGAATCGCTAAGGCCCCACGGTGGGCGCCAAATTGTGGATGCTGGAATTCGGCCGAGGTCCACAATCAGAATTTGTAAATTGGGGGCATTAGCGATCCTGCAAGACAAAGGTAGAATGAGCGGGAGTAGACTACCCACCGGTGTGGTGGGTGCCGGGGGCACTCCGACGCTCAAGTCAGTAGTATGAAATGAGCAGTAAATGTGTAAAATGTGAAAGCAAAGCTTACTATTACCATGACCTTCTTTGGGTGGCCGTGAGGGCGGAATGAAGTGTTTAAGAAATGTGAAACTCTGAGAGCTTGTGTCAGAGAGCAGAAGCTGTAAGAGAGAAGTCAGGCTTGCTCCCCCCTCGTTTCTCGAATTGTGTTGTAATTTATAGATGAAGATGGATGACTTTTGCAGCTGGCATAAGTCCATTATATGCTAAGATATATTTATTTAATGATCAGAAGTGGAGTAGGATAATCATGTTTAGGGAAAGTGGGAATCGGTTGGTAAAGGTTTGGCTTTATGCGTGAATCAAGTGGAATAAGATTTTTATTGGGCTTTCTCTTGGGCTTTCATCTATGTCTATGGGCTTAGTCTTTATTTTCGGGCTTTGTATACTATTTGGGTTTTAGGTAAAAGACGGTTTTATCCTTGACCCAATTTTAGTCCAAACAGGTAGCCAACCCATGCCTTCGCGGCTATTGATTGTTAGTGAAAATTAAAGTTTAATCTATCATTTTATCAAATGTAAGGAAAAAAAAAATATAACTTAACCTTCATTATCAAACCAGCAAAATCTAATCAAAGTCGATTTGATTGACTAAACCTGATTGAAGTTTGTACAGTTGTAACTAATAAAAAATACCGAAAAGTGAATATAAACAAATCTAAAACACGAGTCAATTAAAAGAAGAAAATACTCTTTATAGTGTTTTAATCGAGTCAATTAAAACAAAGTAAAAATGAACTAAAATAATTATAGTGATCCCAATATTTAAGTTTCAAACTTGAGTTCCAATTGCGATTGGTGAATTTCTGTTCAAGTTGAGACAACTTTATTTTAAACAGAGTTCAATACTTGGCGGCATAACTTTTACAAACATGGGGATTTAATTGCTTGATTAGGAAAATATATGGTTTACTTGATTTTTTGTTAAAACGGAAAACACTCGAGTGTAAATTACCCATACTATAACGGATAACCGTCACGGATCACCGGATCACTCGGGGACCGTTTTAAAACAAATAGAAAAAATTCTTCCTTATTGCATAAGACAGAAAATCAGGGATCCCGATGTAATTACCCCAAACAAAATTAAACGGGAAGTACAACACCGCACAGCACGAGAAAAAAAGCCGCGACTCTGCAAAGAAGACGACGAAAAAGATAGGCTTAGGATCCAATTCTGTTATCTGTAGATCGATTTCACGGGAAATTGATTACTAATTATCAGTTTCAAACCCTAACCCTAATTTTGCTTGTGGGGTTTTCTTTTCCTTTCCTGGTCACCTCAAGTGCAAGCTGTTATCAACCTCAGTGAAATGGTTTTTCTTCTTAAACTCCCTTTATAGTTGTGTACAAATTATTTGTTTATCAGCTGAAGGTTCAATTTTTATCAGTATAAGGTCTATCCAGAAGAGCATGCTTTTAGGGAGGGTTCTTGCGTGTGACTGAATTGTTTAATTGATGGGTCAGTATGAGTTTCTGTTTTGTTCAGATTTAAAACTATTGGGTTTATATATATATATATATGAAAGAGATTATGGGATGATTGTAAGATCATTGGTACAATGTTGGGCAGCGGTCAAAATGTACCACCCGGAAGAGCTTGGGGGAGTTCTTGAGAAACGCATTAGTGCATTATCATGGCTAAATCAGCTTCATTTATGTGCCTCATAGTCTAATACTATGAGTTTTTATCTTGAAGCATCAAGTATGTTATTTCAGTTTGATTTTGTATATACATTCAAGCATTTGTTTAAGTTTGTGATATGTAAAATATAAGATAGGACCTTTTAAAAGGAGAAAATAAGGCAAGGTACAGCCTTTCACAGCTATCACTTTTTTATGGGAAACGTTGGAAACCCGTCGCCAAACCTCCCACAGATAAAACCCCCGGCTGCCCCAGGTTCTTACAAGAAATGCACCTCCTGGACTTGAACCCAGGATCTGACAAACCAAGTTCTAAGTCCTTTGCCACCAAGCCACACCCCTTGGAGCCTTTCACAGCTATCACACTCATGAATTTGTGAACTTTGGCCTGTAACATGCCTAGAAAGATTCTATTCATGTTTTTGATTGATTTAATAGTCATTATTAATGAATTAAGTGTAATAAGGTGGTTGTTTGAATTAAATGGAATTCCACTTATAATGATTAAGTACTTTACTGAATTGCATAATGCAGAGATTTCAGCTGTCTGGTTATTGTGGTTCCTGTTACCTCACTGTAGCTTGAAAATCAGCCAATATAACATCTATAAAACATTTTATAACTATATGCATGAGTAGTTATGACTTATGATCTGGCATCAATGTAAACATCATTATCAGCTGCTTTAGGTTGTAGGAAATGATCACAGTTTATGCTAAAAATATTAGCTTGCCTCTATATTCTCGAGATCTACATTCCAGTTGTTTTAGGTTTCTGATCATTTAGAATGAGGCACAATGTATTCAAAATTTAGGTGTATTTAAAGTTTGATTGCTGAAATAAATGACGTAACGTGTACTAATTATGTTAGGTACCAAGTGAAGCAGATGATGCTCTGGAAAAGAGAAAGGCAGAAGAGCATGTGGTAGATGGGAAGAGAAAAAAGAAGAAAAAGAACAAGCAAGTTGACACTCCTCGTCCTGCATGCTCATGGGTATATTTTAGGTAAAGATTAGTTTCTTACAAATGTAATATCCATTATGTTAGCACATTCTCCTTTAATGTTGTAACTAGCATGCTTACATTTTGATTGGAATGTTGAAGCCGAGAGTTTATTAAGGAATACAGTGCTTCCCATCCTGAGTCCTCAGGCCTCAAAGTTGTGAGTCTCTTGATTTACTTTTGTAATTGATGACAGTGCCCCCCTTTTGGAAATAATGTTTTGAAGGCAATAATTGGGCATACAACTGTTCCATTTCAGGCCACAAAGGCAGCCTCAGATGCTTGGAAGTCAATGAGCCTCGAGGAAAAAGCAAAATATACGAGGCATGCTCGCGAAGTGTGGGATGATTACTTAAGTACAGCTCCTGCACGTGCCCCAAAACCAAGGAAACAGGTAAATTTTACTTTAGGGGACAGTATGTTAATATTCTACTGCTGAAAAATCTTAAAGCTTACATGCTTGCAGACTAAACTAGTCACAAGATGCTCTCCTGGCCGTTTATTCAATGTGCTGCAGCGCCTCTCACCTGATCAGAAAGATGCAGTGAAAAGCATGGGATTTGGCAGCCTCCTTGGCCTTAGATGCAGAACACTTCGTCGCAGTTTGTGCCTTTGGCTACTGGAGAGGTTTAACACTACACGACGTAGCTTGGATGTTTGTGGTGAATGCATTCCTTTATCCCCAAGAGATGTGGAACTTGTAATGGGATTAGCTGCTAATGGCAAGGATGTGGTGAACTCAGGGCCTGATGACTTAATTGCTGACTTGCGTCATAGTTATAATGCTACAAATCATGGGATATCAGTGCGCCTTCTAGAAGAGCGGTTGGCAGGTCCAGAAGCAGGAGAAGACTTCAAAAGATCATTTGTCCTCTATGCATTGGGTACCCTTCTATCCCCAACTGCCAGACTGGATGTAAGCCCTTCATTCCTCCATTTTTTGACAAATATGGATGTTATACATCAGTACAACTGGGGGAAGTTCTTACTTGACCGACTAGTTCGGGAAGTTACTCGTTATCGTCAAGGGAAGCAACGTGCTGTTGGTGGCTGTCTTTTATTTCTCCAGGTGAAATAGATCTTTGTAAGCTTTTTTTTTTTTGGTCTTTGTTTATTCTCACATGTCATAAATTGTTGCTAAAATGTCCACAGCTTTTTTATTATGAGGGCATCTCTATTGATGGGTCTAGTACTAGGCCCACTGCTGTTGTTCCATGCTTATCTTCTTGGGGAGAGGAAGAGATTACTGAGAGAGAGAAACGAGAAAAAGAGCTTGGTGGCTATGGATCTGGCGAGGTATGCTTACATTTACTGCGTATGATGCCATGAATTATTCATGAATTATTGAGTTAGCCTTTGTAGGTGATTTGCAAGGAGAGTTGTTTTGTTATGGAGTCGTCAGAGTACAGTGGCCAACTAGATGGTCTTCCACTGAGCAAAACGAGCACTGGAGAGGTTGGTCCTATCTTTGAACAGGACAGAGACCAGGTATCCATTTGATATTTAATGCCATAGTTACATTAGTATTTCATTATATCGCTCAGTGCAATGCAGCAATATTCTGAATTTTCCCTTGTCTTATTGTTCGTATAACAAATAATTATTAAACATTGACTCATAAAATGTTGTGCTTGTCTATTTTGAAGGCTGATGAAGAACAACTAAATGGAGATATTGTTATAGATGAGGTAGTCAATTCCTCTTTAACACCCTCCCCCTTTCTAGTTTTGTATGTTTGTGTGCAATAACTATTTCCATCCACCTTTCACTTGTGGCAGGGAGAATGATATGCTTGTTTGCTAAGCATTAAGGGTCACTTTGGGAGTTATACTTATCGCTTTTGAACCTATTATCAAGAGATTTCAAATAATTTTAATCTCAAGAAAATATTTTTAATATGATTTTAAGTATTCCCAAATAGACTCTAAATCCAATTAAATGAGGAAATAGTTCCAGTCCCTCGTGCATGTCATGTCTACATGTCCACACTAATCTTTATCAGCTGTGGTAATTTTAGGTTTTGGCGGGGCCTAATACGGTATGTCATTCATTTCAAGACAGGTGTTGGCTGGTGACTGGGTGAGCTGTGATAATGAGTACTATGAATATTTAATTAAATAAGGATGACCTAGTACACGAGGCTTCCCACATCGTGGGCTCTGGAGAGGATTTAATATCTACACAGCCTTACTCTTGCTTTTTTACAAATAGGCTGTTTTCGCGACTGGAACCTGTGACCTCTAGGTCACAATGGAGTAACCTTACTGTCACACTAAGGTTCATCCTCAAATATTTAATTAAATATTGTAAATAAATAAAGAGAGAGCCATGGAGACAACCCTGTTGGTTGTTGGTTTAAATAGAAGGTGGGATGAGGTGGTTGCATGTTAACTAAAGTAACCAAGTAAATAAATGAATGAGAGGCACACCAGAATGCAAAAAAAAATAGCAGAAATTAATGTTAATATTTAATATACTATCATATCTATGCAGGGCTATTTATGGTGACTACTGTAAGTCTGTAATTTTGTAGCTTGAATGAAATTGGTACTTGACAAGGTTGAAAAACAAAAATTTGATACATTGAACGTTGACTGATTTATTGCTTCAGTACAAGTAAAATAGTCATTTTTTGCCATTTTGAATAAAGAATTTCTTTGATACATTTCCGCAGCTAGATATGCCAAATTTTGTTGAGAGTCAGAATGTAGTCTGCGGAGACATTGAGGTGGTTGTTGATTCCATCAGATCTTTCTGCCGAAACAAAGAGTATGGATGCAATGAAACAGTGGATTACACCAAGAATAATGACCATGAAGTAACATGCACATATGCACCATGTTCATGCCCCCTTTTATCTTGTAACTTCTTCGGCTCATCAGAACAATTGTCACTACACTTCAGCAGCAAACACTGGGATTCTGGTAGGCGATTTAGGTACAATAACCCCTTGAATATCTCTCTAAGGATGGATGAAGAATTCCTTGTTCTTCAAGCAGAGGAAGATGGTGTTCTCTTTCTCCTCAACAAAAGCCTAATTGAAGGTATCGGAGTTACAGTCATGATAACCTGCATTAGCCCTAGCTCATCAAAGGTGAAGTATATATATGATCTTGTAGCTGGAAGAGGAATCAGTTGCCTCAGATTAAAATCATTGACCGAGAATTTTCCTGGGCGAGTTGAAGGTTTTCCTCCGATGGATTTTCTTCTTATCCCATCGCGTTTCTTAGGTTCTTTTGGGGAGCTAAACTTACAAGTTTGTTTATGGAATTCTGCAGAATTTAGTTTAGATTGTTCCTGATCTCAATACTTGTAAAGCACCCAATGTTGCAGGGTGTTGGAATGTAACTTCTAAGTTAATTTATTTAAAATATAAATAGTCAAGCTGGTACAATTGCTGCCTATGAAGGGGTTCCAGTTGAGCTGCAGAAGAGAGAGAAATAATTATTTATGAAATAAGCCGTATTAGAAGAATGCAATATATTTTTGGCTAAATATAATTTGTTTCCAGAGGTTTCAGTATGATTTTAATTGTAAATAATAGTAAAATATTTTTTTTTTTTTTTAACTAGCTCAGTAAATCCCATTGAATTTGATTAAATAAATAAACTAATAGTATGTTGCAGCAGTAACACGAGAAATTTGACAATGAATTTACTAAATAATGACTTTTTTATAAATGTTTTTTAATTAAAAAAATTGGATCTTTCAATATCATATTGCTTATGCTTTCACTCTCCAGTCTCGTTCGTGGATTATAGGGCTCCTCGACTCAAATAAAAAGGCCGTTCAAGTTGGAGAAACGAAGACAGAGAAATGAATTCTTCGCTAATGTTAAGACGCTTCTTCTGCTTCAACGCAACAGCCACAGCAGCATCATCAACAGCACCTTCTGCTTTTTCTGTTTCAAAGAAAAAGCCTCTCGTCTTCTTGGGCTCTCCTCAGGTAACTCACTTTCTTATGTGTAATTATAAATAATACTGACTGTTTCTAGTTATTTTTAATTTTACTAATTTCCCATTAAATCACTTTGTCTTTAGGTGTCTGCTACTGTTCTTGACGCTCTTTTCAATGCTTCTTCTGCACCCAATTCCTCTTTTGAGGTACTCAATCACTTCTCAACTTTTATTACACTCTTAATTTAGCTGTACGTTTAGTTTTGAGGATACTGCATTTTGCGTATATACAAAAGGAGGCTCTTTGCTTCGTGGGTTACTTACCATCAAAACATTATGTGTGAATGTGATTTATGGTTTATTGATTTTCTGTGGTTTAGGTTGCAGCAATTGTTACTCAGCCACCTTCTAGAAGAGATAGAGGTAGAAAGGTGCTGCCTTCTCATGTGGCACAGTATGCTCTTGATAGAGGCTTTCCATCTGACCTCATCTTCACACCCGAACGGGCTGGTGAGGTAGTTCATGATTCTGCTCTGAATTTAACTTTTATGAGAGTTGGATAATCAATTGGTTTGTTATCTGGAAACAAGGAATAGAGTGCACTTCTTGAAGTTGCAAAAGCTTTTATGTATATGGATGTTACATTAATTTGAATGGCATTTATAATTTGTTTTTTTCAGTTATAATGTGAAAATTAAGTCACTGTTTTTCATTTTAATTTTTGCGGTGCTGAAAATGATAGAAACAAGTTTTAATTATCAAGAGATTCTGGAACTCTTGTCTGCAAGTATTTTTTTATAAAGACGGAAATGGCGTAGATTCAAGGTTCAAAATTTCTTAGGGAAACTTTTTCTTTGATACGTATCCTACTATTTGTTATTGTGTTGTGAAGTTCTATCCTTTTATCATGAGGTTCACCTATTATTTTCGTGCTTCCTTTGTTTGTTGCCATTGTTTGTTGAAGTATGTGTTTTGTGTTGATGATGTCCTTTAACTTTTTTTTCCCTGAAAAATATTGAGTTGTTTGTTTGACAGCTTTGGTGCTAAAAAGCTGGAATTTTAATTTCCTTTTTCTATTCAGAACATTGTTTATATGTTTCCATTAGACTTCCTCTGTTCAATTGAATCTGTGACCTGATGAAGACAAATCTTTTTTTTTTATGCAGGACACGTTCTTGTCCAGTTTAAGAGCTCTGCAGCCTGAACTTTGCATTACGGCAGCTTATGGGAATATATTACCAAGCAAGTTTCTCAATATTCCACCATTGGGTTAGTGAAATGTACTTCTAACAAACCTAGAATTTTTCTTCTCTGCTAATATATAATTGATTAGTCATATCTCTCCACTGCAATATTTATGGTTGCACTAATTTCCATGTACAGCGTTGAAAGGTACACAAATCATTGAAAGACACAAAAATTGAAAATTCCTTCTGATTATTGGAGTATACTTGTGTAACTTCTTGGAATTGTTGCCACTAATCTTTTGGACTGCAGTCATCAAATAAGAGATTGTTCTAAAAGCTTTATTAGGGGCAATAACGTTTTCACAGTACCTAATTATTCAAGGAGACCTGTAGTATAATAAATTTTTTATCGTTTTGCAAGCAATGTCTGGTTCACTTCTTTTTATTTCCTTTAAAACCTTAATACCATCCTATTGCAGAATTCTAAACTGTGATTAACTTGTTGGTTAGTGTATAGTGTCTACTTTGTTGGCTTTGACCACACTGTGGGATTATAGACATTAAACGTGTAGTTACCAACCATTTCAATATCTCTATTTTAAAGGATGCAGTTATTAATAGTCATGAAAAAGCAAAATTGATTTGATGCAAAAGTTGTAATTCTTCATTGTATGACAGAAAATTTGCCATAATAATTTCTCAAAATTTAACTGTAATTTTCTCAGGTACTGTGAATATACACCCCAGTCTGCTGCCACTATATCGTGGTGCTGCTCCTGTTCAAAGAGCGTTGCAGGTGGCTTTATTCGTCCTTTAATCTAATATTTCAATTGTTATACTGCCCTTGCAAGTTGTACGATTACATTTAGCCTTTGTGTTAGGATGGAGCTAAAGAAACTGGAGTATCATTAGCGTTTACTGTGCGGGCACTTGATGCTGGACCTGTCATTGCCTGTGAGAAAATGGAAGTTGATGGTCAAATTAAGGTATGGATATTATTTGTGTGGAATTATTCAGTTAATCCAGTATGCTCGGCCCCATTTGATATATTTCTTGAATAATCTAACGCAATTCACGATAAGGTATACAGATGGGGGAGGACAGTGTTCGGTATTGAATTATTTTTGGGTGATATGATGTGTCTTAGATCTAAATGTTATCAATTGTTTATTCATGATACTTTTTTTTCTCTTCTCCTTCATTCATTGTCGTGAAACTTCTCTTGCATGTATGCTTACATATAGCTAACAGCTACAATCTGGTCTGAGCTTGTATTTTCTGTTCGCTCGGGCTTCATTGCTTATGGGATTTAACTTTATTTGCCATAATTTTCTGAATATTTCTTCTTAAAAGAAGACTAATGCTTTTTAAGCAATTTATGACATGTTTACACTAATTTCCCTACAGGCACCAGATTTACTAGTATTGCTGTTTTCTGAAGGTGCTTTTCTTCTCTGTTTTTGTTACCTTCCAATTGCATCAGTTTCTCAAGCTTTCTGCAGTTTATGAACCGTCATTATTTTTTTGTATGAGTTTCTTGACACTCTTGCAACTTATTTAGCTTGTCCCGCCTAAAAATGCTGTATAGTGTATAGTGATTTACCAGTGCAAATTTTTTAATGAGCATGTTGTCTGCCACTTATTTTATGCTGGAGCTTCACCATAGAACCAACACATTACACATAAGCAGATTCAATAAACTCTTTGGTTCAGTTATTTTAATCCTATCTGTCTATGCAGGATCTAAACTTCTGATTCGCGAGCTCCCCTCCATATTAGATGGGTCAGCTAGGGTGAAAGCGCAACCCCAAGATGATTCTAAAGCCACCTTGGCTCCTAAGGTAGACTTTTCTGACTTTTCCTGTTTTGGTACTGAAAATGGCTACAAAATTCTCCTTGATATATATAAGTCAAAGCATCATGTGTGTTGATTAAACTGTAACCTTTCCTGCAAGTATTCTCTTGTGAGGTTTCAGAGAGCTAAACTCTACTCAAGTAAAACCTATGCTTGCTATTCTCAACAGTAGCTCCTGGTTATGAACTCTGATTATTGTTCGAGTTGAACATTTTAAAATAGGTGATTTATTTTTCAAAATCCACTTGCTGAGTGTGGCAGCTAATAGGGTATTAGATGTATCATGCAGTAGTTGGCTGTGAATCTTATCCTAACAATGAAGTTTTCTTATTAAACAATTAGGTAATGGAATAATGAGATAAGTATCAAATGTGGTTCTCAGTTTATATATCTCTTTGGTTTACTGCAGTAAGTTGAGCTGTCCTAATATGGCTGTTTAGTGCCCCATAATTTGCTCAAATTTTAGTTCTTTGTGCAGATAACTCCTGAGGAATCATGGCTGTCCTTTGATCAAGAAGCTGTGGTCCTTCATAATAAGGTAAGCTTGCCCCATTTTCTTATGATTTTGGTTTGGGGTCATGACACACAGCCTTTCTAGGTTCGAGCATTTGCAGGGTGGCCAGGAACAAGAGCTAAAATGGCAGTTGTTGATGACCGAAATGGTCAGGAAAGTATCACCGAACTTAAGATAATTACTACAAGAGTTTGCTCCAATATTCAGGCCAATCAAGTAGATGGCATCACTTTCAAAAAGGGTGCACTAGTAATTCCATGTGGAGGGTTCACTGCGCTTGAGGTGTGTGATATGCCCTTCTCTCTCTCTTGTTCTCTCTATTTTCCCACTTGGCTTGTTGTATGGCTGCTGATCGTAGTGAATCGGTACCAGGTACTGGAAGTTCAGCTTCCTGGTAAGAAGGTGGTAAATGCTGCTGCCTTTTGGAATGGTTTACGAGGTCAAAAACTGAAGATGCTATAGGTAGAGATGGCATTATTAAGATTCATGCGGAGGTTTAGGTTGAGCAAAGTGGTTTGACACTTTGACTTTCATTTCTTTCACTATTCCTTTGTTTTTTGTTTTTTTTGGATTCTTTCAATTTTTGCAGTATATTCATTTGTAGTCATTAATGTATAGTCTGTTACTATTGTAACTTTGTTGAGAGAATATTTATATCGATGATTTAAAGTTAGCTCTGCCCCCGTTATGTTTTCTTGTTGTGTCAGTTTACTCGGATAGTCGGATGGCTGCTGCTGCTGCTGAAAAAAAAGAGACCGGTGCTTCTTTATGCATATTTTGGCTATATCAGCAATTTGATATGGTAGCTGTGAAGCCGTCCCCAGAATGAATTTGACAACTTGCTGTTAGTGATGCCTTTAAAGAAAGCAAAACATTCTTTTGGTTTTTAAATTCAATGAACAAAATTTGTGATTCACTTGTACTTGATGACATGATTGCTTCATTTCTGGTTCTGGCCCCCAACAGTGACAGACCCAATGCTACGATCCATCACCCACCATCTCCGCTGTCACTTAATTCTAAATTTGTTAGCTTGGGACTCCTTTGAATGCCCTCTCTGAAAAAAAAAAAAAAAACTGCATATAAGAGGATATTTTCAGATTCTACGTATAAGGGAAGTCTTGTGATAGAAAATGTTTCATATAATAAAAACTTGGTTCTTCAGTAAAAGGCAGTCAAACCTTCTAATTATTGTTCAAATTTATTTGGATTCTTAGATGAATTCAAATCAGTTTAGAATATTTTCTTATAACTTGGAGAACAAATGGGACCGAATCATTATGATTGACAACAAAATATTTAGTAGTAAATGATCAATAATCAATATTCTAAAGAAGCCTCAATATTGGATGGTAATGCATGTTTAGAAATTTAGAAAATGGTCTTTCGGCTCCAGCATATCACAGAAAGAGCTAATTCTTTTATCTTTTGAAAGACAACCCACGATTATTTGTCACATTTAATATAATGTCAGAATCAAAGTTTTTTTAACGACCAAAAGAAAGAATAAAATTATATAATATCTCGAAAGGTCTCTCTTTTTTTCTTTTTTCTTTTTTCTAATCAGGGTGTACGGGCCTACTTACGTGCACCTCGACTAATCTCCGAGACTTGTGTTTTGTGCATTCAGAAGTCAAGGTAAGTCGCTGGTTTTTTACACCAGGGGGCACAACCCTAAGGAAATGCATCTGATGAGATTCGAACCTTAAATATGAGAGGGAGTAAATTACCCAAACCCAATACCTTTACCACTGAAGCAATCCCTTGAGGTTATCTTGAAAGATCTTGTTAATCTCGCTCTCATAAATGCGGAGGAAATTATAATGTTATGCTTAAAAGAAACCACAAATACCTTCTATGGTTTTCTAAGATGTTTCAACAATTTGATTCTGAAGTTTTTTCAATAGATAAATGAAAATCAAATTTAAAATCTTGATAATAATTAAGGCATAATTTTTCTTTGATATAACTTGTGGATGCCCATCAAATTATCATAGATAATAACGCATCATTTTTTTTTAAAGCATAACATTACAATCTAATGCGGATGCCCATCAAATTATCTATGATTAATTTAAGCCAATTGATTGAGAGGATGACTGAGAGTTTGGAATAAAATTCTAAGGAGAAATTGAAAATTCATTGTGATATTTCAATCCATAGATAGAATTAGAACCTACCAGTAGAAACCATTATTGTGGATTGTGGTTTGCTTTGCAATAAATAATTGCAAAGCAAAGCCACACTCATTAAACAAAATTCAAAGCAAACATAAAAAGTACTTTACAACAGTTTGCCATTATCTTATAGAAATAAAAAATTAAGAGGATGGCTCCCCTCTCATGACTTTTAGGGCACAATAGCATGGTTTATGGGCTCATTTTTACTTTGAAAAATTATTCAAAACTCACTTGTTGTATATCTATCTTTGATAAAAATCTACTTCATTATTCTTTATTTTTTTTACTTGCTCAATGTAAGATTTGTTAATTTTAAGTTATATCAAACAAAAATATCATTTATATATAAAATATTTGTTATAAATGGAAGTAACAATAAAAACGTTTTGGATAATATTGAGTTGTATCCTACATTAATTAGTAAAATGGGAAATTACTTGGGTAGTAAAGGGGAAATAAATTGGGCTTAAGTATCCCAAGTCCAACTCTCAACTAGTGGTATCAGATAGTCAAACCCTAATAATCAAAATGTGGTGAGACAACTTAGGTTTGTCGGACAAAGGATTGGTGTTTGACCTTGGTTTTGGTAGCAACAATAAAGACGTTTTGGATAATGTTATCCCACATAATTAATTAGTAAAGGAGAAATTACTTGGGTTTATAAGTAGGATATGTTACTCCTCCCAATGCTAATCTTTTGGATTTGATACTTAAATATCCTATGCCCAATTTCTAATAAGTGGTATCAAGTCAAACCTTAATAATAAAAATTTGGTGGTGGAATAACTCAAACTTGTGACGAAAAGATTGGTGAGAATTGTTGAGATATATTCCATATTAATTTCGTCCTAGAGGAGAATTATTGAGATGTGTCTCATATTGATTAATAAAATGGAATAACTTATGTTATTTATAAATATGATAGATCCCTCCACCCAGTGGGTTAGTCTTTTGGGTTGGATATTTAGGTATCTAGGCCCGTGTTATTTGTAAAATTAGAGAGATTAACTGAGTAATTAGTACAAATTTTAGAAACTAAAAAAAATTGTAAATATTTTTCAAGACAGTCTGTTTACATTTTTTTTTAAAATTATTTAATACAACATCCCTCTATATATAAGTAGCAAAGACACTTAAACAATAGCCTATATCATCTCTCTCAATTTGGTTTGCTTTCTGGTAAAGAGAAGCAAAATAATGGGAGCCCTTGATTATCTCTCCAACTTTTGCACTGTCACCAGCACAAGAAGCAAACGCAAAGCAATGCAGGTACCCATGATCACCAGCAACAATTTTAGCACTAATTATATTATTTTTTTTCACTTCTTTTTTGTGCTTTTAATTTGCTCTTCACAGTAAAGATATAAATGGGTTTACGTTGTTTTGTTTCTCAGACAGTTGAGATCAAAGTGAAAATGGACTGCGACGGCTGCGAAAGAAGAGTAAAAAATGCTGTTACCTCCATGAAAGGTTCTATTATTAATCTCTATCCTGAACAAATTTTAACGTCGAATCAATTGTCATCATCCTTGAGAATCCATTTGCTTTTTTGACCTCAGTGAAGAATTTATATACATGATATGTATATATATCTTCATGAGCTAAAACTAAAAATAGATAAAAGAAATCAAAAAACGAAAAAAACCTCAGTAAATGTCGTTGGATTTTGTATTGTTTAATTTTAGTTCATTTAGTTTTCCTTTATAATAAAGAAAGTCCAATCAATCACCATGAGAATAAATGTTGCTTAAAAATTACTATATTGTGATAAATTTGTCCTCACTTATGGATTCTTGTTTATTTTTATTCTTTGCTAAATTTTCTCAAACTGTTGAATGAAGAAGACAAAGAAGAGAAAATTTATTTCAAGTGATTAAGTGAAGTCCAACATTCTTTGTATATTTTTAATACTTCATAAACATAATAAAATAGTAAAATTCTTTTTTTTTTTTTTTTTGCCCCTGATTAAATATTGCAGGAGTAAAAACTGTAGAGGTGAATCGAAAGCAAAGCCGGGTGACAGTAAGTGGTTATGTTGAGCCAAACAAGGTCTTAAAGAAAGTGAAGAGTACAGGCAAGAGAGCTGAGTTTTGGCCTTATATCCCTCAACATCTTGTTTACTATCCTCATTTTTCAGGTGCCTATGACAAAAGGGCACCCGCCGGCTACGTCCGTAATGTTGTTCAGGCTTTTCCGGCCACCAATGCCCCGGAGGATAATCTTGTTTCAATCTTCAGTGATGATAATGTGAATGCATGTTCAATCATGTAATGAATTTTAGAATCTAAATTTGTGAAGATCTCCTTCATATGAGTTGGTCACTCAATTAAATTTAACAACATATATGTAATGTTATGAGTATTTTTAAATAAAATTATTATCCCAATCTTTTGAGGTTTTTTAAACATTTATCAGTTTAGACTTAAACAATCCTTAACTAAACAGTTAAATTAGTTTTTGGGTTGAGTTAAACTCATAAATTTTAATATAATATCAAAAATATTTATATATGAGTGGATCCACATTATCTATCTACATGAACCCACGACATGGACCAGTAAAAAAAACCAATCATGTAAGAGGATATTGAGAAAAATATTTCTCAAATAGTTTTATATCTTAAAAGGAGACATCATAAAGAAGGAATTGATGCCACACTTTTCTTTTGGTAATGAAGTAATTAAAGAGAAGAAGAAATGATGAGAAAGGTTTTTTTGTAAGTGGCTAGCTAGTACAGTATTGTACTTCAAACAATGATGATTCTCTTCAGTTTCCCCAGTTTATCTTCTCTTTTCAAGTAGTAAAACTGAAAAATATGGGTCCTGGAAAAAAATAATAATAATAAAAAAAAGGGTTTATTTTCAATTGTCAATTCATCATTTCTTTTCACTCCTTGGTTCTCCTCGATATAAAATATGGGGTGATTAAGGACATGACTTGTCGACTGGAAGCCTATAAAACCTGAACTTGAAAGGCGTCTTGATCCCAGGTGATTGGGATAAATGGTGGAGATATGATTCTCTCACTTTTCACTTGATTAAATAACATTGCTTTATAAATCAATTAGTAAAATAATATTATTTTATTGAGGATGTATATTTTTTATAATAAAATAAAGTTATTTTATGTACAGGTACAATTAATTTGCAGTACCATTTCATAATATTGTTTGAGGCTTTACCATCAAGCGTAATTATTTGTAAGTAAAGCAGTTTTTCTTTTTTTTTTTTGAAATCGTTAGAAACCCCGCCATCAAACCACCCATTCTGGGCCGCGGCGCAGGTAAAACCCACGACTGCCCCAGGCTCTTACAAGAAGTTGCACCCCCTGGATTCGAACCCAGAACCTCAAGGTGAGATTCTGGACCCTTCACCACAAAACCACACCCCCCTTGGAAGAAAAAAAAAAAAAAACAGTTTTTCACAATTGGGTCATTCCTTTGTTGTTATGCATGCATGCTGGCCAAAATTCCACCCCAGAGTTCAGGAGGTGTTATGGGGCCCGCCTGCTGTGAGAGAGATGACACATACACCCGACACATAATATAATTTTCGTGAGTTCAGAGACATATTATTTTCTAAAGAATTTCGATTCAGTGCTAAATTGAGATGTGTTAAATTTATCATAATCTTTTTATATGTTTATATATTTTAATAATAATGTATAATTAAAATTAAGTTATATTTATATAACTATTCATCACTATTTATTAAAAAAAATTAACATAAAACTCAATTCGATACTAATACAAGTATCAAAGAATTCAAAACAGCTACAGATTTTTATGTAAATTATAAAAGAATTTTTGGGGCCTAACCCGAATACTAGTAATTCTTTGATATAATGAATATATGAATAATGTGGTATCACCAACAAATTAATAAATGACATGTATATTTCAATATCCATATTTTTAATTATTTTTTAATATTTTAACACACATGATAATAGATGATTATATTGTTACATAAATAATATAATACCCCAATTGTATCGTAGATTTTCTTCCCGAATGGATGGCAAACATGGTTACCAAATTTCAACGACAATTCCGCAACTTAAGGCTTTATTTTTGATGGAGTGACGTCGTTTACAATATTTAAAAAGATGATTTATAGTTATCATATCATTATAGCAATTAAACTGAATTTTAAAATATGATCTTATCCCAACATTTTCCCGTTACTTTAGTTACCACATCAAATTAACAATCACAAGCTTTTGATTTGATTTGATGTAATCTTAAAATTATTAACCATTTCCTTCTTTATAGGTTCAAAACTACAAATGTGATCAATTAGGCCCCAATTAACAAATTTTTATTTTGACCTAGCTAGTTTATCAGAAAAATGTGCTATATATATATTTTTTTAATTATTAAATTTGTATTTGATCAATTGAACTACTTATATAATTTATATTCATTCTGTCCAAAAAGGAGAATGATTAAGGGGGCGTTAATTTTGGTTTGGGATAAATAAACTTTGGTGATTAGAAAAAAGAAACTTCTATCCATAGAGTAGCCTTTTATGCCTTTTTCACACTTTAACTTATTAAAAATTGTCCACTAAACTGAAAGGGATTATCATAACAATTAAAGAAATATATGTCATTGAAATTCCAATTGAAAAGGGAAGAAATTTGAATTGTTTATTGATCACCAATTAAATGGGAGATAAAAGTTTATAGAGAAATTATCATTTATCCATCTGAAAATAATTTTATATTCGAAAAATTACACGAATTTAGGAAAATGTCATTTATTCATCCAAAATTATTAAAAAATGTCATTTATCATCCAAATTTCAAGAAATTTTATCATATATCTACTTGAAAAAAATATTTGATGTTCGAAAAAAAATTACAATTTTTGATTAGTAAATGCTCATTTTTAGCAACTTTTTAGATGTATATATATCATTTTCTAAAAATTATGTGTTCTTTTAAATATCGGATAATTTACGGGTGGATCAATAATAATTTCCAAGTTTATAATGCAGCCAAAGCAGCACGAATTTCATTGATTAAAAATCAAAATAAATTGACAGTCCTGTAATTCACCTAAAGTTCTATCAATAAAATTCATTTTTTCACGTTATGATGTGCAGGAACAAATACATGAATCAAAATGCAGAATCCTCTATTTTGGTATACGATGGCACAACAAATGTGTTAATTTCTAGAAACAGGTGTATCGATCAAAATAAAAATGAACAAAAATTTATTAATAATTTACAATAAATTTATATTCATATAAACCTTAAAAATTGAAGTCAAATAGTACACATTACATATTAGAATTCCAGAAAATTATACTTAATTATTCAATAATATATATAAAATTACTTTATCACCAGTTTTAAATGTGATTATAATATCACCTTAGCGATCCTTCCTACTTGTGACATTGTTGATGGCCTTCATGTGTGTTTTTACATTTTATAATATATGTTAATAATTAAAATTCAATTAAATTATCTTTTAAAGATCCGCAATGATATTAGAATGATGGATTACAAAATAATTTTAACTAAATAACCAATTTTTTTTAAAAAAAATAAAATCTAAATTATCTTAATGTAATCTCAACGGTTGAAGTTTAACAAATGACTAATCTTCATCGTAAAAGTCTCACACCATACATCTTTTTTACCTAACTTCATGCATTTTGAGAAAGTTTTGTTGGCTCATTTTCATGTGAAATTACTGTATTTGAGTTTCTATTATAAGAATCCCCGATCTTGTATTGGAAGTTTTCGAAAATTGAGTTTATAATAATATTTATTAATAATTTGCAAACATGAGAATTCAAGAAAATAACTTCTAATCATTTGAGATCACTTATAGTTAAATGTAATCATAATTAGCTGTTAGTTTATATAGAGAGTAATTAGATAAGAAGATTTTGTTTTGAAAAATCAGTTAGTTGAAATTATTATTTACTCAATCTTCATTTTGAATCTTTATAAATAATAAGATAATAAAGTTTATCTTTTGTTTTTTTTTTTGTTTTTTTTTTTTTTTTTTGAAAATGAAGATTTAGTAAACATTAATTTCAACTAACTGATGCTGATGAATTTTTCAAAACAAAATCTCCAAAGGTTAGCTAAAACCTTATCTAATTACTCTTTATATAAACTAACAGAATTATGATACTTTCATCACACAACAAAAACTTTTCATCCATCTAAGAGCTACAACATGAGGAGAAAGGCTTACGTACTCCATGCTCTCGTTTTGTTCCTTGTGTGCAACTTTGCACTTTCGGTAAGCGAAAATGCAGGTGTAGATTGTAAGGATGGTGGATTGGACACTGGATTGGACACAGGTGGGTTGAGTAGAACAAGTTTTCCAGATGGTTTTGTGTTTGGGACTGCAACTTCTGCCTATCAAGTTGAAGGAATGGCTAATAAAGATGGCAGAGGACCATGTATTTGGGATCCTTATGTTCACACACCAGGTGACTAAACTTTTCTTTAAAAAAAAAATATATATATATATATATTCTTCATTTTCATTTTGATACACATGTTTTGTATTGTGTGATTAATTAGTTTTTTTATGTTCTTCGATTGCATTGAAGGACACATCGCTGGCAATGTAACCGCTGACGTTACTGTTGATCAATATCATCACTACAAGGCATTGCCTAATTACCCTTTTCAGTATGAATTCAGTTTCATATGAGAAAGATTCATTGAAAATTTTGTTGTTTTATTATACAGGAGGATGTTGATCTCATGAAGAAACTGAATTTTGATGCCTATCGGTTTTCTATTTCATGGTCAAGGATCTTCCCAAGTATGTTACTGTTATCATTTTACTGTTCATTTTACTTTGTCTCTCATATTTAGTTAATTGATTTTGGAAAGTTTATTAAAATTTGCAGGAGGAGTAGGAAGAGTGAATCAGAAGGGAGTTGATTATTATAATAGATTGATTGACTACATGGTTCAACAAGGTATTATTTAAATGAAGTAAATATGCTACAACCATCTCAAATTTATTTGTAAATAAATTAATTGTGTATGTTTATTATGTTACCTTACCTTTATAGGGATTACTCCATTTGCAAATCTGTATCATTATGACATGCCATTAGCTCTTCATGAAAGATATGGCGGATTGCTTGGTCGACAAGTTGTGTAAGTTGTTACTTCTCTGTTCTTAATTAACTTCTGTTCAGTCATTTTTATGATATAAATTGATATGTTTGATTCAAATCTTTCAGAAATGACTATGCCGATTTTGCGGAATTTTGTTTCAAGACATTTGGTGATAGAGTTAAGAATTGGTACACATTTAATGAACCAAGGGTCATTGCTGCACTTGGATTTGACAGTGGCACTAATCCCCCATCAAGGTGTACCAAAGATGTTAATAATTGTGAAGAAGGTGACTCAGGAACAGAGCCATATATTGCAGCCCACAATATGATTCTAGCTCATGCTACGGCAGTACAGAGATATCGCGAAAAATACCAAGTAAATTGTTTATTAATCTTTGCCTGTTTTGAAGTTTCTTTACCACTCAATTGATTGATTGAAAATGTTAACTTCTCTTCAGCAAACACAAAAAGGGAGAATTGGAATTTTGATGGATTTTGTTTGGTATGAACCTCTCAGTAGATCTAAAGCTGACAACTATGCAGCTCAAAGAGCAAGAGATTTCCACATTGGCTGGTAAATCCTATTCTCACATTTTACATGAAATCACAGAATTGATTTTCATGAAAAATGTTTAAAATTAAAAATGATGTACAGGTTTATACATCCACTTACATATGGTGAATATCCAAGAACAATGCAAGAAATTGTAGCGGAAAGGCTTCCGAAATTTTCACCTGAAGAAGTTTTAATGGTGAAAGGGTCATTTGATTATTTGGGTATCAACCAATATACCAGTTACTACATGTTCAGTCCTTCTTGGGGATCTTCCAACATCTCCAGCTACTCCAACGATTGGAATGTTGGTTATGCTTGTAAGCGTTCTTACCAAAAAGTATTTTATGTTTTGGTTCATTTTCTTGGAAAATTAATTAATATATTTCTAATTTAGACGATCGTAAAGGAGTACCGATTGGTCCAAGGGCTAATTCAGGATGGCTTTACATGGTACCTTGGGGTTTGTACAAAGCTGTGATGTATGTGAAAGAGAAATATGGCAACCCAGAAATAATGCTCTCTGAAAATGGTATGATTTCAACTGACAATTTCATTCATATTTATTCTTAAATGAAATCGATGTATTAATTAATTAATTCATTTCTTATGCAGGTATGGATTATCCAAGCAATGCTACACTTTCAGAATTATTGCATGACACCAAGAGAGTAGATTATTACAGAGACTACATGACCCAATTGAAAAAGGCTATTGATGATGGAGCAAATGTAACTGGCTACTTTGCTTGGTCGTTACTTGATAATTTTGAATGGTTGTTAGGATTCTCTTCCAGGTTTGGCATCACTTATGTTGATTTCGAAACTCTTCAGAGGATTCCGAAAAGGTCTGCATACTGGTTTCAGAAATTATGTCAAAGGGATTAATAGCTGCATTTTCTTAGCCTCCAAGGATTTTCTAGGTTTGCAGTATCAGTAATAAGCTATCTAGGCTTTAGGTTTAGGGTCTTTGAACCATTATGTGTTGGGAAATAAGTGTATTTATTTTAGTCTTTCTCAAGCAGATGTTAATAAGATGACTTCTGTTCTTCAACTTAACAGTGCCTTTTCCTTGATTGATAAATAATAACTAACTTTATTATAGTGCAGCATACGGGCCGTTGGATTAACGGCCCGCGTGCTAAATAGCAAAAAAATTAATTTTTTTTACTCGCCCGGGTCCCACTCAAATCGTGACCATTGAATCACGATTGTACCACGTGGCACTGAAGACGCTGCAATAAATTTATTCCAAGTAATTTTTTTTTTTTTTACTTTCGGTACGATTCCAACCGGTTCGGTCAGGGTGAGAACCCTAACCAAACCGGTCAGGTTCCGGAACCGGTTGGAACCGGACCGTCCGGATTATAATTAGCTTCATCTTGGCCAGGTCTACTTGTAACCATATCATTCTCTCTTAAAAATTGAGCTTCATCTTTAAGCTGGGATTATAATTAAAAGACATTTTAACAGAAGCAACAAATCTAAACGGCCGTTGCAACCAGCACGTGGCAACTGGCACACTTTCTGCATAACAAGGACAGGCACATATCATTTCCATGAACAAAGTCAAATTTGTTACACTTTTAACACTTAATTTCTCTCACCAATCTTCATGCAGTACATATCCCTGTATGTGAAGGGAATTATATTGTGACCAACAAGTTTAGTTGCTGGCCACATAGTATTTGTGAAAGCTTTTATCAGTTTGACACTATTCACAAAGTTGGCTGCTAAACAACATTGTAAAAGAACATTTTCTTTTATATCTTACACTGATCAAATTACCTCAAAATGTCTTTAATTGATGGAGTTGAGTTCGTGAAGATCCAGGTCTCTGCCCTTTGGTTCTTTTGTTACTTCATTTTCTTTATTCAAGAAATTGATATTTGTTTTATTTCACTACACTCATAATATTTGGTTCTTGTATTGGGTTTTGTTTCACAGAGGCATGTTCTCAAAGTACACATTCACTGTCAAGGCTGCCAGCAGAAAGTGCAGAAACTTCTCCGTAAAATTGAAGGCACCATAAATAACTTTTTTTTTTTTTTTCCATTTTTGTTATTGTTTACTATACTGAAGAAAAGCACCTGTGGTTTAAATGTTATTTTCACAAAGTACTTTTTACAATTGAGGTTTTTGCTCAAAAGCACTTTTTACATAAGCATATTTAGCACTTCCTTTCCTTGGTAGTAATCTCTCTGTTTCAATTGGTACAGGTGTTTACTCGGTGAACATAGATGCAGAAAACCAGGTAGTCATAGTTTCAGGCAATGTAGATTCTGCTACTTTGGTAAAAAAGTTGGTGAAATCAGGGAAATATGCAGAGCCTTTGTCTCCAAGTTTCTATCAGAAACTTAACCAAGGACAAGCAAATTTCATAACAGATGACAGTAACAGAATCAATGGCCAGAATGCCTCCGAAACTGGGTACTCATTTCCAGCCATCCTAGGCAATGATGTACAAGATCAATGGAGTCTTCATAACTATCTCAGCCAGAATATTGAAATGGATGCAATGAGAGGTGAAATTTATCACAATTTGAGGGCAGATGACATGGGATCCATGATGGTTCCTGCAGCTTTCCAAGGCAATGATGAAAATATTCTGAGACTACGAGACCAGAACTTTGGGGGAAGGTCAAGCTATGAAAATGAGCTTCCACCATCCATGCAACATTTGTACCAGAACAACCATCCATCTATGGAGATGATGCATGGCAACAACAGTACAATGGTTAATCACAACTATACAGTTCGACCCCAGATGATGAATTCCTCAATTCCTCGCTACAATGAGCCTGGTTTCAGTTTGGCACCATATTATTTGTATTGAGCAGGTAGAAATAATTATGTATCTGGAGAAAAATAAAATCCATTGGAAAGAGAGAAAACAATAGAGCATGGCTACATAATAGGCAATGTTCCCCCAAACCTTGTTTAATTCAAGGGCCAAACTGTAGTTTCTAAATTTTGTTTACTTCGTATTAGATTTTCCTCCTTTTGAATTTGAACTTATTTCTTATGAAAATAACAGATAATTATGACTGAATGCAAGGTCAAAATGTTCTGAGCAGCAGACAGCTGAAACAAACAGAATGTGACAATTTCAGCTAAGGAGGTGAAAGAGTTAAATCAAAGCCTGTTCAGGGGAAGGGTTCCAAAACAGACAGTCCGTCACTTCCCAGAATACTATTGACAGCACATACCGTATATTCCTTGCAGTTAATTTGTATTGAACTTCCAAGACTTAGATAGGAAAGTACTGCTACGGAGCAGAGAAAATCTAGAACTAATCACAACCAGAAATAAGAAGCTCTAAAATTTTTAAATGTATTGAAATTCCCAAGTACTTGGACAAAAGGTTGTAAACAAAATATGAATTCTAGTTAATCATGAAAAAACTAACTTGTTTTAACCTACAAAGGAAACAAGTACTGCTTAGCGCTTTTGTGCTTTCCTTCGTCTGGCTTGTGCCTTCTGCCATTTCTTTCTTGCAACCAATTTGCTCTTTGGTTTCAACTTCAACTCGGGTGAAAATTTATAATTTGGATCTCTCATACGTGCTTGTATATCTTTGAAAAACTGCATATTCAATTTCTTTGGCCCACCCTTTCTAAGCTCCTCATACTCTGGTCTGGAGACAATATTTTCAAATGCTCATATTAAGATGTCTATATCACTCATGACTTCCCATACATTGGTATAGCGCCCATCTGGCCTTTTTTCAATTTCTTCAGGGCATTCTCAACTGCAAGTTTCCTAGCCTGCTTTCCAGGGGACAACTCTTCTGGTTCATTTTCAGTATTCAGAAGTTCTGAGATTGTTCGATATTTAGGTTTCTCCTCAAACTCAACAACTTATCAATATATTTATCACTAGCTTCATTTGGATAGTTCTGTTGGTATATCGTCATCATCATCGCCTTCATTGCCAGTCCACAGAGTCTTCTCCTCATCACTTCCAGACCACACACTATGTAACTCATCACTGTCATCAGCATCAATCAGGTCTGAGTTCTCCTTCGCCTTCTGTCTGACTTTCCTGATCTCCTTTTCTATACAACTTTGACCCTTCTCAGAGTCACTCGTATCTTCACTTCCTGTCCACACACAATCCTCTTCATCCATCTCTTTCTTCCAAGCGTCCCTAAATTCCTTATCACCTGGTTTTCTATCCCCAAAGAGATTATAATGTTTATGTCCATCACGAGCATATGACCGAGACACTACCAAAAAAAATCAATATATATTTATCTCAAAGTCGAAATACCAAATACATATGTTACAACAAGTAAATCCATGCTGCAACCATAAATAGAAAAACTAGATAACTATAAAACCCCACTCACAAATGGTAATAGTAACCTCGAGTACTCATGATGAATTCAATTCAGTGTATGCTTATCTTGTAAGATACATTAATGCACAACAAGCATAAAAGATGAAAGCTTTATCCAGTATGCACAGGAAATTCCAGTGAAAGATTCAATTAGTGCATTCATTGAGGGCTTTCTACAAGTACCAAGACTATAATACAGAAACTTCCATTACCTTGAAGATTTGAGCAAAACCCACCGAGAATATGATTTCCGGATCTACTAGCAACTGAATCAGAGAGAGTATCTATTCTGACGGGGAAACAAAAAGAGTAACTTCAGAATTTGTCAAATAAAGTTTAGAACTAAAACCACAGCTCAACAAGTAATCAACATGCTTGTTTATAACTACAGCGTTAGTGGAAAGAAGAGACTAACCTCGTACAAAGTGTTGGGAGTGACTGTGATTTTGCCGATATGAAGAGAGATGGAAAGTAGGAAAGGCGGGAACGAAGCCTCCAGAGTCCAGGCCATCAGTTAAGGGGAGGTATTCACTGAAATTTTGCTTATTTTTCTGTTAACTTTTCTTTGGGCCCATGAGAAATATTTTTTTTACGAAATGGCTGCCTTATATTTATCATTTCTACAGACAGTTTTATTGATTTGTAAAAGAAACACTTCCAGTTTGACGAGCTGTTAACCACAAATCTATCCATGGCGGTGTAGGGAGACACATTCATCAATTCTTTCTTCTCGATAAAATTGTGCAACCTTTTTTGTATCTTGTTTTTTCTTCATGAATTCTTTAATCTCGGATTATACTTCTGGGGGAACCATCGTACATGGCGCGACATTACCCTTAATACCCGCAAGATGTTCTTTCATTCTGTACACACCCCCTTTGATTGTCATAGTGCAAAAATGACATTCAATATATTTATATCCTCCATTTCCATCTTCCGCATGAACTTCATGCCCGTACTTCCAAGCTGGATCTGTTAAACATCACAACTTCTCCTGTTTTGCGACAAAACACTTTGCTCAACATAATTCTTCATTTTCTACTTCGACAAAACAGTTAAATTAAAACCTAAATCGTGAGAGAGAGACGCGCGCATGAAATTTAACCAATTGATTGAAACCAAAAAGAGAGACGCACATGAAAAGAAACCAACTGATTGATCCAAAACAGCTTACCTTCGTGAGAGAGAGACACGCATGTGAAAGAAAAAATTGAAATCAGATAGAGAGAGACGCGCATGAGAGAAAACAGAGAAACCAGAGAGCTTACCTTCGTGACAAGGGAGAGCCGAGAGAGAGCTTTGAACCAGAGAGAGACGCACGGGAAAAGAAACCAATTGATTGATCCAAAACCTAATCCAAAACAGCTTATCTTCGTGAGAGAGAGACGTGCATGTGAAGGAAAAAATTGAAATCAAAGAGAGAGACGCGCATGAGAGAAAACAGAGAGCTTACCTTCGTGACAAGGGAGAGCTGAGAGAGAGCTTCGAACCAGGGAGAGAGACGGGCAAACGAGAGAGCCGAGAGAGAGCCGAATAAAATGGTACTTCTGAGTTATATATATATATATATATACACCCAAAACGACGACGTCTTGGAGGACCCCAAAACATCGTCGTTTTGAAGGCAATAAAAAAATAAAATAAAATAAAATAAAAAAGGTTGCGAGTGAGGCGGCCAAATTCTAAATCACGTCAGAGACGGACGCCTCGACGCGCCGTCGCCTCGAGGCGTATTTTTAAACATTGACTAAAGCCAACATGAAACTAAAGCCAAATGAGAAACTCAGGCAGGAGATAGAAAGGAGTGTGGCAATTGCAGAAAATGCAAATAGTGTGAAAGCCATCAAGTCATCAGACGTAAACAACGCTGGAAAAGCCCAATGGGTATGAAAAGGCATCTCGTATTGTCAAATGAAAAGTAGCCAAATAAAACAAACCAATCCATTCAATGATGCTATTATTAATATAAGAGGACAGCCGCTTCCATTCTCCATGCTGGCTGAGAGTATAAGGACCGAGCTGCTTATCGAACTCCAAACTTCGAAGTTCGAACTGCTTCATTCTGCTTGGGTGTATCTTGCTTCCTTAAAGTTTATAAAAATGATAAGGAAACAAAATTGAAATAGGGAGAAAAATAAAATAAGACATATGACCAACATCTATGCATACCGGTGGGTAATTGCCCAAGTGGACCGTGATCTGACTAATGATGCGATACAAAGATAAGTCAGATGAAGGCATGTTCAAGCTCTCAATTACAGATTAGGAAAACAAGAGCTTTAAAAGTTTTATGGGACTAGAAGTTAACAATTACACTCAATAGGATTGGCAATGCTTAGAGTATAACTCATTTTACGTAGTATATTCATGCATAAACTGAACATTTAATTAGAAATACAAACCTCGTCTTCAGATACTTTGACCAACCGTTCTTCTTGTTGATCCCACTTGCGAACAATCACCTGTTGCAGTTATGGCATCAGCATAAGTTCATTTCAATTTTGAGATCCATTGACATATCATCTACAGGAATCTCAGTTGAAGAGATATTTGAAATCCAGACCTCTGAGGGGCCAGCATCGATGAAGAAGCTGATAATTGGTGAAAATTCCTTGCCATCTCTGCATCTTAAAGAAAGCATAAGATACTTACTGATATACAAATAACGCAGAAAAATGTCCTTTGCAAGAGCAAAATTTTATCTTTAACAAATATTGAAGCCTATGCACAAAACAATCAGTTTCCCATTAACTACTATCGTTCCACAAGTTCTTCAGGATATATAATAAACAGTGAGCACAATCAATGAGAAATAAACTAACCTGCTTGAGAACTGTAGAACACAAAATGAACTCCAGGTCCAGGAGGAATCATCTTGATACCCTTAAAAGCAGGCACCAGTGAAAACATCTGCAAATTAGAAAATGATATTAAGTATTTGAAAAATGTTTGAAATAGGGCCCCCGAGACTTTTAAAGTTGTGAAGTTTTGTTACCTGGGTATCAATGCCGATAAGGGTGTATTCAGGAACATCAAGAAGAAGAAGCGTGGCTCCATGCTTTACGAGCTCTAGTGCAGCCTCTGAGTCCATGTTCTTTTTGTTATGAAATTTACAATTTTGAGAACTTTGTTCGTGAGTTTTTAAGGCTTTTTGGCCTTGGAGTCCAGAAACCTCATCACACAAATGGTATTTTCATCCAAAATTATGAAAAAAATTTAATTTTAATACTTGATTGGGGATTGTATCCAGCACTAATGTAGTCCCTTTGGTGAAATCCATCAATCAATTTATGTGGACATCGGCTAATTCAGTCGATAAGATCACATGTGAATCTTGCTTGTAAGAGTAAAGAAGATGAATATGCAATGCAATCACCCCCGAGGTGGAGCTAACCTGGGGAAACAACATGGAAAATCAAAAAAAAATATGTGGTTACTAGTCCTATTACAGATCTGTTTGGACTCTATATTTTCAAAGACTTCATATTTTGTCTGATCACATCCGCTATCACCGAATTTCTCCATTTCAATCAAATGTCTTCTAGTAATACATGTTTTCAATCGATTACAATCTTTCCCAATGCCTGGTCAATTACTTGAGACGAATAGAAATGACAAAACCTAAAGGACATTCTAGCAATGCAAGGCGCAAAAGCAATACCAGCAAACTTGAGGCTGCAAGCTCTGCCGAACATAGAGATTGGAGAAAACAAGTATGTGTCTCTTTCTTATTTTTCTGGTAAGCGATACAAATAAACAAGTCCCTTACCGTAAAATACGCAGGAATTTTGGGTATCACAATCTTGAACTGGTATGGAGACTGACCCTGCAAAATTTAAGTAAGCAGATCAGGTTATCTGCATTCTGAATTGCTATAACTTAAATTTTTAAGGGAAATCATCTCATTTCTTCCCGAAATTAAGTGGAAGTTTGAAAAAATCATTATATTTTTTTAAAATTGATATCTTTTCGCAAGGTTTTTAGTGGAAAATGACGCATTTTTTTTTACAATTTTGGTGGAAAATTGATGATTTAAAAATATTTTGATATTTTTAAACTTCAAGTGAACTGTGTGTCTTCAATTTAACAGACTCATGATGTGGGTATCAGACCAGTCATTATTTCGGCTGGTTCGAGTTTGTGAATTGCTTTTGTATTGAGATTAATTACCGGGGTCAAGAGTCTCAAGGATGCGGGAAACCTAAAACTGTATTGTTTTGCTTTTGAGCCCAGTGGTTTCTATCTACTTTTCCTCTTTCTGTATTTTCAGTAGCAACTCTGTTTGGGGTTAGAGGAAAATTGGATACAGCAGAAATAGTGGAGAAGTGGTAAAATGGATGAGGGATATAGATCAAGAATCGGGTTTTGGATTTTTAGGAGAGGCTTGTAATAATAATGGTAGGTGGCCATGGCCACTGTATTCTAGCTCTTATCTATTTTTCTCACGAAAATTGATCCTCCCACCTCCCCTGACAAATTCCCCTCCTCTGGCCCCACCTTGTCTCCCCTGTAAATTACATTTTTATCCTCTTCTTCAAAAGCAATTATATATAGGGTAGGTATAATATATAAATTAAATACTTATTTTATTTTATTAATTAAATAAATATTTAATTTTATAATTAATTTTTTTTTTGTTTGATTTTTTATAAATTTATATTTTTTACTCTTTAGATATCTATTTTTTTTTTATTTAATAAATATTATAAATTTCTTATTTATGTTTATTTTATTTATTTTATGTTTATTTATTTATTATTTATTTATTTTTCATTTTTTTCATTTAATAAATATTTTTATATTTATATTTTTGATAGCCTATTCGGTTAATAAATCTCATATATTTTTTATACATTTTTTTAAATTTTGAAAGTATAGAAATTTACTTTATTAAAGATTGTGTAACTTTTTATATATTAATTATACTATTCTTTTAAAATATATATTTCTAAAATACATGAGAATATTTTTATTATACAAAAGTAGTGTTAAAAAAATTAATAAAGAATCACAAAAATTAAATGAATAAATGAACATAAAATAAATAATAATAAATACAAAATTTATAATATTTATTAAACAAATAAAATTGAATATATATAAATAGTAAAATATAAATTTAGCAAAAAAAATTATAAAATAAAAATTTAATAATAAAATAAAATAAGTATTTGTTATTTTTAATTAATAATATGTATAAAGAGAGATTTGGGGAGGAGAGATTTGTATTAAAGAATGGGAGATTTTTGTAATTTGGGGAGGGGGGACATGATGACAGAGGGGGTGGGAGGATAAGTGCTCTTTTCTCACATATGAGATCCTCTGTTTATATGATCAAGGCCCCCACTTCATCACATGAATCCATAGGAACATTTTTTCTTTTAACTATACATTTAAATCCTTTCCAGATATTATCGAATTGATTTTCAAGCAATATAATGTTTGGGTTCGATTTTTAAGGAGATAATGAATTTAAAATTTATTTACTCTCTTACTTCAAAGGAAAAAATTAGGGGTGAGCACCGGTTCCGGTTCTACTCGGAATCAGTTGGAACCGGACCGATTTTCCGGGTTTTGGAACCAGAACCGGTTGTAATCGGGTAGGTTCCGATTCAAAAAATGAAGGAACCGATTTTATCCGGGTAGGTTCCGGTTCCAAAATGGTTGGAACCGGACCATGGAACCGGTTTATATGGACATTTAGAGATTTATATGAACATATAACCATACAAGACATTTTATTAGCACTGCAAATCCAGTTGCTTATTTGATTGGTAATTCAGATGATGCTATGTTTCTGCATCTAACCACCACCATTGATATCACTTGAACATTGAAAAGATTTTACCAAACAAACCTGAAAGTATACCAGTAATACCATCAACAAGCATGTCAGTTTCTTTATTCCAAAATTATGCACATGAAGAATTGCTTACTTGATCAGCATGCATTTTCTTCACAAATATCTTAAATATCTTGAAATTATTTTCCAATAACAGGTCATCCGATAAACGAAGGTATGTCACCCCAAGATTTCACAACTAGTCAACTTAATGCACTGATAACTTGCCTAGTTGTAAATGAAAACAGAAATGGTAATGAGACTGACGAGCATTAAAAGTCTAAAACTTCATTTTTTTTCGTTTTTGAGCTTCCGCACTCCGATTTGGTTCCCGTTTTTTTCCTACGGACTCGTATAAGAATGTAGTTTTCATTAAAACATTTTAAAATAGGGTAATTCGGAACCGGACCGGAACCGGATTGGAACCGAATAATAGGGTACCCTGTTTAATTGGGTAGGTTCCGGTTTCACTTAGTGCGGAACCGAATTTTTCCGGGTAGGTTCCGGTTCCATGCGAAACCGGAACCGAAATCGATTTTGCTCACCCCTGGAAAAAATAAAAATAAAAAATACCTTAAAACATAATCAATGCTTCTATATAGTGATTCCCCCCCCCCCCCCCCCCCCCCCCATAATGATGGCAATCCTAACATAACGGGCTTACTCAAGATTATCAAATATCATTGGGTACAAACAAATAATTTTGACCATTAAACATGTAATTTAGAGTACTAAACATGCAACTGTATCAATAAACATGAAACTTTTTAAAACATAAAATTAATTACATGTTTATTAGTAGAATTTGTATGTTCAATACTTAAAATTACATGTTTAATGTTCAAAATTACATCTTTGAACCTAAGAGTATTTAATACTCTTGAGTATCATAACATTAGCCTAACATGACCGGTAAAAGAAAACGTAAACGAAAATTATTACAATTTTCTGAAAAAGAATTAGCATAGAATGGTTGGTAGGTAACCGTCGGTCATACCAAATTAAGACTCATGAAACCAATCACTACTAATACATTTGGCTTCTTCTGTTTAATAATGTTTAAAATCTATTAATATATTAAATTTTTACAAATATAAGTGTCCGTTTAATAATATTTAACATCGTACTAAAAATATTTTTTAAAATTAAAATTATTTAAAATCTTTTAATCATATTTTCGCTAATTATGTAGCTCGTGCAGCACTTCGACAGCTTGTAGATAAGATACAGCAAAATTTACAAGAAATATTGATCTAGCTGGGATTTGAAAATGAGACAACGAAGTATCAATCCCTAGTCTAATCGATATCTGACATTTTCAGAGTACTCTAAACAATAGCTATATTTATGATAAGTATTCATATGTACATTGGTCAAACAAACCAATCAATTGATCACACTATATAGTGAGTCATTAATTGTCAAACTTGCAAAAATAAAGTCTCTTGACAGAAAGATGACAGTGAAGATTCTGGTAGACTCGATCGCGATTCCGGTTCGAAATCATAACCGAATTGGTAGGAATCGATCGGTTCCAAAATTGAAATTGGAATCGAATTTGTTTGGTTCAGTTAGAGTTTCACCTTAACTGAAAAAGACAGAATCGAACGGTTTCAACGGTTCGAACCGAAACCGTTAGAATCGTTTGATTCCAAGAGTTTCGATTTTCCGATTGGAACCGTTTGGCTGCGGTATGTATGTATGTTATCTTTCACGGAGAAAATAAGACTTAGGTAAACCGTTTACCTCACAGACATTTTATTATTACACTAATAAATAGGGGTGGGCAAAAAAAACGACCGAACCGAACCAAACCGTAAACTGGACCGAATTTACGATTTTTTTTCTAACGGTTCGGTTTGCGGTTCGGATTGGCCCACCCCAAACGATTTACGGTTCGGTTCAGATGCTAAACCGAACCGCACCTGTTAAACCGAACCGAACTGTTATAATTAAAAAATTATATAGTTTTATAAAAAGATTGCATTTTTCTTTTAATTTTACTTTATGTTTTTTTTTATTAGTATGTTAATACTTTTATTTTTAATTTTGTTGTTAATATATTTTTTTGTTAATACTTTTATTCTTAAATTTATTTGTTAATAATTTTATTCTTAAATTTTTTGTTTTATGGTTTATTCTTGAAAGTAAGCTGTTGGATTTGTCTCTTAATTAGAATGATGGTAGCATCATTATTCGAGGCAATTTTCAAAAAAATACAAGAATTAATTGTGCCTCATTTTTCAATCATTTATTGAGTGCATGTGTTCTCTGGAGTCACAGCTTACACCGTAGCACTTCATACTATTTGTTCGCTAGACTAGTTTTTTTTTTTGTCTTCACTTAAGTGGATGAATTTTTTTTAAGTAGAATAATCTGTAAACCGAACCGAACCAATCCGTAAACCGCTGGTTTAAAAAATTTTCAATCCGAACCAAACCGTTATTTAGTGGTTTGGTTTGAGAAGTAAAAAAATCGGACCGTAAAATATGGTTTGGTTCGGTTTTTAACAAAAACCGAACCAAACCGAACCGTGTCCACCTCTAACTAATAATGATAATGTAGTTAGGATATACAACACTAGAAAGAAATTGTACGCTCCTACTGACCCTACTATCACATATATATTCTCTATGCTTTGATAAAATTACACAATCTGACTATTATCAAAATTAAAAAACACGGATTTTTGGAAAGCTCACATGAGCCTACAATATGCTCTATAAGCTGGTCTATCAAACTGTGATATTAGCAGAATACAAACTCCAGGGCCATTCCAGAACGAACTCTTCAAACAAAAAAATCACAATGGATCTCTTCTTCGAAGAAACCATTCAGGAACGCCACTTTGTATTCCTAGCTAAAATACATAGTTTAATATCAACATTAACCAACATATCCTTAATTGTTCAATTGGTGCGCCTAGAGATAAGTTTTCTCAGAATCTACAATAAATTGCTGAGTATAACTTTTCTCACTGTCATACTATAAAGGTCAAACCTTTAATAAGCTCACTTTGCTTTTGCTGCGCAAATAATTTGCACATTTTATGAACGATTCATAACGAAAGCTTAATCAAGTTCAAATTTTGATTGTAGTAAGCTATGAATAATTTTAGATCTATGGTTTTATGCTAACTTCCGAAACCGATATCAAATATCGCTTCCATTATAAGTTATAGGATAATTTTCTTCGATAAAAAAACAACAGAACCATTAAATAACAAATACTACGCTAATGATTCTGACATCTTATTGGACTTATATGGAAGCTGTCTAAGGGTCTTCCCATCTTATTAATTACGTAATTCTATTTATAGTTTATCACTCTCACATTTGACTTCACTAAGTCAAGTCTTTTCTACAATGGTCAACATCTGATATTACACACTAAGTAATAAAATAATTTTATTACTCGGGATCATAGAAAAGATATTCTATCAAATAGAATACAATATTATATTAAATAGAATAAATGATAAACTTTGACTTGTACCTCCGAGGCGCAAGTACTTTCAATTATATAACCATTATACAAAAGAAAAATTCAAATCTCAAACTTTTCAAGATTCGAATTTTCTACTTATACATATCATATATATAACTGTAGAAACTAATGGAACATTAATTAAAATGATGAATTAATGTTACTGGAGTATATCCCCAAGAGTATTGAAAATTAATTCGGTAACACTCAATATCAAACGAATCAGATCATATAAGATTCGATTTCTCCCACTGATCAATTCCATCACGATGGAATCGTAGAAGAATGATATTGAGTAAGAATCACATTCATTAAATAACTTTATAACTAATTGCCATAAATTCATATGTTTGATCATATCAAACATATTTCAACAATTCAAAAACTCACGATGATTTTTAAAGATATAATTTTCAACACTTCAAATAGAATATCTTTGAATCATTCAAAATATTCTATATGTGTTTCATCAGAAACATATTGAAAGTTCTCGAACCATTCAAGACATTCAATATATTTTCTTTTAGAAACACGCAACTAAGTCATGACAACTCATTAACTAAGTTACGAAGTAAATAAAACTATCCAAGGCAATTTCTAATTCATTAAACTACATACATTCAATGTATTAGTTTAATAAATCTGTGGTCCAATGACGATCATTGGTTAAATGAGATTTAATCACATCCTGAATACAATATTCATTAAATGAACAATGATATATGGTGTGATCTCGTATCAGATCATTCTTCACCATAAGGAATAAGCATCTAATGCTTATGTGATAAAATCTCATAAAGCACTGTTCTAAGTTATTTAGTTAACCGAATATTTTTCTTAATGTTTATCTCTTCATCAATGACACTACTAGTCATATTAAATTATGTAACAATTATTTATAAAGAACAAATAATTATCCAATAGTCGCAAGTTCTGATATCAAATATAAAAAACAATCATTAAATACTATTTTAAATAACTAGCGTGAGATTTGGTATCCAATACTTATAGTTATCGTATTGTGAGAATCGAAATTCTCAACACACAACTATACACATCTCCTTTATTAAGCTATATAATTTGCTTTCAACTATTCACAACAATTGTAGATAATTTATTAGCAAACTGTGTCTAACACGTGACTTCTAAAAGTCACTAAAGCCAAGAAACGTCATTATAAGATAAACAAATACCTAATGGAGTTTTCTTAATGCAAGTCAAGAATTTCGAGACATGAACTGATTCATGTCAATTCTTACTGCACAAGAAACTATTCTCTCTACATAATAATATCCTAAAATGGATATTTATCTGGATTATCTATCATGACTTAGTAACTAAGTCACTACTCATCTTGATTTTTCAAGAAAATCGGAACAACAGTTCCCGATGGTTTTAGACTAATCTATCAATATTCAAGTCTACTAACATTCTAGAACCTATTCTAGAAATTCGCAACCATAAGAGAAGTCAGAAAACATATTCAAATAATATGCATGCAGTGGATTATAAGTTTAATTATATTAACAATATAGAATAAAGGAAAACAAAAGCAACAATTTCCATAATATTATACACAGCTTTAATTATGGATTTTTAACCCAACAGTGTCTCTCATTACTTTACGTAATACTGTAATCCCCAACGGAAAACAGGAATTCAATAATTAAATCGAATTCCATAATGAGAAGTGGACCCCATGAATATATTTTGACTCATAGCTTTGACACGATATCGCCTACGTATATTCATTAGGTAGACAACTCATTGTCAATCACACTCATTGTGACTCCTGATGTCCTGATTGTTTCTCGTTATGACAGCTTTGACACGTTCACAATGAGGCGTATCAAGGCTTCACTTGCCAATGACAAACTCAAGCTACTGATGTAGTCCTGAAAGCTTTGACACGTTCAGGATTTCCACTTTCACTTGAATTTATCTAGTATCAAATATACATCTGGCATCGATAAAATTATATCAACTACACCCTCACTGCTTTGGCACTTTCTCGGATGCAGTCATAGAAAGATATCCATAAATCGTATTGACAAGACGGACCAAGAAACATGCATCCACTACATATCACTTAACTGTCTCAATAAAGAATTGCTCTACATCAATGCATAAATTAATCTAGATCAATTTCTAAACTGTTCAATTCTACCTTATAAAATATAACTTAACTTAACCATTAAATTTTCGTTACGTTTACCGTTAACGTAGAACTAAAAGTCAAGAAACATCTAAATTACATACATGTGCAAACATCAAAATTGGATTATATATCATATATCAAGCATGACTAATATAATGGATGAATGATCAGACCTGCTCTGATATCATTTTTGTTGGGGTTTTGGCGCGGGTGCGGTGGAAGCTCGCGGTTCGGGTGAAATCGTAATTTTAAAACTTTTAAAATTACCGAAAAAATTATTCAATATCCAATATTAATAATTCGTTCATATTTCACCTAAACATATTTATTCGATATCAAATAATGACATAAATAGTTAAGAAACATCGCGAAACTTTTACGAAAACGTTTTTCGGTAAAATGGCATAAAATACGTTTTTGATCAAACCGACCAACCAACACACATGGGGGCTGCCCAGGTCAGCTCCAATGGTGCTTGGGCAGTTCATGGGCTGCCCAAAGAGTGGCCAATTCACTGTTTTGACAGCAGACACCCGGTAAGCCTGAAACTCACCCAGTAATAATGTTTTTCACCGTTTTCGAATATTTCAACTCCGAAATAATTTTCGGAAATTGTTCCAATACCCAAAACACATCCAATACATTTATAAAACATATTTTTCATCACCAAAATCACAGAAAATCTAGATCTGATTTGGTAATTAAAAATATCATTTTCATGCATTAAATCCAATTTTCTCAACATTAATCATATCAACATTAACATCAACCAAAGCCACAATCTATGAAGAACTCAAGAACAATTCTAGGAGTTACAAGAGTGTTCATAACACTCTAGAATGACAACAAGTCATCAAATGATAAAATTGAATCAATATTACACTAATATCATCCAATCAAACTTCACACATGCATCTAGCCTCCAAATACATCCTCCAAATCAAAAAGGCCCAAAATATAAGAAAGGACTAATTCCTAGAACATGTCTAGATACTCAAGAACAAGAAACAAACTTTCTAAGTTTAAGAGTTATGAAGATTACCTCCAAATCTCCTAAAATCCTTAAACTTTTTCTTGATTTTCTTCACTTTCTTTCTTGATTCTTCAAGAAAATTTTTGGGTGCTTTCTTTGAGATGGGTTTCGACCATGGCTTACTTAAAATGAGAAAATAAAAATTTTCCACTTTAAATACAAGCCAAAACCGACTTGGGGGTTAAAAGAGGGGTATTTTGGTCATTTGGTCAATTAATCTAATAAAATAATGAAAATAAGCTTTAAGTTAACAAATCCAATTTGTAAAGTTTAAGCTTGATAAAATCATGACACATGTAACCATTAATAATCAAACATATTGCATAACATTTATGTAATATTGAAATAATTTAATTATCTAGATATTTAACATTTAAATATCTAAATAATTAATTAATGCGATTATTATTATATATATATATATATTTACTTACATTAAATAACAAATACATATATTAATAGCATGTGTCAAAATCTCATTTGACAAATAATTAATATGTATCAAATCAAATTTTGTATCAAATATAAATACACATTAATTATCAATTGACCGAAATGCCACTAATGCATGTATTTTCGTTTAAACGACTCGAATTAACTCATTTAATTCGGTGAAGTATTATGAATAATCTATATTATTCATAACGTGTTTCCCAATTGCTCAACGAGTACACTTCATATTGTAGGACTCTCTAAGTTTAGGTTTATTCGTCACAAAATCCAATTTCGTGTCCATAATCCACCCACTCATGAATTATGACGACTACATATAATCTCGCTAAACTATGCAAGTCGAGGTCATTGCATACGTATAATCCCTCAGTCACAGGCTATCCATATTATACATGTGATATAGATAAGAACGTCAAATCATTATGGTATAATATAGTCGACTTTCAAAATTACGATCTCTAAATAACACTCGGAACTCGCTTCCGAAGTTATACCACGACCATAGATTTACTAGATCGCAAACACGTGTAGGATACCTATACCATGTACATAGGACTGACGAATTCTATCTTGATACGCACTGGATATCATGAGCATCAGTCCACACCCAACGAACAGGCGGAGGTCTGATCTAAATAGATCGGTGACGTGACTGTCATCAAGTGTGGAGGATAACTCATATATCCATTGTGGTATCTCAAGTCGAATGACCACTATGCTCGCTCAACTAGAGAAGATTCCTATTGACGTTGGTGTACCATCTATTAGGAAATCTTCAATGAGTCGTTCAGTGTTTATCGAATAAACACCTACATGTCTATACGAGTCTCCCGATACTCATGGTTCATTGGGATAAACCATCGGACCAAGTCACGATATATGAGATGTACTGGTCCTAACGAATTTTACTAACCGACCCGTGTTAGTAAATCTTAACCATGAACTTTATTTAAGGATATACAGCTTATAGTGACGCTTCCCAATGTCAATTACAAACTACGTTGTAACTGCGCACTACATTGTAAATCCTAGGGTCTTTGTCTAATATTCACGTATCACTAAAAAAATTTAGTTTCAATCTAATCATAATTAGATATATAATCGTAATTAGATTGAATATGTCTATAAAAGACAAGATGTGCTACCATTAAATAAGTAATATTATGGAAAAATGAATTATTTGTATTCATGAATCGGAAATAAATACGATCCGGATTGTCACTTCGAGCACCAACCCTAACACGTTGCACAAACCATATCCTTAATTTATATGTTCAAAATGGTCTAACTTTTTTAGAACATCATATTGATCATATTAAGATTGCGCTTAATTGTATTTAGTCATATTCTCAAGTCAGGAGAGAATGAGTCAATTTTGTAAATTAAATGGTGTTAATGATGCTACAATAAATCTATTTCTTGTTGAATTTTGAATAATGTTGATACTCTATATGAGCATGCTGAAGTTCTAATGTTAATGATATTGTTTTAATTGAAGCTATTTCTGTTATGAAAAGAAAATCATTGATTTAATTTAAAGACAATTCTTTACTTTATCTTATTGCCACTGTTTTTTTTTATCATAAATTTAAATTAGAAGGTTTGAATAGCGACTTACAAACTTACTATGCATTTTTAGGAATAAATGATGAAATTAATATTAGAAAATAATAGATGAGATGAAAATTTATTTAATAGATTTATTTAATTATTATATTAGTAGATATAACTTGCAATTATCATGACAATCTAGTAGCGACCCTGTAATATATTCAAGATTTACCATATGTGATCGTTGGTTACTTTAACGAAATAAAAATAGAAGGATAACATGACTAACAACCCGACATTAGATAATTTTTATCTATCAATTTCGAGTTTTCTCCAGAAAGTTTAGTAAGTAAAGATTTTCAAGTACTTGACTGGTGGAATCAGCATCAAAATGTCTATTATATTTTATCAATTATTGTAAATAGGTGCTGGCAACACCTATTTACACCGTAGCTGTTGAACAAGCCTTCAACTTATGAGACAATATTTTGGAAGCGAGACGGTCTTCCTTACATATAACCACTATAAAACTAACAGCATGTGTGGATGAATAGACCCGAACTGATCTGAGGCAACAAGAAGATGCCCCGATGACTTTTGAAGACTTTTTCGACAATGCATCTGCAAGTACGAGGAAAATGGGAGCTGAAGGATCAACAACAAGCACATATAATGATGATGATTGATGAGTAAATAATTATAAATTTGTAATAGGAAACTATCTAAAAAATATAATAGAACTACATGAGATTTGATTCTCCCCACCATTAGATGATACGTAGGCAACTTAAGTTCAAGCTCTTTAATTTAATTTTTAATTTAAGTTTTTAATTTAATGTAATATAAATTTAAATTAATAATTTTAAATAATTTTGAAATCCCATTTTTATTTTCTTAAGAAATTAAAATAAAAATTATAAATAAAAAATAAAACCGAAACCGAACCTAGGGATGGCAAAAAAATCTCAGGTCGGGCCCGATCCGGCCCAGAGGGATAAAAAAATCTCAGGCCGGGCCCTAGAAGTAGAGGCCCGGCTCGAGCCTTAGCACAATAATCTCGGGCTCGACTGGCATGGGCTTAAAAAATATATTATATTTATTTTTTATATTTATATAATAAATTTTATTATTAAAAAATCGGACCGGGCCCGGGCTTATCAAAGCCAGAGCCACTCTTAACCGAACCTGAACCGTCCAGTTCCCGATTCCACATTCTTGTGGAACCGGAACCGAAACGGATGGAACCGTTGGGTTCGGTTCTGATTCGAAACTGAACCGAACCGGTGGTCAGGTCTAGATCCTGGTAGAATTAAAGTGGTATAACGAATTAATGAAAGGTAAAAGCAAAAGTCGAAGTCCCCAATGGACGTGGATCAGTGGTGTAGGTGTTTATGATCTAACCTTGAGGTCCTGGGTTCGAATCCAGAGAGTGCGTTTCTTATAAGAGTCTGGACAGACATAGATTTTACCTACTCTGCTTAAGTTCGAAAGGGGTGGTTTGACGGCGGGGTTTCCAATGATTCCAAAAAAAAAAAAAAAAAACTAAAACTAAAACAAAAGCAAGAATCAATAAAGATTCTAAACAAATAAATATTATCATGATTATTATTATCATAAACTATGTAGTAATCTTCCATGTGTTTCTCTGTTGTTTGGGACAGAACATTATAATAAGAATCGAGTAAAATATTTATTCTACATTCTATATTCACACAGCTTTATATCCCCTGTTTTGGTAGCTAAAAATAGACCATAAAATTGAGAGTTGACCAGATTTTGCATGTGCAAACACAAGACTGAAATTCATAAATATTTTTTACTTGCTTGGTAGGTGAGAGCTTTTGATTCTTAGTTACATAATTTCCCAAGGATTAATAATGTAATTTAACATTGATTGATCCTTTACACCCACCGGCCTCTTCTGATTCTTATACTTTTTAAGTTTTCTGACATGGTGATCAATTAATTTAAGAGGACTTTTTTTTTTCTTTGAAATTGATCAAAAGTAGTTGTTAAATCTACTTGACTAGTTGATATTATATTTTCACCTGAAATTGTGAATCTGAACCAATGGATTTTGCCATATAATCTCATAATGCTTCTACATAATTTTGTTTTTGTAACCTTTCATCGTTCTATTTATATATATAGTAAGCTTTTTGTACCTTAATTACAAGGAAATTATTGATGGGTATCTAATGATGATCATAGTAAGAAATATGTGTATATATATAAAGATACTTAAGATTACGATAAAAATTAAAGAAGATATATACTTTCAAATTAAGATAGATAGAATATGGCCGAAATCCTTAGATATATGATAATTATGGTGTCCATTATGGAACATAAAATATTGGGAAGATTTCAAACAATTGTATTTGATTAATATTACTTTTATTATTTTGTGTTCTTTTGTATAAGTTCATTGAACCACATTGAATCAATAAGACTAATTCAAGCTCATTTTGTTTATTTTGTTTTTGTTTTTCTAAATAAAAGACTCAAGATAGAGGCTTAATTCAAGCACAAACATTGGAAAAATTATACTATATAACAATAGTATTATATTATCTATACAATAATCTAATATATTATCATGTCTGTTAAAAAGGTAAAAAATAATTAAATTAATGGAAATTTTATTAAAACATAACTTCTATGTATTATATAATTATTTGTTATATATATTGTATACTAAATTTAGAAGCTAACAAGATTAACGGATCATACTCAAAAATTAATTCATGTCTTCATGAATTGATGATTGTCTCAAGCTTAACTATATTCCTATTCTAATAACTAATCTGAGCCGATCTCATATATTTTTCTACCACAAAATAAGGTGTTTACATCGATATGAAATATCTTGATTATTGAATCATATATTGGGTTTTGAAATTATAAAAGAACTACATAAAACAAAACAAAACAAAACAAAAAATTTGGAGGTTCATTCGTTGTAAACTTGCTCTACCAACCAGGAAAGCTTGGATTACCAATGAAAAATCAGCAGTTGCATGCGTAGGTAATGAATGAGACACCTACTTAACGGTAAACAAAATGAAGATGACTGGAAGCAAATGAAGTCTTCATATGGAGAAAATCTACCTTGTATTTTAAGTAATTCAATTTTATGTTACTCGTATATTCTTTTGTAATTCATCTCTACAACAGGCGAAGCTTCAAGACAAAACTGTAAGCGCCATTGCACTCGATGAAGGATTTTAATGATACAATATTAGAATTTTTGACGTGTATTCGCGAGCATTATAAAAAGATGTTGAAATATATTGGATGTGAAAACTCAAACGCTTAATGAAGAAATCAAGTGAAATTTTATAACTTAGGGCTATCAATGTAAGTGAATTGATAATTCAAGTATCATAAGCTCGCATGATTCATACACATTCATAAAATACATTTGGGTCATGTGCATAATGTTTTAATCTTCAAATCATGTGTATTTTACACTGTGACTGACACACCGGCCCCTGAATCGGCATATCGGTGTCACTTCTCTGTCTTGAACAGTTTTGCATGCTCTATGAAATCAGGCTACTTCATACCAGTCTACCATATTGGTTAGTCTGGAGTTTGTATAGCTACTGAAATCGGTCAAGTCCATACCGATCAGTAATTTGGTAGGTCAGACCCGAGCCAATAATAAAAGTTTTCTTTTTCCTTGTGCCCGTGGACGTAGGTTGAATCTATTATGCAGAACCACATTAAATCATTTGTTCATATGTGTGTATTCTTATTTTTTTTTTGCCAAATTTACATTTGATTCCCAACAAATCAAATAAATTAACAGTTGAGTGAGATTTGTTCAAGGAATATTCTGTCTTGAATTATCCCTTGAACGAAAAACAACAGTCAACATGTTTAATACCAACGTTGTCAGTAAATCCGGTGGAAAACTTGATTAAGAAAATAGTGTTGGCTTCCGATCAAAACAATATAACTAGAATACAATGTATGAATACGGATATAACCCACCTAATTAAATTCTCAAAACCACCGGTCCAAGTCAACTATTCATCATCTCACACCTCACTCACCTGGCCTATATCTATGTCCATCTTCTCCCTCTTGGTAGACTTGTTCTACTCTTCTCGTTTCTTCAAAAAAATTTCAAAAATTCTTATTGATCAAGCTATATACAATGAGAAAGCCTTGCTGTGATCAAGACGGAACCAACAAGGGAGCCTGGTCCAAGCAAGAAGACAAGAAGCTTATTGATTATATAACAACTCATGGTGGATGCTGTTGGCGCTCCCTCCCCAAAGCTGCAGGTATATATATATATATATATGTGTGTGTATATGTATGTATATGCTTGTTAAGTTTTTTGCTATATGAAACAAAACAAAGCGTTTACGTTTTTGTGTTTAGAAAGTTTGAAGTTTAATGTTTCAGGTTTATACCGTTGTGGTAAGAGTTGTAGGCTAAGATGGATAAATTATCTAAGACCTGATATTAAACGAGGCAATTTTTCCCAAGATGAAGAAGACCTCATTATCAAGTTACATGCCCTCCTCGGCAACCGGTACTGTCTCTTTCTTAAAACAAATTTAGACTTTATAAAATGTTAACGTCCGCACCAGATAATGTCATAATGACTATATAAATGATCATGGGTTTGTTAGGTGGTCGCTGATAGCAGGAAGGTTACCGGGGAGGACGGACAACGAAGTGAAAAACTATTGGAACTCCCATCTGAGGAAGAAGCTTATAAACATTGGAATTGATCCTAATAATCATAAAGTGAATCAAATTATTCCTCGTCCTGATGATGAGTCCCATCATCCTGATATTGTTGTGACATCAATGAATAATATTATTGCCGATGGAAGCAAAAATAAATTACTCTGTGGTGATATTGATAAAGGGTCTGATGCTGGAAGTTGTCTTGCAGTTGCTGATGAAACATCAACTGGTTCCTCTAACTTGAATCTTGATCTCACCATTGCGGTTCCATCTTCTTCTCTCATTCTCGATGATGATGAAGAGAAGCCACAAAATGGCTTGTCAATGATAGCGGCAAGTGAATTAGAGAGAGATGAGATCCCTACTACTCTTCTTCTTTTCACATGAGGCTATTTTGATTATTAGAATAAGAAAATGGAATTTAATTAGAGTGAATTAGAAAGATAACATGAACAATAGAGGAATTAATCATATATAGGGTGGATTCAGTTCCTATATATAAAACGCTGCGCAGAGAAGGGGTGTATTGGTTCCTTGATCTGCAGGCCAATACTAATGTAGGATAATGACTTGAGAATATATAACTGATGTGTTATTGTGCAATATTTATTGATTAGGCTATGATTATATATGCAGTGAATGTTATTTGATTATTTATCGCTCATTTGGCTTTAGTTCCTTTTTATATCTTACGAGTACAAGGGAGAGAGAGAGTTCAAAGTGAGGAACGGTAGGATAATTGTGGTTAAGAATTTATCTTCGTATGTGAATATAATAAGCTTGAAGCAATTCTTAATTTTTGACTAGTTTTTGTATTAAATTTGGATCATGGGGTTTTATTTGGTATCATAGCTAAACCATAATAATCGAGATATAGTGCACTCAACATCGGACAAATGGGTATTCGTCACTCCACCTAAAAGATATATGTAGAGATATCCTACCCATCCGATCCATAGCCTAAAAACTAGTTGAAGAAATTAGGATTGCCTCAAGCTTATATTCATAAACCATTTGAAATATTTTTCTCAATCGATTTTTTTTTATTCTTGCCACGTTGTTAGGTAATTTAGTTTCACTAATGCATGAGTATGACTTTAACGCTATATAAACGGCCATGAATTTAACTTATAATAAAAAATTAGTTCAAGAATTGATGGTTGCTATAAATGTATATTTTTAAATCAAATCAATTTTCACAAAAATGTGAGATATTATCCTCAAAAATCACCTGACTTTGTACTACGTTAGTGCAACTAATATATGAATTAAAATCTATTTATATAATTATGCTACATAGGAGTGACCGTCAATTTGAGAGGATTAATCAGTTTATTAACATTTGGGTCATGCTAAGTTACATTTTGTCATTTTCTGTGACTTTTCAGCTACCCAAAATCTCACCAAATGCAAGAGTAAGGCTGGTGTCGTACACCTGGGGCTCATGTGCAACTAATTTTGAGTTGTGATGTATTACAGCAAAACTTAACAGTTAACTGCCAGACCGTTATTATTATCATTATTATTTTGGTTTATGAAAATGAAATATTATTAAAAGTCCTCACTTATGAAAGAGGAAAACCCAAAAATAAGAATCAAAATTCATCTAATTCTAACATTTGATAATTGAAACACATCCTTCCGAAGAACCACTCTGATTATCATAGAAACATCTTCAATTACTGCCCACTCTTTGTAATCTCATTAGATCTCATACGTGTTAAAAAGTCATCTGTTTTATTTCATTCCCGAAATATATGATGAATTTTGAAAATCTTTTTTATAAAAGCTTTGCCCGGTTCATAGAGAAAAACTCATGTACGATGTGTGTGTATATATATATATATATCTATATTATAAACCATGATGGTGTGAGAGGAAAGAGAATGTAACAGATGGTTATGACTTATGATTAAGAGAGATAATGTATATATCCAAAAACTATCTTTATGTGGCTTAATTAGCGGCTCTGATCATTTCATTATAATCTAATGGCTGATAAAGAATCATTTCCTTATAAAATCTCTATAAAAATGGAAAATGAAAACTACCTAATAAATTAAAGACTAAAATCATTTATTAATGAAAAATTATTTAATTAAAAAATAAAATCATTTCATTATAAACAAATTAAATAACAAAATCTCAATATCTCTGTAAATTTTGTAATACCGTGCCGTAGGCACGGGCACACACTAGTCTATATTATAAAGCATAATGGTGTGGGAGGAAAGAGAAGGCAACCAATGGTTAGGATTAAGAGAGATAATGTATCCAAATGCTATCCTTATGTGGCTTAATTGGCGTCTCAGATTATTTCATTATAATCTAATGGCTGATAAAGAGTCATTTCATTATAAAATCTCTATAAAAATGGAAAATGAAAACTACCAAATAAATTAAAAAATAAAATCATTTAATTAAAAAATAAAATCATTTCATTATAGAATATCTCTGAAAATTAACAAACAAATTAAATAACAGAATCTTAATCTCAATGTAAATTCTGTAACACCGTACCGTAGGCACGGGCAATATCTAGTATATATATATATATTAATTTTTGTACCTTGCATGTATAATGCTGACAATATGCTAATTAATAAATGAATTGAATCGCCGTTACAACAGCTATTATTATATATTATTTTTAATTCAAATATTTATTTATTTTAATTGTCTCCGTTAACTACTTTATGAGCCAACAAACAGTCAAAGTTCGGTGTACTGTATTTGAAAGATATATATACTTCTAACGTGGTTTAGTTTAGCCTTACGTACTTTCAACCACGTATATATATCTCTATCGGTTGGGTAGGAGAAAATCTACCATATAACGGAGGTATCACGTCATTCGTGTAATAATCCAATTAATCATTGACACACGTACTAAAATATTAAAAAACAATTAAAAAAATGAAATTTAAATCTTACATGTCATTTATTAATTAGTTGGTGATACTATATCATATATAGCTCCGTTGCATCAAAGAATTACTCGTTGGTTAATTAGATGCAAAGGTCACATGCATTAACGATGACAATTTTGTACAAAGCCATGAAGCCCCAGTGCCTTGCCTTTGACAATGTCAACTTGTACCAAGTCAACAAAAAATAAAGGCTGCATTTTTTAACTTGTTTTGTCTTCTTTTTTTTTAAAAAAAAAAAAACCCCAATACATAAAATCTCGAATTATTATCACGTGTTCAAATTATTAATTAATTAATTAAATTGTGAATACTTCGAATTTCCCCTATATGTTGTGGGAGTTATTTCTTCATTATTGGAAAGCATATTTTCGGACTCGATTTCAATATTCATAGATTTGTATAGTACCTACTATAAACTTGAAGAGATCCAAAGAGAGGACAAAAAGGACCGATATTCTAGTTAGAATTAGGATTTTAATTCCTTATCCCCTTCTTTTCAATTTTATTTTATTCCAATTGTATTTCAAGTTTGATTTTTCAAAATAATTTTGATAAAATCATTTGATATTAATATTAGTCTTGTAGTCAAATTTTATTTTTCCTCGTTTTATTTTGTAGAAATTTCATTTTGATTTTTATCTTATTTCAGCTTTACTTTTATTAGTAGCCTCTTTACCTTGACATCCATGCACGACTCCATTGCGATGTAGATATTTTTCATCAAAAGGCCTCATTAATTAATTCCGTTTATAAATAATATTTTTCATCAAAGGGCCTCATTTATATATTTAATATTTATCTAATTAAAAACATATATATTCCTATTTCATTTTTTTTTCGTGTGTGGTTATCTATATATATAATGTATTTTTTTAAGATAGCTACTAGCTATGGATCGAGAATCGACATTATTTTTTCAATAAAAAGACAAGATAAAAATAATTTGAGATTCGTACACACAATCTTATTCTTAGGACTTGTTCTATGGACTGACACATAGGATCTATCAAATATAAAATAACATTACAACCTCCCTTGACTTACACTTTTCTAAGTTGATGATACATATTTTTTTCAACTAATAAATTGTTAAAACTCCTTTTTAATATGCATCACCATGCACGGTGTCACATGGAGATGGTCACTTAGTCAAATGTTCTAGATACTTCAACTCGACCGATTGACATCAATTTCAACCAAATTAAACTCAATAATTCAATAATGTAACGAAATTTTCGTTAAAATGATGGATCACGATTCCATGGAACAGTTGATTGATGGCTCGTAATTGATTTTTATACTTAAAATGCACATCATGCGTTTGTTGGGGCCTTAATTAATTTACAAATTATATAAGCAAATTGCCAATAAGATTAAGGGGACAAGATTCTGTAAGACTAGTTAATCAACACGAAGGTTACGCAAGAAATTGATTCTTAATTTAATTTCCTTGTGTTGACTTATGACTGAGTCTATTTATTAATTAACAAACAATTATGCTTAATCAATTGATCGGAGACATATATATGTTGTAATTCCTCCTTTTTGAAAAATTAAGACAAACAAAATTTTCTCTCTAATCAATAATTAATACTTTTAATAGTCTGTGTAAGTTGTCTTCGGGATTATCTAGTATTGAATTATGCATTAGAGAAGAGGCATTAATTAAACACGTGAATTTTTAATTTTTTAGTCTAATGATAACCTAATTTTCTTTCCATCCATGCGAGTAAAGTTTGAATCTCATTATATTTTACAAACTAACTAGCTCCCACCCACAATTTACAATTCGTTTGTTGCCCACATAAAAATTAATAAAACAAGAGATTAATATGTATTTAGGTACCCAAAAGAAACAATCCATTTACTTGATGTGAACGAAATGTTTTACAAATTACCCCTTAATAAATTAATAAACAGATTTTGATTTCAATTATGATAACCTTGCATTTGAACCCAAAAACGATTCTATCTTCATTTGAAATAAAATTTATACGACAAACTCGTTTAACAAAAAGGTAATTAACACATTTACTTTAATTAGGCTACTGGAATAAAACCAAATTAATATATCTTTTTCATTGTTCTTATCCATTAAAAAGTTGAAAGCACACCAAGTCTAGTCCCCACAAGCTCTCATTTTCACTCTTTCACCTAATAAATATGTGAAAAGAATATGTATATAGACACCGTTCGGTAATGGGAATCTTCAAAGGCGATAAGAACGTTTCCTTTTTTTTCAAACACAACTACCAATTATAATTACTTTATATATTTATAATACCACCCAACTCAACATTCATTAATTGTATAAATTCACCAAATTAAGAGATTCAATAATCCCTTTTATATATAAATCAAGCATCTCAAAAAATTTCCTCACATTCACACTTCACCAAAGTGACATATAAAATTCAAGCTCTATTAATCAAGAAATGGGCAACACTATAGGAGGAGGGAGGAAAAAAGCCAAAGTGATGAAGATTGATGGAGAAACAATAAAGTTAAAGACTCCAATACAAGCTAGTGAAGTTGTTAAAGACTACCCAGGTTACGTTTTATTGGATTCGGAAGCTGTGAAGCATTTTGGCATTAGGGCAAAACCCTTGGAGCCACAACAACAACTTAAGCCTAGGAAAATATATTTCTTGGTGGAGCTTCCGAAGTTTCCGGAAGAAAATATTACGAGAAGAGTGCGCTCCGGGATTCATATGAGCGCTAAGGACAGGCTAGAGTGCTTGATGTTGTCGAGAAGGGCGGTTTCGGATCTTACTGGGACAGCGGGGACCGGGGCGGGGGCGGGTCAGATGAGGGTTAAAATGAGGCTGCCTAGGGCTCAAGTTGAGAAGTTAATGGAAGAGAGTGCAGATGATGGGGAGGTTGCTGAGAAGATTGTTGATCTTTATATGAAAAAATCTGCCGGTGGCGGTGGCGGCTGCAGCGGAGAGCTTCGGCCGGAGGAGGAATTGAAGGCGGGTCAAGCTGGCGGGAGGGGGAAGCTTAAGGCACGTGAGGTATGTTTCATTTGCTTTGAAATTGATTTATTTTCATGTGCATACATTTGCTGGTTTTCGAGAATTGAAGCAATTATTATTCTAGTAATGACCATGTTTCTTGCACAAACCTGAATTTGAGGAGATTTTAAGCAGTTTAAAACAGTAAATATTGATTTTTAATGTACATTTCCTGTGGGTTTAGATATGGAGAAATGTTAGTCGTAAAAAAAAGGTACTTAATATATCATTTTGTTATTTTGTTTTTGTATCTAAAATGGTAAAATATATCATTTTAAAGATTAAAAATTAAAAATATTTTATCATTTTGGATATAAAAAAATATTAAGTATCAAAAGAGTATTTGGAGAATACAACTAAAATGATTGGTTTATGTATAAAAGATTACAAATAAATAATCAAACATTACTTGCCGCTTAAGGGATGTGGCTTGGTGATAAATGATTTATGATTTAGTTGTCAGGTCCTGAATTTGAGTTTAAATAGTACATTTCTTATAAGAGTATAAGACAGTCAAAAATTTTATCTACTCAATTTAAGTTCAGATTGGGTGAAATTTCCAATGTTAAAAAAAAAATCAAACAAAAAATCACTTAATTATTGTGTGACAGCATACTAATTTATGATTTCATTAACAGTTGTTGGTTAACAAATGGAGACAGATATAATTAAGCCTAAATAAATCACTCATCTTTCTGTATTAAAAAAATAAAAAATAAAAAATTATTCATCTTTCTCTTTCGTTGTTGGTGTGACTTTAATTTTCTTTATTAATTAATAATTAATGCATACCCGATAACAAGCTGGTCTTAGATTTGCCATTAATAGACGGAAAGATTAAAAAAACGACCACAAAGGTGACGTGGCTCCTGACATCTCCAACCTTATGACTTACTTGCAAGACACTACTGAGTGAGTAAAGAGAAGCCACATATGATATGACTTGGAATTTTGACAAGACTATTACTATATTGTATATATAAATTATATATGCCCTTTCTTTGCTCATTACTTGGCAAAATAAGAATCCCAGTCAGTTGCCGACACCTTAAAAGGATAGAAATAAACGGGGTGGTTTTAGAGAGTTCACATATGTTGAGGTTCTTAAAATTAAGTAAAAAAAATAAGAATCTTAAATCTAAGAAATATTGATATCCTTTAAAACAAGAAAACTAAAAAAAAATAAAAATTATGTTTTATTAATAGAGCCAAGGGTTATATAATTCAGAAGTAAGTATAGAACACTCCAGAATTAGGCCCCCACTATTAATATATAGGTGTAACTTGCAACCCCACATGGCCTATGCTGCTGTGTATCTTTCAACCGATCTTAATAATATTCAGATATATGTGATAATAATAAATAGATTAAAAAACAATGTTTTTGAAGTCCTCAATAAGTATTATTTGATGGTAAAATATTTAGGATTTAATTATCAAGCTATGTGTTCGAATTCGAATCTATGAGATACATCGGATTTTACCTACTTTACTTAACCCTGAATGAAATGACGGCGGGATTTACAAACATTAAAGATTTTCTGTGACATACATACATAGAAAAAAAAAAGGAATAAGAAAGTATAAAGGACGTCCTAATTTTAAATTTCGTTTCTAGATGGTGTGTATTCAATGCCTTCTACTTTCTTAAGTTATTGATGGTAATTTTTTTTCGCCATACAATTTTGCAGAAGAGAGTAAGTTTTGTTCCCAAAGAAGGAGAAATTCATTTAAATGGCGCATCTCAATAGCAATCGAGCGGATCGAGCGAACCGAAATGCAGCATCAGAAATTTCTATAGAGCAAAACTCTCCAAATTTTGGTGAAACTAATTAAAAACATTGGAGATATTTTAAATATTATTTTTTTTTTTTTATTGTAAAGTATGATGAGAGTTTTACTTAATTTTAAAATATATAGAGTGACACTTAATTTTATCAAATATCAAGATCCCTAGTATCCCTGTATGCATGTAATTTCTTACTAGTTTTTAGGCAATTATATTTAAGTTGCTTTAAGCCACTATAATTTATGTCTCATTCTCATATACTTTTTTCACTGCATGTATATATGTCCTCAATGACTGCTGAGATGTCCATGAATAATTAGATTGCTACACTACATAAATTTGCTTATTAATACATAGATTTAATATTTAAAAGCATTTTCAACATTATAAAAATATTTATATTTTCTAACAAATCTTAATGGCTAAAGATTAATGGGGAAAAACCTTACATATGCTCAATTAATTGCCAATCAATCTTGCTCTGTTATTATTGGGCTTAGAGTGCTAATAATAGTGGCCTGGGTTAAGTGCAGCTGGTCAAGCTCCCATGAGGCTCTCTATCCTTTCCACAATAATGTTAAATAATAAATATGATGAATAGATTTCTCTCCAATATTATTATTATTATTATTATTAGGAGTAGATTTCCGAATTAGTTCGTGTAGATTTATATATATATATATTTTTTACTATAAATGAATCTATGCTGTTTACAACAAAATAATGAATAGATTAGGCAACTCCTTATAATAAAAAAGAATTACAATTAATATTTAATTAGTCCCAATTTATTTGTTTTCATTATTTTGTGTTCTCTCTTTAGTCATCGTGTAAGCATTCTTATCTACTAAACCTCAAATGTATGTGAGTTAGTTGGTTGATGATTGATCTGTGTTATTTTTATTTAGTTTATTCACATAATTTGATTCTAATTAATTATAACCAAAATAATAATATTGTTGCCCTATTTTAAATATAAATTTTATTTTTTAATACCTTACACTTACATCTATCTTAAATTAAACGTACCTCTTTTTTTCCACTATAAAAATTAAGCTAGATTGTTGTTTAGAGATTGATGCGTAATTCATTTTTATTATACTGGAAATGATGGGATCAACACGTAAGCCAATGTTGTTTAGTCTTTCATTAGATGAAATAATATTATTGAAATGTTGTTAAAGATTTGAGTAAATCAGATTTTCGTGGACACCATTAGAAGGCGTCTAGTGCTTAAGTTTCTTAATATATTTGTAATTATTCCGTGATTACTTGTCTAATACTTTATGGTATCATTATCATATCACTTGATCAGTGAGAAAACGATATCTCGTAATTAAAAAAAATTGATTATTAAAAGATAAAACAAATATTATCAACTAATTAAAAACATATCATTATGGGAAATTCACTCGCCGAATTTATTTTTAATTTGAAAATTAATCAAAATACTGGTATATATATATATATATATGTGTGTGCGCGCATAAAAATGTATAGATATATATATCGACTTCTAGGCTTTTAAAATTTATATTTTATCCAAGCTCAATTGTGTTTAAAAAGTTTTATTATATTTAAGCCCAATTCATTTTATTATATATAAATCCAAGATTCATAAAGTTATATTTATGGCTTTTCAAAAATGTTGGGGCTTAAAATACTCAAATTACACTGGGGTCTTGCTAGCCGTTGGATCAAGTATATGGGTAATCCAATGGCCAATTAGAAAGCTATAATTGTAAGCGCCAATGTATGTCCATCCCTTGTATTCACGAAAGCATCTCCACCACCAGCACGTACGATTGGACCGGCCATCACGAACTCAAATCCCTCAACTCCACTAGGTCATTTTATGGATCGCCAAACCGATCGAATTCTTTCTTCCAATATCGATGGTAAGCACAAGCCACTACAAGAATTATGGTTTTTAGCGTCCAAAAATTTAGCGTCGACATAATATTCGACCCCAAAAATCACTTTAAGCGTCGAATATCATTTTCGACGCTAATTGTCATATTTTTAGCGACGGGAAAAAATTTCGACGCCAAACATTCAACTTTTGGCGTCGAAAACAGTTTTCGACGCTAAAATTATGACTATAGCGTCGAATAATATTCGACGCTAAATAATTTCACTATTGCAATAATTTTTGGCACCAAATATTAAACTTTTAACGTCAAAAATGTTTGTCGACGCCAAAAACTAGACATTTAGCGTCGACTATATAGTGTCGCTAAAGGTTTATGAAGTTTCCACCGACAATCCTTGAATCTTTAGCGTCTAAATTTATGTCGACGCTAAATGTCCGACATTTAGCGTCGAAATTGTTGTTTCGACGCTAAAAAATACAACAATTAGCGTCGAATAATCAGCTTCGACGCTAAAGATAGATTAAAATGCAGAATGCCACCAACCCTTCTCCCCCTCTATTTTTTCTCTATTTCTCTTCATTTTCATCCTCTGAAATCTGAGAATTTCTCATCTACAACCTCACAACTCTCCTAAAAATTTTTAATAAAATTGTAATCAATTTCCGATAAAGTAAATCTTCTTTCATATTTCTTTATTATTTTCAATTTTTATGATTATATATGTTGTTTATATGCTGTTTGTTAGTGATTTATGATTCATATATGTATAGTAAGTATATTAATTAACAAAATAGAATTTTTATGTAAACTATTTAATTTATCAACCAAATATATATATATAATATAATATATATATATATATATATATGCGCTTAAATAAAGTATTAATGAATTAGTAATGTTGATTACTGTAATATGATATCTAATAATTATATTATTATATTTAGGTATTCTGTTGAAATGGATAGAAATTGGATGAGCTCTCTGGATAGATTGAGTGTTGAATATCGTAATGGAGTTTATGAGTTTATGGAAGTCGCAAAGCAACACATTGATGCAGAAGGTCGTGTTCGTTGTCCATGTGCAAATTGTTTGAATAGGAAAAGAAAGCGGTTAGATGAAGTTCATAATCATTTATACATGCCAGGAATATCATCAACTTACCGTACGTGGATTTATCACGGTGAGCAGTATCATTCTCAGTCACTGTTTATTGATTCCGGCGAAGGGAGTAGTAGTTACAATCAACCTGCAAACGATGAGATCACCGATATTTTGCATGACTTACAAGGTCCACAACTTGGTCATAGTGTTAGTGGTGACATGTCAGTGTTAAGTGGAAATGATCAAAATTTATTTAGTGAACTACTTGATGAGGCAAAAAAAATTCCATTTGAAGGTGCTGGAATGTCGATCTTGAATTTTGTTGTGAAATCATTACACATTAAAGTGATCAACAGAATGACCAACAAAAGTATCGATATGATGTTAGAGTTACTGGCCCAAATGTTACCGGTTGGAAGCGAATTGCCTAAGTCGTACTACGAGGCAAAGAAAATGTTGCGTTATCTGGGAATGAGGTATGAATCCATTCATGCTTGTAAGTTTGATTGTGTATTATTTCGTGCCGAGTATGAATCACTGAACATTGTTCGATATGTGGTGAAAGTCGGTACAAAGTCCGTGGTATGGAGAATAAAGTGCCTCAAAAGATATTGCGATATTTCCATTTAACGCCCAGGCTGCAGAGATTGTTCATGTCACGACACACAGCAACTGATATGATGTGGCATCATGAAAAGACGATCGGTGCGGAGGGCATACTTAGACATCCTGCGGATGGAACCGAATGGAAGGAATTTGATGACATGTACCCCCTGTTTCGCTGAAGACCCCCGTAATGTCAGGTTAGGTCTTGCCTCTGATGGTTTTAACCCATTTGGGAATATGTACAACTCTTATAGCATATGGCCCATTATTGTCATTCCATATAACTTACCTCCATGGAAATGTATGAATGATCCGTTCATGTTTATGTCATTGTGTAGGCATTGCATTTTTGCATGTGAAACCCGATGATGAGCCTCATTTGGAGGCACTACCTTTTGAGTCATGAAAGCCGCGGGAAACGGATATCGGAAGGGGAAATTCAGGATAAACAAGCTCACTGTCTTCGTTGGTGCTGCGTTCGATACTTCGTTCGAACCTCATGCAGATTGCGGACGTTCGTGCCGCGTGCGATGAGGCGTTCGAACGAAGCCGGTAATTCTGGTTTTGCTGCTAGCCTCACACCCCAGCCCATTTAGCTCCCCAAAGCCCATAAAACACATCCCAAATTAAATAAATAAATATTAAATTAAAATATAATCATACCAAATTAAAATCAATCCTAACCAATTAAAGCCAATCATATATTTGACTTCCTAATCTAATAAGATATTTACCAATATAAAATATTTGTTTTCCTTAACCAACACAAATTAAATATTACAACTTCCTAACTTAAATTATTTTGTCCCCCCTCAATCTAATCCTTTCCTTGTTGAACACAAATCAAATCCTCTTTTGATGACAAAATCTCTTCCTTGTGACACAAGGCCAAACCCCACCTCTCCTCTATATAAACATGACCAAACCAAGGCCATCCCCCGCTCCAATCTCTCTAGCTCATACACACAATTCACACAAGATTATAGCAAGAAATCCTAGACATCACAAGCATATCACTCCCTTGATCCTCACTCTCACACCACCGAAAATCACACCAAAACAATCCCTAACCACCACCGAAAATCCTCCCAAAGCAGTCCCCAAAATCCTAAAAAAACAGTAACATAAAAACTTCATTGATAACCTTAAAAATAATCATTTAATTGCACTAAGAACCCACACAACTTGGAATAGTTCTTTGAAAACATTGAAACAGGTAGCCCGTGCAGTGAGCAGCAAAACAGGAGCCGAATAGGAGCAGAACGGAGTTCGAATCGTAAGCAAAGCGGTGAAACAGTGAGCTAGGACGTTGAACCTGCAGACCAGAAAAGTTGCGGAGCTTTTACCCCCTTTCGATCTTCGTGGAACGTGAGTCCGAGAGACGACTTAAAAGGTTAGACCTGAGGGTATCTTTCACATTTATTCTCATTTTACTTTCCGGCCATTTATTTTGATTATCTTTTCTGTATTTGTGGTTCCATTGTGTGTATGACGTGTGTTGTGGGTATTGGATGAATGAGAGAGGTGTCAACTCTCGCGGTATATCGGATGGAAACCCGGACATAAATTTCATAGCCGATTCCGAATGGACGGTAATATGATCTGTACTCGGGCCACAATTCCACGTACCGCTTGGGTAAACGACACCATCTTTCATTTGTTGTGTTGCTCTTGTTTATTTAGTTTGTTTTACCTAAACTCAATATGTCGTTAGTTATGCATGATTCAACCAAGCGCATGGGCTTAGTGAGTTAGTCCAAAGGTCCTCCATTTAGGAGAACAAAGAGCCGAAAAGGCCACCTTCGTGACACTACTTCGCCGCGTCGGTTGATGTATGTTCGGTTGGACGCGAGATACGTTCAATCGGGCATACTTAGTTTGATATTGTTATCTTTATTTTTGTATGTATAAGTCAATCGAGTGCATGGGCTTAGTAAGTGTGCTGTGAGATCCCCTACGGGGAGGGGCTAAAAGCCCTTTACCACGATGCTTTGCCGCGCCGGTTGATGTGTGTTCAGATTGGATGTAAGATATGTTCAATCGGGCATACTTGGTTGATATGATTGGTTCTATTCTTGTATGTGTGATGTGACGCGCATGGGCTTAGTATGTTGGTCTAAAGGTTCTCTCTTTGAGAGATCAAGAGCCCCAAAAGGTCACCTTTACGGCAGTACTTCGCCGCGCCCTTTTATTTTCTGTATTGCATCATATTTCATGCACCAGTCCGTGTCCGTTCGAACGCGTTTGCAAACGCAACTCGAACGTGCATACATTTTGCCTTATCATGCATCAGGTCTCCTTTACGTTCGAACGCGTTTACGAACGCTACTCGAACGTGAGTATTCTGTTTCATTCCCGTTCGAACGCGTTTACGAACGCTACCCGAACGCGAGCATTCTGTTTCATTTCCGTTCGAACGCGTTTACGAACGCTACACGAACGTGCACACACTGAACTGAGTCTGTCTTATTATATTCATGCATGATTGCCTATTGGTTGAGAGAGGTGTCAACTCTTGCGGTATATCGGATGGAAACCCAGACGTAAATTCCGTAGCCGATTCCGAATGGACGGTAGTGCGGTCTGTACTTGGGCTCAATTCCACGTACCACTTGGAAAAGTGCCCATACGTGCGCTTGTATGGTTACCATGTGTGCTTGTATGGATAATATGTGTGCTTGTGTTTTTCCTGAATATGATATGCAAGTAAAGATGTACGTTAGTTGCTATCTTGATATATGTTAAGCATGCAATCTTATATATGAAATACACGTATATTTAGGCGCATATTTTAATTTATAAATGTGACTTTAGAAGCATGATACCCTAGAAATAATTGTTACTTCAGCTTGTTTAAATTATTATATAAATCCTTTCATTACAAGTGACATAAGTAATGGACCATTCCGAACCCAACGGTTTGAGGTCTTCCCTTGCGAGGGGTGAGTGCGGCCTTAAATCTTTGTCCCGGTTCACACCGGGTGGCGACTCCATGTTATGTAATCTTTCCCAACTAGGCCGCGAACCTAGGAACGGCGTCGCCCAGGTCCTGTGTCCCACAGTCTGGCGACTCCACTGGGGATAGAGAATCGGCCCCGAATATTGTCTTGTAATGTTTGGATTTATGTTTAATTGACCGTGTCTATAGTGGATAAAATGAGGGTTTAATCAAAGGCACTTTGAGGCTAGGTAATGGTTTGGTGTCTTCCTTCACTCACTACCTTTCTAGAAGGAAAAGCTGTGTGAAGGCACCTAGATAGCCATCTACTCGTAGCCTTTTGTGATGGACTAATTTGGAGGACTCGTTGTTTATTCCTGACACCAAGCGATAAGAGCCTAAGAGGCTTGGGTATTTAAGTGAGCCTCGCTCCACCTTCCCTCTGGGGAATCTACAACGGGAAATCCATTTGACAGTCCATCACACACCATAGCTCATTGGCGCGTACCTTAGTGTATAAAAAGGGGTGCGCTCACTTGGTCGCTCGAACCCTTGAGTGGGGAGACCTAGTTGTGGGCTATCCTTCGCCAGTGAGAGCCTTTGTCCATACTCTTGCACCCACCTATAGACTGGTTTATATGGTTAAAGTAGCAATATTTCCTTGAGTATGTGCTTGTGGACCATCCTCATTTGGATGCAGTTGGACTATTGTCAGAAATGCGGGCTTGCTGGGCCATTTAAACTGGGGCAAGTTCGCACCGTATGACTATTAGGCAAAAGCTTCTGAAATATTGATGGGCCACTTTGTAAAAATTATGTCATGTTTGTCATGTCTTGCATCATCTGCTTGTGTTTGAGAACATCGTTGTTTGGATCCATTTGGACCACTTATCATGGGATATGGGCTTGTTGGGCCATTTAAACTGGGACAAGAACACATCTTATGACGATTGGGCCAAAAGGTTTCTAAATAACAATGGGCCATTTTATGATTGTGTTCGGAATTTTATCATTTGGATTTAGTTGGGCTCTTTGCCATAAGACATGAACTCGTTAGGCCATTTAAACTGGGACGGGTTCACTCTTATGACAGTTGTCCCAAAAACTTCTAAAATGATAATAGGCCGATTGTTTGAGATTTTATTTGATTTAATATATGTTATATACTTCTTAAGCACATCATGCATACATACATCATGTTAACCCTTGTGTTCTGAAAGCCATCATAGATTCCCGTTGGGTTAGAAAAAAGGGAAGACTCACCAAAATACCGAGAACAGACATGAGTGAATCAGATACTGAGGTATCCCGGATAGATCAGTTGGAAAAGTGGCTTCGCCAAGATTACTGAACAGTTGCAAGCCTTGACTGCTGCCATGAAAAATATGGCTGTGCCCCGTGCTGGGGAGAAATCAGAGAATGTAAGGCGCGAGAAGCCTCCGAATGGGTTGGGGGATGATATCCCCGCTTTTGATGATGATAATGCAGAGTATGCAACAGACAGAGTGATTGGGTCTCAGGCCGAGATACAGAAACTCAGGGATCAGGTTGAATCCGTTACCCGCAAGATGAGGGGTAAGAATGAAGATTTGCTTGACTATGAGACAATGAAGTTTGAGGAGCAGTTGCCAGCGCAGTTTAAGATGCCGGATTTGGCTAAGTTCAATGGGAATGGAGATCCAAGGGTGCATCTTCGTCAGTATGTGTCTGTTATGAGTTCAGTGGGCCTATCACAGCGCCAGGTCCAAAAGATGTTTGGGATGTCACTCGAGGGGGCACCTGTGGTTTGGTATCATAGCCTTGAAAAGAAGGTTAAGGAAGATTGGAAGGAACTAGCTGACGCTTTTCTGAAGCAGTATGTTACAGACTTGGAGATTGACTTGTCACTCGTGTGATTTAGAGAACACTAAGCAGAAGCCGGAAGAAAGCTTTTGGAGTAGGAGTATGTAGACCGCTGGAGAAGCCAGCTTCTGAAAATGCAGACTCGGCCCTCTGAGAAGGACCAAATCAAAATGATCATCAAGGCACCAAGCCCTCTATTTATAGTAAGCTGAGGAGGATGACTTCAATGATTCCGATTTTCGACAGTTGAGGGAAACTGTCATGGATATTGAGGAAGAGGAGGCTGAAAACAGAAAGTCCTATGGCCAGAATAGGCGGACTTTTGGGGGGTATTCTGAGACCAAGCCCGCTACTGCCGAGGTCGCTACCGTCAAGAACCGGCATTTCTCTAACCTGGGGAAGCCGTTATCTAAGGTACTTGAGAAGTTGAAGGGACAAGGACTCCTAAAACCCTTAGAACCTAAAGCACTTCCAGATCCTATCCCACCCAACCTTAACCTAAGCTTGTATTGTCACTTCCATCACAAAGGAGAGGCCACGAAACTGACAGCTGCACCCGCCTTAGGCATGAAATCCAAAACCTCATTGATGCTCACAAAATACCTGACCCAGAAAGAGAACAACCCAACGCATACAGAAATCCCCTACCCAACTACATGATCAACTCCGGCCTACCCGAAACCCTTGTCCTTCAAACTCTCAACCACTCAGCTTCATCCATAGGAGTATGGGATGACAACGGTGGAGAACCATAGGCCAAGAAAGAAGGCAATGTTGCGAATGATGAAATCATCCCTCCTAGTTTATTTGATCATGCATTTTAATATAGACATTTGACTTGGTCTACATGTTCGAATCATTTTCTTAAATAATAATAAAGACATTATTTCGCTGAATCTCTTCTACAATATGAGTATATTTGAGAAAAACATTCAACATTGGCACTATGAAATCCAGTGATGTTTAGAACACGGGGAATCTTCGGGAACAACAACAGTACAGTCAGTTTCAGAAATGAATCAGTATCAGTTTAGGGATGAGTCCCAGGGCCGAGGCCCGCATCAGTATCAGCTTGGGGGCGAGGCCCACATCAGTTCAGTATCAGTATCAGTCTGGGGGCGAGGCCCATATCGGTCTCGGTCGGGGCGAAGCCCATGTCAGCATCAGCTCTGCCGGGTATGGCATTCTGGGGGGCGAGGCCCACATTGGTTCAGTATTAGTTCTACCGGGTATAGTACTCTTGGGGCGGGGCCCACATCATTATCAGCAACGGTTCGAAATGGACCATCATCTCATCTCGCCGAAAATGGCACTCCGAAAATGGAGCACGGTTCGAAATGGACCATCATCTCATCACTTGCCAAAAATGGCACTCCGAAATTGAAGCACTGTTCAGAAATGGACTAAGGAAGGCCTAACCCATCGGAATATAATACATATACATGCATACATGCATACATACCACATACATGCAATGTTTGTTTCGTGTTCGCAGGTTTATAACAGCAAAGACCATCTCATCAAGTAACGGTTCAAAAATGAGCCACAATCTCGTACAGCACAGTTCAGGAAATGGAGCACTTACAACAGACGCCGTAAATGGCACTCCAAAATGGAGCACTTACAACAGACGCCGGAAATGGCACTCCAAAATCGGCACTTACAACAGACGCCGGAAATGGCACTCCAAAATGGAGCACTTACAACAGACGCCGGAAATGGCACTCCAAAATGGAGCACTTACAACAGACGCCGGAAATGGCACTCCAAAATGGAGCACTTACAACAGACGCCGGAAAGGAAATGGCACTCCAAAATGGAGCACTTACAACAGCGCCGGGAAATGGCACTCCAAAATGGAGCACTTACAACAGACGCCGGAAATGGCACTCCAAAATGGAGCACACACACAGCAGATGCCGAAAATGGCGTTCCAAAATGGAACACACACAACAAATGCCGGAAATGGCGCTCCAAAATGGAGCACATACACGAAAGATGCGAAGATGGCGCTCTAAAAATAGAGCACGGTTCGGGAATGAACCAGAGGTCGCAGCACCTCTCACCCAAAATCAACGCAACTCAACACATGGTAAGTCAAGTGGCAGCTGGCGAGCCAGGTAAGTGAAAATGCATTGCATAAACTTTGATTAGGATTGTCACTGTTGCACATTACACAAGTCCCATCAAAGTGGAGGCGACTGTAGGCATTGCATTTTTGCATGTGAAACCCGATGATGAGCCTCATTTGGAGGCACTACCTTTTGAGTCATGAAAGCCGCGGGAAACGGATATCGGAAGGGGGGAAATTCAGGATAAACAAGCTCACTGTCTTCGTTGGTGCTGCGTTCGATACTTCGTTCGAACCTCATGCAGATTGCGGACGTTCGTGCCGCGTGCGATGAGGCGTTCGAACGGAGCCGGTAATTCTGGTTTTGCTGCTAGCCTCACACCCCAGCCCATTTAGCTCCCCAAAGCCCCTAAAACACATCCCAATTAAATAAATAAATATTAAATTAAAATATAATCATACCAAATTAAAATCAATCCTAACCAATTAAAGCCAATCATATATTTGACTTCCTAATCTAATAAGATATTTACCAATATAAAATATTTGTTTTCCTTAACCAACACAAATTAAATATTACAACTTCCTAACTTAAATTATTTGTCCCCCCTCAATCTAATCCTTTCCTTGTTGAACACAAAATCAACCTCTTTTGATGACAAAATCTCTTCCTTGTGACACAAGGCCAAACCCCACCTCTCCTCTATATAAACATGACCAAACCAAGGCCATCCCCCGCTCCATCTCTCTAGCTCATACACACAATTCACACAAGATTATAGCAAGAAATCCTAGACATCACAAGCATATCACTCCCTTGATCCTCACTCTCACACCACCGAAAATCACACCAAAACAATCCCTAACCACCACCGAAAATCCTCCCAAAGCAGTCCCCAAAATCCTAAAAAAACAGTAACATAAAAACTTCATTGATAACCTTAAAAATAATCATATTTAATTGCACTAAGAACCCACACAACTTGGAATAGTTCTTTGAAAACATTGAAACAGGTAGCCCGTGCAGTGAGCAGCAAAACAGGAGCCGAATAGGAGCAGAACGGAGTTCGAATCGTAAGCAAAGCGGTGAAACAGTGAGCTAGGACGTTGAACCTGCAGACCAGAAAAGTTGCGGAGCTTTTACCCCCTTTCGATCTTCGTGGAACGTGAGTCCGAGAGACGACTTAAAAGGTTAGACCTGAGGGTATCTTTCACATTATTCTCATTTTACTTTCCGGCCATTTATTTTGATTATCTTTTCTGTATTTGTGGTTCCATTGTGTGTATGACGTGTGTTGTGGGTATTGGATGAATGAGAGAGGTGTCAACTCTCGCGGTATATCGGATGGAAACCCGGACATAAATTCATAGCCGATTCCGAATGGACGGTAATATGATCTGTACTCGGGCCACAATTCCACGTACCGCTTGGGTAAACGACACCATCTTTCATTTGTTGTGTTGCTCTTGTTTATTTAGTTTGTTTTACCTAAACTCAATATGTCGTTAGTTATGCATGATTCAACCAAGCGCATGGGCTTAGTGAGTTAGTCCAAAGGTCCTCCATTTAGGAGAACAAAGAGCCGAAAAGGCCACCTTCGTGACACTACTTCGCCGCGTCGGTTGATGTATGTTCGGTTGGACGCGAGATACGTTCAATCGGGCATACTTAGTTTGATATTGTTATCTTTATTTTTGTATGTATAAGTCAATCGAGTGCATGGGCTTAGTAAGTGTGCTGTGAGATCCCCTACGGGGAGGGGCTAAAAGCCCTTTACCACGATGCTTTGCCGCGCCGGTTGATGTGTGTTCAGATTGGATGTAAGATATGTTCAATCGGGCATACTTGGTTGATATGATTGGTTCTATTCTTGTATGTGTGATGTGACGCGCATGGGCTTAGTATGTTGGTCTAAAGGTTCTCTCTTTGAGAGATCAAGAGCCCCAAAAGGTCACCTTTACGGCAGTACTTCGCCGCGCCCTTTTATTTTCTGTATTGCATCATATTTCATGCATCAGTCCGTGTCCGTTCGAACGCGTTTGCAAACGCAACTCGAACGTGCATACATTTTGCCTTATCATGCATCAGGTCTCCTTTACGTTCGAACGCGTTTACGAACGCTACTCGAACGTGAGTATTCTGTTTCATTCCCGTTCGAACGCGTTTACGAACGCTACACGAACGCGAGCATTCTGTTTCATTTCCGTTCGAACGCGTTTACGAACGCTACACGAACGTGCACACACTGAACTGAGTCTGTCTTTTATATTCATGCATGATTGCCTATTGGTTGAGAGAGGTTCAACTCTTGGGTATATCGGATGGAAACCCAGACGTAAATTCCGTAGCCGATTCCGAATGGACGGTAGTGCGGTCTGTACTTGGGCTACAATTCCACGTACCACTTGGAAAAGTGCCCATACGTGCGCTTGTATGGTTACCATGTGTGCTTGTGTTTTTCCTGAATATGATATGCAAGTAAAGATGTACGTTAGTTGCTATCTTGATATATGTTAAGCATGCAATCTTATATATGAAATACACGTATATTTAGGCGCATATTTTAATTTATAAATGTGACTTTAGAAGCATGATACCCCTAGAAATAATTGTTACTTCAGCTTGTTTAAATTATTATATAAATCCTTTCATTACAAGTGACATAAGTAAGGGACCATTCCGAACCCAACGGTTTGAGGTCTTCCCTTGCGAGGGGTGAGTGCGGCCTTAAATCTTTGTCCCGGTTCACACCGGGTGGCGACTCCATGTTATGTAATCTTTCCCAACTAGGCCGCGAACCTAGGAACGGTGTCGCCCAGGTCCTGTGTCCCACACATTGCTTATCCCTGGTCCACGTTCACCTGGTAAAGATATAAATATTTACTTGAGACCATTGATCGAGGAGTTACAAATATTATGGAATGTGGGTGTGCATACCTATGATGCAGCTTCAGAGCAGTATTTTCATATGCATGCCGCATTATTATGGACCATTAATGATTTTCCAGCTTATGGTTCATTATCTGGATGGAGCACTAAAGGATACATGACATGTCCAGTTTGTGCGGGTCAAACACCTTCGCAACGATTACAGACCATTTGGAGAAGTATGAGTCAAATTACTAACACTTCAGGAAGTTGAACGTGCGCATTGGTTTATATTGAGTAATTGTGATGAAGTGCAACCGTATTTAACGTAAGTTTTTCTAATGCATAACTACTGTATTTTTGTCATACATTAACCGTGATAATTTATTGTATGCAACATCTAACAATGCTACAATGTGGTGCTGACCACAATGTTGATGGAACACACAAAAAAGAATTTCCTAAATGGTTTGAGACAACTGTAAGTTAGAATATTTTATATTTATTTTTATCCAAACATTAAACATTTCAGTTTGTTATATTAACACGTATATTTCTCTCATTGTCAGATTAACAACCAAGTGCATAATGGTCAATTGGACTCGCAATCCTCGTTGGTTTCTTTGGCTTATGGGCCTAAAAAAAAGGCTTATGAGTACAGTGGATGCATTGTCAACGGAGTTAGATTTCATACCGAACAGCGAGATGTTACTCATGTGATTCAAAATTCTGGAATTGTAGTCCAAGGAGAACACGGCTCAGATCTAATTGACTTCTACGGCGTATTGCAATCGGTCATTGAGTTGATATACCGACCCAGACGACATATTGTGCTATTCGACTGTAAGTGGTTTAACACAAATGCCTGAAATAAGAGAATTCAAGTTAGTAATCATCTAACGTCAATTAATGTTCAACGTTTTTGGTACAAGAATGATCCATACATTTTTTGTACCCAAGCACGTTCAGTGATATACATATCTGATCATAAGTTAGGAACTGGATGGATGGTGGTAGAAAAGTTACAACATAGGGTCATCTGGGACACGCAGGAGAAAGATAGAGTTGACATATCAGATGAAACAGAAGAAGTCTCCGGCAACTTTGAAGTTACTGAACAAATATTTTATGGACCAACTGTCACCGTTCCTGAAAATATCACATTAACTCGAGCTAGTACAGACGTTGGGATAATTCCTCATTCTAAAGTGAGCGTTGAAGTAGCAAGTGAATAACAATTTGATACTGAAGATGACTTCGATTCCAGTCACGAATCCTCAAATACCGACGATAATAGTGATTAATGAAGTTACTGTATTTTGTGATTGATGAATAATTTTTCGGATTATAATGTATGGTTGTTGATTTTAATTACTCTTTAGATATGGTTGAAATATTATCGTAATTATTAATAGTTTTCTGGATTATAATGTATGGTTGTTGATTTTAATTACTCTTTAGATATGGTTGAAATATTATCGTAATTATTAATAGTATAACTATCATATATTTGTTATTATTATTTTTAATGGTAGACATTTAGCGTCGAAAAAAATATTCGACGCTAAATGGTAGACATTTAGCATCGAAGAGAAGTCGACGCTAAATGTCTTTCCTTTAGCGTCGAAACAATAATCGACGCTAACTAAAAAAATTAAATTTCCCGGAAAAATAACCTTAATTTTAATAATAAACCGCCTACTTTTTGGCGTCGAATTAGTCGACGCTAAAATGAAATTAATTTGACGCTAAATGTCGTTTAAATCCCTAAAACCAGTGTCCTCTTCTTCCTCGGCTCAAACGAACAAATCATCTCCTCTCACTCTCTTCTTCTGCATTCTCGGCTCCAACCACTCTACTGCAACGAATTTACAGGTAAGTCTCACTTGTTGATTTTAATTGATGATGATGATGAATTTGATGATGATGGTTGTCGATGATGATGATGAAATTTGATGATATAATTGCTGTTGATGATGATGAATTTGCATGATGATGATGCTTGTTGATGTATGATGATGATTGTTGATGAATTTGCATGATGATTGTTGATGAATGATGATGATGATGATTGTTGATGAATGATGAATGATGATGATTGTTGTAAATGATGGACAACCAGCATCAATCTCCCTGTTATGGGCAGAACAGCAGCAATTTTCTGATGTTCTGGGCAGAACAGGGAGATTGATATTGGTTGATGTGTCGTCGTTTGCGATTTATCGTTGCAACATTGATTGAATTGAAAGGGAAAATTGGAGATTTTCCCTGCCAATGGTTTAATTGGTTCATTCATGGATGCGTACTGCCTGCATGGGGCTTGCTCTTATTATCCATTAGACAAATTTCTTATTCTTTCTTTATGGCATTTAGTTCGAAATATTTATAGTCAAACTTGGTTTTAGCAATTTGATGACGCTAATGCGACGGGTTTTTGCAGATGGCACGGGCAATCGCAAACGGGCTAACGCGACTCCATCTACATCAGCAAGGGCAACTGGCCCTGGTGATTTCTTTGCTAGCACAGGTGAGTCCAGTACAGTGAAGGGTCGATGACGCACCCGTGGCCTGGGGTTGGCTAAGTACGTTAAGGCTCACGGTCGTATCCGGATAGAGATATCAGATGATGGACACACTCAAGTCGGACAACATAATTCAGCGTTTAATACAGCTATAGGAGCTACAACTCGATATGAAGCTCTCCAAAACTACGTTTCTTGGAGAAAGATACCGTGGGAGACGAAAATGAACCAGCTATTCCCTTCGCTACTTGTAAGTTTTCGATATTGTTTGTTATTTAACATTTTTATTTTTAATAACAATTAACTCAAATTTTCATGTATGAGTGGTTCGACTTCGATCTGACCAAAGTGAATGTCCAACAATATATTGACTATCACATGGGGAAAAGTTATAAAGATTATAGGACAAAAGTCCTGAAACCAATATTCGACGAACATAGACCTTCAGATGCTCCACAACACAAGCCTGATTTTATAGAGGAACAAGACTGGACATTCTTATGTGAGCTTTGCTCTAACAAAAAACACGAGGTAAATTTTGAAATAAACGGAAATTTATAATTGTCTTTATTTTCGGTACTTACAGTGTTGGTAAATGCAGGATAAATGTCACGCAAATGCGTAAAATCGAAGTCACTTGCGTTTTAACCACCGTGGGGTTTCGAAGCCATTTATCAAACATCGTGCCGAACATTCTGAAGTAAATATATCATAACGTAAAATTTAACAATTCATTGTTTTTACTAATGTGTAATAATATTGAATTTATTTTCTGTTTATAACAGAATACACAGGTGAGGTGCAATCATTTCCAGATTTTTTCCGTGTGACGCATTACAATGAGAGGAACAAATGGATAAATGAAGAAGCCGATCGCTGCTATGTAAGTTTTAGTTTTTAAAATAAAATAATTAATATTATATATGTTAATTTTTTTCTCAAATTCTAATATTAACTTATTTTTTGAAACAGAACGAAATGATGGAACTCCAACATCAAACTCATGAGACAGGGTCCGACCCCATACCAGATGAGCAGTTGTCGCAATTGGTTTTCAAGAATCAGACAGCTTACAACGTTGGCCTTGGCACTCGTAAGAAGCCGACGTCATCTGCACGCAATACTGTTAATTCGAAAAATGTCTCTCTTCGAGACGAGTTAGTCACCACCAAAGACGAGCTAGCCGCCACCCGAGACGAGCTGAAGCAGACTAAGGAGAAGCTAGAACAGGTCACAGTGGATCACGAGAAGAAAATGGAGCACTTGGAACAGCAAATGCTGGTTTTCCGTCAGATGTTGGAGGCCTCAATCAGTTAGGGTGCATCGGGCTCGAGCGTCCCCCATCACAGTAGCAATTAATTTTATATTTGGTTTTGTATAAACATTTTGAACAAATAGATTTAATATAATTTTTTTTTCTAAAACAAATTTCAATATAATAATTATTATAATATTTCGTAATTCTGTTATTAATCAGATTTTTTTCAATTAAATTAAATATTTTAGACCAAAAAGAAGTAAATTAATAATTTTTTAAAAAACAAATTTTTTAACTATTAGCGTCGACTAATTCGACGCTAAAAATTGACTTTTTGCGTCGAAAATTTCGACGCTAATATGAACAAAAAAATACACCCATATATAACAAGTACGCCAATATGGAAGTGTGGGTAATCATGAGGACTTCCTCGATATATACACCCAATAATGTGGCTTCTAATTGTAAACTAGAGGAAGTTCATGAATGCTATATAAACAAGTACGCCAAAGCATGCATGCATGCAGCTGCTTTTAGCGTCTGCATTCATTCCAGCCATAAGAAAGGTTTATGTGTGTTTCAAAGAATTAATGAATAAGTAGACCTTCCAATATAACTGATCGTCGGTGCCAGATTGGCTGTGGTCCCCAAGTATTTTCAGTTAGAGTAAGAAAAAAACCAATCTTTATATATATATATATATAATTAAGATTGGGAAAGATGATCGACTTATACATTACTTATATCTCAAAGGACTTGTAAGTATTTTGGTGATTTCTTTGTGTTTGATACTACATATATACGACACCAACCGATATGGAATGATTTTTGCACCGTTTAACAACCACATGCTCAAACTATACATTTTGGTTGTGAATTTCTTAGTGATGAGACAACATAATCTTTTTTTATGGTTGTAGCGGAACATGATAATTCTATTGTGTATGGTTCAAGTTGTTTATGATAAATACTCAAATTTTATTAAAGAAATTGATTATTAAAACACAAAACAAATGTTATCAACTAATTAAATACATATCAAATTTTACTAGATTGGCATATAAGAGTTTGCTGATATTTTATACTTAAGAGTGCTTTATTAATAAATAAAAGAAATAAAAATTATATGCTATAACAGCAGAAAAAATGACAAGCCTAAAAATAAAATAGAATGTATCAGTCTCACTAAAATCTTCTTCAGTAAATCCATAGGGAAAACCTGAATAAAAAAAGAGAGTTGACCTCCCGATACAAAACAAGGAAATAAAATTCTGAAAAAGGAAAATGATACGTTGAATTGAATAGCCTCCGGAACCAAACACCGACCGTGAAAAGAAAAAAAAAAAGGCACCAAACCATTGCTATTTGAAATGAAACCTTGGAAAACCATTACATCAACAGAGAGATACTGCCTAAAGTAATAGGAGGATTCAGCCATCATGCAAATTCAGAACATGGAAGACCAAGGTTCCCAAGGCAATCTGCAGCATAATTATTTTCTCGAAAACTTTGAGAACGCCAAAAACCTCATCTATGAAATTTTTATCCTTATAATTCAACCACCTACTACCAAGAGTTCAAGGGGAATTGAACTTGGGTATCAAAATAAACTGAATAATATATAGCTAGTGAATCATCACACTTTAGCCAAAGATTAAACCAATCCTTAGCATCCTTTTGCTTTTATCTCCTTTACATTCTTTTAATGATTAAGATTTTGCCACATATCATAAATCAATCTAATGGCTATTACTTTGACAACAAATTAATGAATTTTATAAATGGCTTAGTCAAAAGCCAAGCCAAATTATAAGCCAAAAATAAAACATTTTTTCTCAGCTCACTTATAAGCCAAAAATAAAACTCTTTCTTCTCAGACTCATCAATCAGCTCACAAAATTTTTCCCTCTCATATCTGATTTTGGCAGAGAAGGGATTCCATCGGCGGGAAACTTGAAGATAATGAAAGCCAGAGGAGAAGAAGCCGACAAAACTGTTATGTTTGAGGTAAGCCAAAAATAAAATCATTTCTTCTCAGATTCATCAATCAGCCCACAAAATTATTTATCAAATAGCAACTACTTCAAGTTGTTTGGCAGAGAAGGGATTGCTAAGTTCCATCGGCAGGAAACTTGAGGGCAAATGAGGACTATAACTACTTGAAGTTGTTTGGCAGAGAAGGGATGCCGAGTTCCATCAGCAGGGAACTTGAAGTGGTGATACAGAGGATGCAGAGATAAAATTCCCCTTGCTTCTTATGCTTTTTCAGGTACCTTGCTTAAATCACATTTTCTTCATGGAAATAAATATAATATTCTGCTGACTTTCTCAACTTCTTAATACTTATTTCCATGACTAAAATCTCTTTTCTCAGATTTTATAAAGTCAAAGACCCATTTAACAGACAGCAGCATAAACCTCACGTTTATTAATTCGTTGAAGGAGTGAAAAATCCTATTATTTATGACATATTTGGATGGAAAAAATTGTAATAAAGATAGATGGAGTCTCGATTTTACCTCAACACCGGAAGGTTCTTATTCTTCTTGTTATTATTATTATTATTATTATTGTGGGACTTGTATCAATCAAATATATAAATTTTATTCTTACAGATGAATTAGTTCGGTCAGAAAATGGAGAGCTTATCAGTATTTGGTCATTGGAATGGACGAGTCTAGAACATGCTAAAGATTGGTATAATCAATATGCGAGAGTAGTTGGGTTTAGCACTCGTACACAAGGTGGCACTTATATCTGTGGTATAAAAGAGTGGAAAATTAGGACTTGGGTGTGCAGCAAGGAATGGCATAGGAAAGAAATAAATTTGGAGGTGCAAAGGGAACGAGTACATACAAGATGTGGATGTGAAGTTGTATTTTCCGTTCAACGACAATCAAACGAGAAGTGGTGGACATGGAATTGGAATCCACGTCATAATCACCCTTTGATTACGCCATCTAAAGTACACTTGCTTAAATCACATAGGCAAATTAACCAGTTCCACCAAATAGAGTGTGGTGATACAGACGATGCAGGCATCCGGCCTAGGCTAGCCCATGAGTTAATGGCAATTCAAGCTGGAGGTAAAAATCACTTGGGGTTTACACATAAGGACTTCAAGAATTATCTCCATCGTCGAAGGAATGAATCTATGGGTGCTGATGCGCTTCAAGAGGTTCTAAATTATTTTGGGGGAAATGAATACAATAACTCTAAGTTTTTCTTTAAGGTACAAGTAGATGAAAGTCAACTCATTGAAAATATCTTTTGGGCTGATCATGTTATGCAGAACGATTATGAAATTTTTGGGGATTTTGTATCATTTGACACCACATAATATGTTGTCACGTAATCTTTGTGATGAAACGAACAGGTACAAGATTGGTTTTACGTTTGCCAGATGAGTACATCATACCGCGATGGACGAGAAACGCACGAAGCAGTATTACCTCATCAACTCCATTGATAGTCGATTCAGAGATATAGAGGGGCCATTAGATATCAGAGATATACAAATAGTTTTGCATGTGCCATTTCCAAATATGTTTCTAATCCAAATACATGGGACTCTATTGAGCATAGCTTGGTCATGCTCAATAATGCTCTAGAGAAGTTCTCAGTTGTAGGACCCAATGACGTGGATAAGTCGAGCAAGTTCCCAAATATCTCGAATGTGGTACATGTTGACGGGCAAGATGTTGTGGTGAAAGGGTTAAAGAAAAAAGAATCAAGATTTAAAGGCAACAAACGCCTTAAATCGTGTCTTGAATTAAGAAAACGAACAAGGTTATTTCGAAATCAATCATTGTCTCAACTAGTTGTTCGTCGACAACTTGCATTGGAAGACGTGGCAGATGATGAAGAAGATGATTTTGAGGGCTCGAGATTTAGAACATTGGGAGACTTGATGGAGGATAGTTCAAGCACACCATATTAGTTTCTATAATTAGTTCAGCAGTATTTTTGTTTTTGTGCAAATCTTTGGCTCTATATTGTTGCAAATGTCTCTAATGTGACATGTGATAAATGTATGCTTATGGAGTTTCTTATCAAATTTAATATTAAAGTTCTTTTTAAAACTTCTGCCTGAGATTTTCCCTTAACTCTCTGGTTTTATTTCTTCCACTGAAAAGAATTATCAGGCCTAGTGGGGATGATATGGGAATGTTGAGCTGATGGATTGAAGGGAGGGGTTGTAGCATCTCCAACAGTTATAAGTAAGATATCATCGCTACTATTTGCAATTAGTCAATGTCTAACCCTTTTTGAATCTCTAGTTATCCAGTTATAGAGTCGAGGGAAATTGTATTTGAGTATTTTGACATTTGTTGCTTGAAGAGTCCTATGTTTCAGTATGTAAACAATTGAGGAAGTTCCTTGGTCTATCTTGAAATCTACTTGAAGATAACGAACATTTTTCTAAACTTTTGTCTAATCTTTTCTACAAACATAAGCTCTTGTTTGCTTATTGTGTCTGTGATCACCTGAGGACTGATGTATTTATTGCCTATCATCAGCAATTTATCAATAGTATTAGTTGGTTATTAATTGGAACTTCTTTTGACGTGCAGTGAAGATTATAATGAATATACAAGAGAGGTGTTCCCATGGAGAAGGCATACAAGGAACATGTCTCAAGGTGAATCCTTCAGTCGAAGGACTGTAAACTTAGGAAGAAATCACAAGATGTTTGGAAATACTTGCGACACATATAGTTCCAATTGCAATGACCAAGACATACGTGATATAACAAAACATATATATATATATATTTGTGTTTTGAAAGGCATACCAGATATATTTTACCAAACAACAAGAATATCCTCCAAATGTTATATATTTATTTATTGTAATTGGTGTACAAGGTAAATTTGACAACAATTCTCAACCATAATTAGCCTCACAAAATCAAACTGGTCTATGTAATTACAAAAATGAACCCAAAATTTGAATTAAAACAAAAAAAATTTGATCAACAAGCAGTGTTCAAGTTGAATGAAATGATCAGTGGGGGGTCGGCGGTGATGGTGATTTATGACAAGAATAAGATGTCAAGTTTTGGTGTGTTGGACAAAAATGCTGCAGATGCTTCCAAGATCAAGTGGATTGAAGCTCCAGATTGCTTCTGTTTCCATCTTTGAAATGCTTGGGAAGAGCCTGAACAAGTGAACTTGGAAGCAGGAATGGTGAACAGAAACAGAGTGAACATGAATCAGAACATCAACCAACTCAACCAGAACAATGAAATAGAACAGCGAAACAGAGTGGAGCAGAATAAAAATCAGAAATCTGAACAAATGAGCGAACCAATAACACCCAAAACAGTGGACCAGAACCAGCAACACCCAAAAATAACAAATCAGTGAACTAGCATTACCCAGAAACGACAGTAGACCAGACCATCAATACCCAGAACCGACAATGGACCACGACCAGAGCCAGCAACACAACATACCTACCAGGAGCCAATAAGTGAACCAGCAGCAGCCAATAGATGTAGAATCCCCCAACTCCTCACTCTCAAGAGCGAATCAAACCCAGATTTTATGTCAAACCCGTTTTATCAATGGACGCAATCTCTACCTTCTTCATCTTCCCCCCATCCGAAATCTGACCCGTATACATCAAATCGGTTAGACCCGACTACTGAAAGCTTCTCTGCAACAAAAGCAATCCCATTTTCTCTCATCAAATCACTTGCTTTTGTAGCAGTACCATGTCCACCAACGCAGTTGCCAAAATAATTAACAGGAAGAGGAGGATTCAAAAGACCCCTACAATCCGCTGCGACCTCAAACATAACAGTTTTATCGGCTTCTTCTCCTCGGGCTTTCACTATCTTCAAGTTTCCCGCCGACGGAATCCGTTCTCTGCCAAAATCAGATATGAGAGGGAAATATTTTGTGGCTGATTGATGAGTCTGAGAAGAAAGGGTTTTATTTTTGGCTTTTAAGTGAGCTGAGAAAAAATGTTTTATTTTTGGCTTATAATTTGACTTGGCTTTTGACTAAGCCATTTATAAAATTCATTAATTTGTTGTCAAAGTAATAGCCATTAGATTGATTTATGATATGTGGTAAAATCTTAATCATTAAAAGAATGTAAATGAGATAAAAGTAAAAGGATGATAGCCCATGCCCCTACTACGAAGAGATCAAGGGGAATTGAACTTGGGTATCAAAATAAACTGAATAATATATAGCTAGTGAATCATCACACTTTAGCCAAAGATTAAACCAATCCTTATCATAAATTAGCTAGAGATGATAATTTTTCCCTTCCCTTCTCCATTTGGGACGGGATTTGAGACATATTTTTATGTCTATTTTTAAAAATGAGACGGTACATGATAAAAGATTTGTCCTGAAAATTCAAACAAGACAATGAGATGAGACGAGATTTAAAAAGATCATGAGACGAGATTTAAAGGTGATGCAAGTTGGGATCGGGATGACTTTTTTTCGGAAAAATACAACAAAATGAGACTGGAATAAATTTTTGATAAATATATGTACAATTTGAAAAATAAATAAATAAATAAGATGTGGCAAAGTGTTGATTTGACCATCGCAGTCCCATCGACTTTGGCAGACATCTTTAGCTAAAAGATTGACTCGTGGGTTGACTCCTATAAAGTTATTATTCTCCCAATATCTTTTATATTTTTCATTTTTTTTTAAAAAAAAAAATAATCTTAATAGATTAACAAACTCTCTGTATGGTCCATTTTACAGACAATTATTTTCTGTTATTTCAATTGATACTTAATTCTTTCCTTCGACTTAATTCTGTAATTTTATTTACAAAAACAAATAACATAACTCTCCCCCCCCCCCCCCCCCCCCCCCCCCCCCCACCCCCCCCCCCCCCCCCAAAAGATGACTGAAAATTAAATTCTTACATATTTTATTTTCGGATGAGACAATCGTCAATTATTATTATTATTTGGATGAAGAGAGTCAGAATTAGAAACAGGCAACATGTTTCCTTCAGAATCATAAGAAATTTTCCCGGAAAAATTGAAAGGCCGGCACCTTTCTCCCATGATGATGGTTCTCCTCCAAATTTCCTCATCGCTGTCATAATTATTATCATCTTCTACTCGCACTTTCTTCCATGAAATCAACTTCACCATCTGTTGAGCTTTACTGCTGATGTTACTATGCAGTTTCGTTAGAAGCTTCGACTGATCAGTTGACGGCCGGGAAATTGTTTCTTCTTTTTCAGCTCTGTGTGATTTCTTTGTTCTGCCATGAGATGCACAAAGAAATGTAACAAAAGAAAACACCGATAAGACGGCTATTATAACAAAGAAAAAGGAGAAGGGTGTTGATTTGAATTGAAGATTTTGCATGTGAAGTTTATTAATGACAGGCCTTGCCATGATTACTAGCTAATTAATTATAAGAACAAATTAAAGATATATATATATATATATAGAGTGAGAGAGAGAGAAGAGAAATATCGTCAAAGATATTATATATATGTAAAGAGAATTGTACAGGTTTTAAATTTCTTGAGTGTCTCAACCACAAAGCCTTTGCTTTTATAGATATAAGAAGATAAAAAAGGATTGTGATTTGTGACCACCAAGGGAAAATCATTCACACTGAGACGAATAAAGCTAAGCGAAGATTTTAAAGCCCATCGACCGGGTTAAAATATATTTAGGTTTGACTGTCTCCTTATTTGTTTAAAAAAATTCTAATAATACTAAATATCGCAATATTTAACTCCCACGTAATATGAAAATTTATTTATTATTGCCTTATTATAATTAAAATACAATGGTTATAAATAAATTATCACATCAATTAATATTTAGTAATCAAGTTTGGACTCAAATATGGGACCTAACATTACTATTTTGAGATTCACAAAATAATATATTCGTCATGATTCTTTTTTTTTGGGGGGGCCCGTTACGGATGCCAACCAATCGATCCAGTGGCAGCATAAGTCACTAGAAAAAAATATGGAAATATATTTTGAAAATAACATAATGTAATAAAAATGGGAGATTTAATTTATATAGTTTTTAATATATTAATATTTACAATTCTACCAAAACCTATCTAGGCAGAAATCGAGATCGAATTTTCTTTTATATATATATAACCATTTTAACAAAACTTACCATCAAGATCAAGCCTTGGATCATATAAAATGTTAAAATTATATTTTGACTCACTCAGTTTTTATCCGGGAAAAAATATATATATATCCATCACCAAACTAATGGATGGTCCCCATTAAAATACCAATTTCGATGATTAAAAATAAGTCAAATTTTCTCGGAACGAATTAATAAAACATACAAAAAGATGATATATGAGCATTGAATTTTCTCATTATTGATTTTATCAGTTGACAGGGATTAGATCGTCTTTAAGGGTTTAATCAGGTCATAGGATAGGAAATTAAAGAAGTCTTTTCTTTAGACCTCAACTTTGCTCGTTTTGAATATGAAGAAAGAAGCTGGAGAGGCTTCTAAGCCAAGACCATAAACGCGTTTTAGTATTTGTTTAGCACTTGTACTTGGCACCAGACATTACAAGCAGTTATATTTCTGGCCAAAAGTTGTGCATCGACTATTATCTTATTATTATTATTATTATTATTATTATTTTTTTTACTTTGAATATTGGAAACATTATTATCAAACATTCCGACCAGGATTTAAATAGAATAAATAAAACTTCTCTTATAAAAAATACATTCACTGAACTCGAACACAATATATATTTAATTTCACAATATTAAATAGCATTACCTATAAATTGTGGTAGATTAATTTAATCAACAATGATATACTCTCCCCTAACGACCATAATCTATAACGCAAATGGGGGTGACTGCCATATTCTCATTGGGACGTAATTCCTTAGAATTAATCAGACACGTAACTTTGACTTTGACTTTGACTTTGAGCCACAAAACCCTGATGGACTCCACTCCAGGGTCAAAATTCTACTTCCATGCCTTGAAAAGTTTTTGGTTTGAGTGAGATTATTTGCTCAAAGAAATTTTATTATTTTGAACACTCGTAACTTGTAAATTTTTTAAAAAATTATCTTTTATTTTGTACACTCTTTCAAATAACAAAAAAGTCTTCACTTTAATTATTTAAATTAATGTGAGATTATTTGCACACAAAAAAATTACTTTAACCATTAAATTTTTAATAAATTTTATTACTAAAATACCAAATGAGTAAATTGCTAGTGAAGACAATTAGTATCATTAAATCGTTTTATTCTTTCTGCACATCCATCTTTTTTATCTCAAAAACTATCTCAGACAAGCTATCAACTTCATTATTGCCTCACATTAGTAATATCTAATAAATAGATGGAATTGAGGTTATCAAATTCCATATTTCTTCTTACGTATAATTAATTAACGCATACATTAATGGAAATAGTATAAAATTAAGGTCTGATTCTCTATTGTTTCTTTTCGCCAATAAAACGGCCAATTGAAAAATGCTCAGTGTTCAATATGTTAACCAAACATTCTTCTTTATCTTTGGGTATCAATCTTTATGCAATATTAGATGATGGGTATACGGGTAAAATTTGAGTTAAGGGTATTTTCGTCTTTTCATTTCATGTCTTATATCAAATATAGTCCAATCCCTCCAAACAGTATCCAGACCAGATTTGGGCCAATGACTCAATTATCTTCCCAGACCCAATTAAAGCCTACATAGCAGCTTACTTTCCAACATGGACCTAACCGAAAAACATTCATTCATAAATTGATTGCTCTTCGCACAATCAGCTGATTCATTACCGAAAGTTGAATGTTAAAACTCTTAGTGGGCCCACCTTCATAAATATGACCAATATTCCAATTGTCATAACATATTCCATAGTCTATAAAAGGAAATAGAATTCAGAATTATGGGTGGGAAGCTTAAGGATTCTAATCTTAAGCTCTCAAAGTCTCTCACCCTCTAAACACCGTCCCACCGCCCTCACGGCAGTCCACGGAGGTCAAGGTAACCTCAGACCTTACTCTTCCATTATTTACCGATCATCTTCACTACTGACTTGAGCGTCGGAGCACCTACGACGCCCACCATACCAGTGGGTAGAGGCTTGTAACGACCTGAATTATTTTAGCGTGATGTGTGAATTTTATTTTTGCTTGTGTTGCCGCGTCCGAACGCAATGATTATTTTACGAAGTAATGTGAATTATTATTAGAGAAAAGATGTAAAATAATGTAGAATTAACTAGAAGGGTTGATTTGGAATTTAACAAATCAGTATATATATACTAGTGTGTGCCCGTACCTACGACACGATGTTATATAATTTATATAGAGATTAAGATTTTTGTTATTTAATTTGTTTATAATGAAATGATTTTATTTTTTAATTAAATGATTTTATTTTTTAATTTATTTGGTAGTTTTCATTTAATAAATGATTTTATTCTTTAATTTATTTGGTAGTTTTCATTTTCCATTTTCATAGAGATTCTATAATGAAATGACTCTTTATTAGCCGTTAGATTATAATGAAATGATCTGTACCGCTAATTAAGCCACATAAAAATAGCATTTGGATACATTATTTCTCTTAATCTCAACCATCTGTTACACTCTATTTCCTCTCACACCATTGTGCTTTATAATATAGATATAACCTAGATATTTTTTTTTTAAGTACACATGTCTTACTTACCCACACACATGTATTCCATTATTACACACACAGCCAATATACACGCACGCAGAACAGAGAAAAAAGGGGGGAAAATCGAGAGAGAAAAGTCCAGAGGGAGAGAGAGAGAGATTGAGAAAAATGGAGAGATGAATGAAGAGAGACCAAGAGAAAATAAAAAGAGAGGGAAGCCGAGAGCAGGGGAGCAAGGCAGAAAGGGAGAAGAGAATAAGGAGAGAGAGAGAGACCGAAGCATAGAAGATGAGAAGAGAAAGAAGGCAGTGGCCGAGATTGAGAGAGAGAAGAAGATGATGCCGAGAGAAAGAGAGGTAAGTATTCTATGTGGGGATTTCCTTGAGTTGGATGTTTATGGGTTTATTTTAATTTGTGTAAATGAATCTAAAAATTGAACTAAGAGTCACGAAGAGAAGCAAATTAGAGTAATCCAAAACTGATTACAACCTTGAGTTTGAAAGAAATTACCCGGATTGGAGAAATTGGGGAATTGGGGAAGTTTCAGCAATTAACCTAGAAATTGGGATTTTTTTTTTCTGTTCACTTTCGCAGTCCTGCTTGGCACTTGTTTCGGATTTTGGTGTTGCTTTTGTTCTCTTCTGTTTCTGTTTGTCACCTAAGAGCATAATTTCATTTTAGCTTGCTTTTAAGCAACAATTCGTCACTGACACCCTTTCTTTTAATATCATTCCCCTATAATTAAGTATTTTAAGTATGTATCTGGGTCTTTAATAAGAAATTTTGGTAAAATTTTATAATTATGTGTGCATATAATCTGAAAACTAGTATGGATATTTTAGGTACACTGTGACAGTATTCCTTTAAATTTGTTTGCCTTTGATGTGTTTGGGTAGATTAATGAATTTGAAAAATTGGGTAAAACAGCTTTTGCTTGAGCGTTGTTTTTGTAGGTGATTCAAAATATATTCTTTAAGGTACTGTAGTTTGATTCTTGCGGTTTTGCATTATTTGATACTGGATTGATAATTTTCTGTGTTATATAGTTAGCTGTGTGAATTAAATGGGAACCTGCTCTTTATAATATTGGTCATTGACAAAACAGTGTTCCATTGAATATATATATATATATATATATATATATATGCGCAATATGTTTTTGGGAGTGATGAGTTGATTGGTAGTAGAGTTTTGATGTTTGTGAAGTTTATTGAAATGGGCTCAAATTGAATATTGGAATCTGGATTGTTTTTTTTGAATATCGGATTGAAGGGCTTTGGATTTGTGTTTTTTTTTTTTAAATTAATTTTGTTCTTTTTGGGAAGCTGATTGACTTGTTTTATTTGTGAGCAATTGATCTTAACCTATGGAGTTCTTGAAGATTTTTGTTTAGATATCTTTTGTGGTTCTTGTAATAAGTATGATGGAGTTTTGATTTTCAGCCTTGTAGGATATGATGAGGGTATATACCAAGGGTTATGTAGAAGTTTTAATTTTATTACTTTGTTTGGTTGTTGAGAAAATATGGGAAAATAACTGGAAAAGAAAATATTGTCATTTAGTATGATTGTGTGATAAAATGAATGAGTAGTTTAAACACTATAAGTTCCAATGTAATTTAAATAATCAGGGTAGAAGTTGAAGATGTTGCGAGTTTAAATGGAATATGGAAACTGAACCTTACAACTTAGTATAATTGTCAACTGATATAGCAGAGGAGAACGCAAAATGTTATAGTATGTGAATATGATTGAGATGATAATATAAATGTATGGTTCTAGTTATGATGCTTAGATTGATAAAAACTGAAACTCAGAATTGAATGTATATGCTGACGAGTATAGCAGCAAAGTATGTAAGTGAATACGTATAAGCATGAAGTCAGTGATTAGTATTTATAAATGTAAGTTATAACAGTGTTAATGCGTGTTAACCTTAGCATGAATGATGAAAGCATCTAAGGAATAGAATATATATGACATTAATTTATAGGAATGCATAATTAGATGCATGTACATGTAAGATAATATAATGATAAGTAAGAATGTCAAGGATAAGTGGAAGCATAAGAAATGAGTATGCATATCCATGAGTTATCATTTTTAGAAATCAAGTTGAAGTTAAGAAAGAATTTGAAATTCAAAGTATTTTTAAAGAAAAGCTTTAAATGACTTTCTTTTGAAAGAAACGTATTTTAGGAAACGTTTTGAGAAACAAAATATGATTTTATGTTTTTCGGGGCATGAGGGAAAAACTCACCCCAGTATGTAACTTGAAATACAGTTGGAATTGATAGATTTATATACATGTGCACATGTGAAGGACTGGGGGGGACTCCCCTAGATCCTCAGCGCTCAGATAGTACATTCCTGGGCGGAGATGCGCCTTCGGGCGGAGATGCGCCTTCGGGCGGAGATGCGCCTACGGGCGGAGATGCACAATTCAGATTTCGGTTTTCAGAAAAAGATTTCAGATTTCAGTTTTCAGAAAAAAGGTTTCAGAAAGGGATTTGGAAAGACAGGTTTTATAAAGGGTTTCAAGAAATAGTTTTTAGAAAACAGTTTTTCAAAAAGGTTTTCAGAAAATATTTTATAAAAAGCATTGCGTGATAAGGTAGAGCACAATTCACAAGTTATACATAAAGATTATATATTCTAGAAAATCATTAGAGATGCATATAGTTGATAGTGACGCATGATAGCATTATCACGTCTATTTGCATACCATGTCTGTATGAGTTGTATAAGGGTAATTCTTTGTGAATGATAATACATGATAGTATGACTATATATATATATATATATATATATATATATATATGTATTCATGCAAGATTAAAGGTGGTGTGATAAAAGTTTGATAGAAAGAATATTTATAATTCCGATTTGATGATATTTTAATGAGATAAAAAGAATATAATTATAATAGATGTCGAACTAGATTAGCAAAGAATGAGTAGATAAATATTAAAATATCAGAGTATCACAGCGAAGGCATGGTAAGGTTTGACTTAGTGAACAAGTATATGGATGTTGAATGTAAACAGGAAACAGGACTTAAGAGTATATGTATGAATAAGTAAATAAACTAGTACCTAGTAATAAGTTTGAAAAATGGATAAGGGATTAAAAAGATAGATCAGATTTGATACATATGCATGATCACAAGAAATTCAGATTAATATAAATGGAATTCAGATTTTGCTTGTGTTTGACGCTCAAGGAATGAGCATAGTTACTTACTGAGTCTTTGACTCACACCACAACAGTGTTTGAGTTTTGCAGGTTGGTGACCTGATCGGTCAACCACAGATACCAGAGCTTGATGAGCCGGATAGCAGCGTTGCAGTCAGCCAGTCACCAGGTCTTGGGAGTATCAGAGTCAAGTTGTAATAAGTCTAATTGTAAAGAATTGAATTGTATAAAGTGTAGTTTGTAAACGTTTTTGTTTCTACATATTTCCGGGCATGGAGCCCAATTATATTTTGTCTTGAGTCGTTTATGTTAGTGATATATTGTGTCTGGCCCTATAGGTTGTATTGAGGTGTTGGACTTGGATCCAGGTTGCATGACTTTACACAGAGGTCATGCCGAATTTTCGTCAGAGTCAGAGGCTTATGGAGGCAGGATTAGCCTGTCTCCTGCTGGTAGCATCCTGACTTAGGCGGGATGTTACAAGGCTCCCCGCTCACTCTATCTTTGTTTTGCATGATCGTTAGTGACTCATCATATAAATTCTCGATTGTGGACCGAATGCGAAATCCAGTATCTACAATGAGTCCCCAAGAAACGTGACTTGATAGTGTAAGACTTATGATCTGGCTTATAGGTCATTGGTTCAAATTCATGAGATGCGTTTATTATAAGAAACTAGGACAGCCGAGAGTTTTATCTATTCCGTTTAAGTTCGGATCAGGTTGGTTGTTTGGCGGTGAGGTTTCCAAAATAAAATTGTTAGATAAGGAAAATAAAATTTTTAGTATTTAAAGTATGAGAGTTTATATTGAATATTGAACGTGTTAAATGGATGTCCAAAGTAATTATGTTACATTGACACATACTAGAATGTCCTTAATATATAATAAATCATACCATGGATATTTTTGTAGTAAGTAATTTTATTAAAATTAGAATGTTAAAAGAAAATTTTAGAGGGAAAATGGCCTCATCCTTTTGGTTTTTATCTATTCATTTTTATACGCCTATTATGCATACGCTAGAACCATTTATTCATACGAAAAAACGTGGATGCTATTCTCATACATTTCTGGAAAATAATGGAGTTGCTGATGGTTTGGCAACTTAAATTACATCTTCTGAGATACTCTCTTACTTTTAAGCTAATAAATCTGGACCACGAGACATCTCTCATTTGGAAATATTATTGACTTATTTTCTTGTGTGTGTTTTCTTTTTTTCCCTTTTTAAGAGAGATTTTCTTTATATCACTTTCACTTAGATCCCCACTTACTTAAAGTTCTGTGTTTGATCACGGTCCTGACAATCAAGCACAAGTGCTTTTCCAATACAAAGAACTCAGCTGCCATTTCGTTTGACCTAAATTAAAAAGTGAAATTCCTTGATTTTTTTTTTTTTTTTTGAATACATTAATAACTAGGGATCAATTATCAAAACATAACAGAAAATCAAGCCTCTTATATATTCACCATTATTATAATTATGATGATGATGATCATCATCATCATAACATTCACATACAGTTGAGCAAAGAAAACAAAACGAAGACAGAGAAAAGAGTACAAAGGTTTGCAGTTTACAGACAGTACTGATGAACGATCATTTGGAAACATCATCAAATGGGAATTGCATTGCTGACTCTTGGGTAAACAACAGTTGCAGGATGAGCCATGATACGACGGCCCTTCATGTGCTTGAAGCAATAAACCAAAGCCCCCAATGGCCATTCCACGACTGCAGCCGCCGCAAATGCCAAGAACCCCACCGTCGGCCCAACCACTTTGCACCGGCATGGGTTACTAGCCGTCCCACATTGAACACAAATTGGAATTCCAATACCACCACCAGTCATCTTCTTATATTTAATTAATTTTGCACCAAACTAATGACAAACACTATATTACTTAACTAATTAAAGCAAAGAAACCGATCGATTATACGAAAAATTACTATAAATTAAGGTGACTAATTGTTGCGCTGAAGCTTCTGTGGGTTGAATTACTGAATTTAATTTATAGATGTTGAAGTGATGGGTGTCGGTCACTGGAAGCAGCTGGGTGCTACGTGTCAGAATCAGGGAGTAGCAGTTATTACACGTGTTCTTGTAATGTTAGGGCATTTGATACGTGGTGCATAGATTTGAAGAAAGTTTTTTAAGGTGTGTTGTTGTAACACGTGGAAGCAGCAGGGTGGGGTTCTGTTTTTAAGTAAACATGGACCGATAAGATTATGTTAAGTGTTAACGACATTGAAACATTATTATATTCATGTTGGAACTTGGAACTTGGAACAGCATTAGATGCGTGTCAGACTATTACTAAATGCACCAATTATAGTTGCCCAGAAAGAGGGGCCGGGGGTGCTTTTAGATGAAATCGGTGTGTTGGTAGTCTCTGTATGATTGAACCGTTTAGTATCCTGTGTATCAAATAACTCATTAAGAGTGAGTTGAGTGGTGAGTAGTTGAAGAGAGCCGGCTAAGAAAGTGGCATACGATTAAACCACAAACTCACAGTGGCTTAAAACTAGAACAAAATAAACATTTATTATTATTATTATTATTATTATTATTATTATTATTATGTATTAAATAATGTTGGCCATATAATTACTTAGATGACACTTGTAAAATTTACCAACACAAACAAACACTACAAGAATTATGGCTTTTAGCGTCCAAATATTTAGCGTCGAAACATTATGCGACGCTAAAAGTTATTTTAGCGTCGAATATCAGTTTCGATGCTATATGTCATATTTTTAGCGACGGAATAAAACTTCGATGCAGAATATTAATGTTTTAGCGTCGAAACTATATTTCGACGCTAAAAACAGAACTTTAGCGTCGAATAATATTCGACGCTGAATAATTATATTATTGCAATAATTTTTGGTGCCAAATAGTACACTTTTAGCGTCGAATTACGGAGTCGACGCCAAAATATAATTATAATAAAAGCGTCGAACATATATCGTCGCTAAAGGTGTATGAAGTTTCCACCGGCAAATCCTTGACTCTTTCGCGTCTAAGTTAAATTCGACGCTAAAAACGGCAACAATTAGAGTCGAATTTGAATATTCGACGCCAAAAATAATACTTTTAAGCGTCGAATATATTTTCGACGCTAAAGAGTTATGAAGCTTCCACCAACATGTCCTTGATTCTTTCGCGTCTAAATTAAATTTGACGCTACATTTTTGATATTTAGCGTCGACAAAACGGTTTCGACGCTAAAACCTGCAACAATTAGCGTCGACTTTGATATTCGACGCCAAAAACAATACTTTTAGCGTCGAACAATTGTTCGACGCTAAAGAGTTATGAAGCTTCCACTGACAGATCCTTGATTCTTTCGCGTCTAAATTAAATCCGACGCTAATTTTTTATATATAGCGTCGAAAAAAAAATTTCGACGCTAAAAACGGAAACATTTAGCGTCGAAACGGTTTTTTCGACGCTAAAACTGAAACAATTAGCGTCGAATTGAGTATTCGACGCTAAAGATAGATTAAAATACAGAAGGTCACCAACCCTTCTCCCCCTCTGTTTTTTCTCTCATCTCTTCATTTTCATCCTCTGAAATCTGAGAATTTCTCCTCTATAGCCTCACATCTCTCCTAAAAAAAATTCAATAAAATTGTAATCAATTTCGAAAAGGTAAATCTTCTTTCATATTTCTTTATTATTTTCAATTTTTATGATTATATATGTTGTTTATATGCTGTTTGTTAGTGATTTATGATTCATATATGTAGAGTAAGTATATTAATTAACAAAATAGAATTTTTTCTGTAAACTATTTAATTAATTTATCAACCAAATATATATATATATATATATATATATATATCTATATATATATAATATATATATATATATATAATATATATATATATGCTTAAATTAAGTATTACTGAATTAGTAATGTTGATTACTGTAAAATGATATCTAATAATTATATGATTTTATTTAGGTATTCTGCTGAAATGGATAGAAATTGGATGAGCTCTCTGGATAGATTGAGTGTTGAATATCGTAATGGAGTGTCTGAGTTTATGGAAGTCGCAAAGCAACACATTGATGCAGAAGGTCGTGTTCGTTGTCCATGTGCAAATTGTTTGAATAGGAAAGGAAGCGGTTAGATGAAGTTCATAATCATTTATACATGCCAGGAATATCACCCACTTACCGTACGTGGATTTATCACGGTGAGCAGTATCATTCTCAGTCACGGTTTTTTGATGTCGGCGAAGGGAGCACTAGTTACAATCAACCTGCAAACGATGATATCACCGATATTTTGCATGACTTACAAGGTCCACAACTTGGTCATAGTGTTAGTGGCGACATGCCAGTGTTAAGTGGAAATGATCCAAATTTATTTAGTGAACTACTTGATGAGGCAAAAAAAATTCCATTCGAAGGTGCTGGAATGTCGATCTTGAATTTCGTTGTGAAATTATTACACATTAAAGTGATCAACAGAATGACCAACAAAAGTATCGATATGATGTTAGAGTTACTGGCCCAAATGTTACCGGTTGGAAGCGAATTGCCTAAGTCGTACTACGAGGCAAAGAAAATGTTGCGTGATCTGGGAATGGGGTATGAATACATTCATGCTTGTAAGTTTGATTGTGTATTATTTCGTGCCGAGTATGAATCACTTGAACATTGTCCGATATGTGGTGAAAGTCGGTACAAAGTCCGTGGTATGGGGAAGAAAGTGCCTCAAAAGATATTGCGATATTTCCCTTTAACGCCCAGGCTGCAGAGATTGTTCATGTCACGACACACAGCGACTGATATGATGTGGCATCATGAAAAGAGGATCGGTGCGGAGGGCATACTTAGACATCCTGCGGACGGAACCGAATGGAAGGAATTTGATGACATGTACCCCCGTTTCGCTGAGGACCCCCGTAATGTCAGGTTAGGTCTTGCCTCTGATGGTTTTAACCCATTTGGGAATATGTACAACTCTTATAGCATCTGGCCCGTTATTGTCATTCCATATAACTTACCTCCATGGAAATGTATGAAGGATCCGTTCATGTTTATGTCATTGCTTATCCCTGGTCCACGTTCACCTGGTAAAGATATAAATATTTACTTGAGACCATTGATCGAGGAGTTACAAACATTATGGAATGTGGGTGTGCATACCTATGATGCAGCTTCAGAGCAGTATTTTCAGATGCATGCCGCATTATTATGGACCATTAATGATTTTCCAGCCTATGGTTCATTATCTGGATGAGCACTAAGGGATACATGGCATGTCTAGTTTGTGCGGATCATACACCTTCGCAACGATTACGGAATAAAATCGGATACACACGGGGCACATGAGATTTCTTGAGTCGAGTCATCCTTGGCGGAGGCGTAAATTATTTAACGGGCAACATGAACCTCAGAGTAAGCCCAGTCGATTGTCTGCATTTGACATACTTTGCCAACATCAACATCTCAAAGACAGCACACCAGGTAAACATCCTAATAATAGAGATAAAAATCGAAAACGGTTACCTGAAGAGTTGAATTGGACAGGAAAAAGTATTTTCTTTGAGTTAGAATATCGGGGGACTCTGAGTTTGCGACATAATTTGGATGTAATGCATATAGAGAAAAATATTTGTGAGAGTTTAGTGGGTACACTATTCAATATTCCGGGTAAGATAAAAGACACTGTAAATGCTAGATTGGACCTACAAGATCTTAGAATTCGCAGTGAATTGCATTTACAAGACTCCTCTCGAGGTTTTATTAAGCCTCCTGCTAGTTATGTGCTCAATCAATCGGAGAGAAAATCTTTCTGTGATTGGCTGAAAATGGTTAAATTCCCTGATAATTATGCATCCAATATTGGGCGTTGGGTCAGAGATGATACAATAACGGGATTAAAGAGTCACGATTGTCATGTGCTGCTCGAGATTCTCCTTCCTGTTGGCATTCGACCTTATCTCCCCCCGAATGTATGCGACGCCGTACTTGATCTATGTGGCTTCTTTAAACAATTGTGTCAAAGGACATTAAGCACATCTGTTATTGACGACCTTGAGCGAGGAATCGTGATAATCCTATGCAAGCTGGAGCGAATTTTGCCACCCGCTTTCTTTGATGTCATGGTACATCTGGCTGTGCATTTACCGGATGAAGCTAGAAAGGGAGGTCATGTCCATTACAGATGGATGTATCCCATTGAAGGTACTATTATATATATATATATATATATATATTAATAATATACAGTTTTATATAAGAAAATTTGTAACCGTTTTTTATGTGCATAGAATTTAGTGTTAATGCAAACAACTTGTTGTCATATCTGCAGAGCTTTGGGAGATTACAAATAATATGTCAAAAACAAGGCACGACCTGAAGGTTCAATAGCTGAAGCTGTTATAATAAATGAAGCAATAACATTTTGTTCGATGTACATGCAGAATATTGAAACTCATTTCAATCGTCGGCCACGAAACTATGATGGAGATGCAAGTAATAGCCAAGAGATCACAGTGTTCCGTCAAAATTACAGACCATTTGGGGCAGTAGGTGTCAAATTACTAACCCGTCAGGAAGTTCAACGTGCACATTGGTTTATATTGAGTAATTGTGATGAAGTGCAACCGTATTTAACGTAAGTTTTTCTGGTGCATCATTACTGAATTTTTTCCATACATTAACCGTGATAATTTATTGTAGGCAACATCTAACAATGCTACAATTGCTGGTGACCATAATGTTGATGAAACCCACAAAAAAGATTTCCTAAATGGTTTGAGACAACTGTAAGTTATAATATTTTATATTTATTTTGATCCTAACATTAGACATTTCAGTTTGTTATATTAACACATATATTTCATTGTCAGATATTAATCTCAAGTGGAAAATGGTCAATTGGACTCGCAACCTCGTTGGTTTCTTTGTTGGGGTTATTCGGGTCGGGCGCAGCGGAAGCGCGGGTTTGGGCGCAAAAACGTATTTCAAAACTTTTTCAAAATACCGAGTAAATTATTCAATATCTAATATGAATAATCTATTCGTGTTCCACCCATAAACTAAAACATTACTCACATGTATGATCCGATCAAATGGAGTAATAATCCGACCACAAAAGTACCGACCACATTATGTCCGACCAGACGAGGACCGACCAGACCACAAAAATGCCGACCACATTATGTCCGACCAGCCGAGGACCGACCAGCCGAGCAGCCGAGGACCGACCAGCCGACCAGCCGAGGACTTACCATCCGATGACCGACCAGCCGAGGACCGATCAGCCGAGGACCGACCAGCCGAGGACCGACCACATTCAAACAGACGAATATTTTTCATGCATCATATACAAATCCAAATACTCAACATAAATGAAAAGCCAAAAGTGGTACAAGGTCAAAAAACTTGAAACCAATACTTAAATCATGTTTCTAAAACACCATTCTTCCATCCAATCAAAGTCTCAACACAATGAAACAACTCAAGATCAAATCTAGGTCATCTAAGAGTGGGTCAACAACTCTAGATTAGCAACTTGGTTTCCAAAACCATAAAAGAAAGTTTATTACTACAATAGTTATACACTTCCTTCATTACACATGCTTCACACTTCATCAAAACTTCCATCAACAAAAACCACAAGAATAAAGAAAGAAACATCCTAAGAATGTCATATATTAAAGCCTAGAACCTAAGGAACAAATTCCTTACTAATAGCAAGTTCAAGAAACTTACTAAAATCCAAGCTTTTTGATTTTTGTCTTTCTTTCTCAAGCTTTCTTTGTCTTTCTTCAATGGAGTTTTTTGTTTTTTGTAAAGTGTATTAGGTTAATGAAATGAAAAGCAAATGAAAACAATATATACTTGTGAAGAAAATGCCTTGGCCGAAATTCACAAACATATGTCAATAATTTTCATTTCAATTTCATTTCAAAATTATGTTAACAACTTGCATAAATATCTAATAACACTTTAATGATATTTATATAAGTCAACAAAAGCAACTAATACCATTTACTTAATATATCCTAATGTAAGATATTTATATTTTAATTAATTTAATCATTTAACAATTAAACAATCAATTAATTAATCAAATATAAATATATTAAATATATGCATAATATTTACATTAAATATTAAAAACATATATTCATTTAGGATATAAGTCAAATAATTCATTTTGACTATTAATTAATGTGTATTTAAATTAATCAAGTATTAAATGTATAATCCACAATAATTAAGCAATATATTTATTAATGTTGCTCTAGTGCTCTACGAGTATGTTTCATTATTGAGACTCTCTAGATTCAGGTATATCTGTCACGAAATCAAATTTCGTGTTCATAATCTATCCACCCGTAGATTATGACGATCACGGATAATCTCGCTGAACCATACAGGTCGAGGTCATGGCAAATGTATAATTCCTCCGTCACAGGTATCCGGATAAATCCCAGAGATATAGATGTAAACGTCAAATCTCTATCGGGATTATCCAGTCGACTATTCTATTAGCAATCACAAAAAGATTGTTTAGAACTAGCTTCTAAACTTTACCACGGGCCCATGGTTTTTTTATCTGATTGCTAATCATATGGACTACCTATGCTCTGATACACAGAACTGACGGATCCTATCTTGATACACATAGGACACCCTGAGGATCTGTCTACACCCATCGAACAGGCGGAGGTCTGATCTAAATAGATCGGTGACGTGACTGCCGTCTAAGTGTAGAAGATGTCTCATGTGCCCACAATGGCATCTCAAGTCTAAGAATCTCAAGTGCTACTCAACCCAAGAAGATTCTTATTGACGCTGGTGTACCATCCATTAAGAATCTTCGGTGAGTCGTTCAGTGTTTATCCGCTATAAACACCTACACGTCTATACTAGTCTCCAAGACTAATGGTTCATTGAGAAACCATTGGAATCATATATTCCAGTATACGACATGTACCGGTCTCAACGGGTTTACTATACTGACCAAGTAGTGTAAACCTTGACCAGGAACAGTCTGAGAATGACAACGTCATGATACTTCTCAATGTCCGTTGCGACGCTTTTGCAACTGTATCATGACTAATCATTCTCGGGTCATTACGTTTTACCATATAGAAATATAGATTATATTATAGAAACTGCATATATTATTCATAACAATAATGTTTTACAGAAGTATTTAACAGAAATACAACCGGGAATTGGCGCTCTGAGCACCAACCCCTACAAAATCTCCTACTTGCTCTAGTGCCAATATCGATTGTATCTAATACCCATCGACTCCACGTGTTTATCAAACAACTTCGGAGGTATGGCCTTCGTCAGCGGGTCTGCTACATTATCTTCACTCGGTACCTTGCACACGACAATATCCCCTCGCGACATGATCTCTCGAATGATGTGGTACTTGCGTTCCACATGCTTCGACTTCTGATGCGCCCTCGGTTCCTTTGCTTGCGCAATGGCTCCAGTATTATCACAGTATAACGGAATCGCATTCTCGATACTTGGGACAACTCCCAATTATGTGATAAAGTTCTTTATCCACACAGCCTCTTTTGCGGCTTCAGAAGCTGCAATATATTCCGCCTCAGTGGTGGAATCAGCTGTAGATCCCTGTTTGGAACTCTTCCAACATACTGCACCTTCGTTAAGGGTAAAGACAAATCCAGATGTAGACTTTCTATCATCGGGATCCGATTGAAAATCGGAGTCTGTATACCCGTTAACCTGCAGTTCGTTTCCTCCATAAATAATCAACTTATCCTTAGTACCCTTAAGATACTTTAGGATATGTTTAATGGCCATCCAATGGTCATTACCTGGATTGGACTGATATCGACTAGTTACGCTAACAGCGAAACTGATATCAGGCCTCGTACATAACATGGCATACATTATGCTACCCAAACATGAAGCATAAGGTTGGTTAGACATTCTAACCTTCTCATCTTCTGTTTGTGGACACATCTTCTTGGAGAAGATGAATCCCATGTCTGAACGGTATGTTTGCTGTCTTACAGTTACCAAAGCTATACCGTTCCAAGATCTTATCTACGTACGTTGATTGGGATAACCCAATCAGCCTCCTTTGTCTATCTCTATAGAGTTTTATCCCTAAGACATAGGAAGCTTCTCTCAGGTCCTTCATGGAGAAATTCTTACAGAGGTACGCTTTCACGCTTTGCAACATACCTAAATCATTCCCAATGATTAGGATGTCATCAACATATAGGACTAAAAATACGACCATGCTCCCACTGGCCTTCTGATACACACAGGATTCTTCCGAATTCTTGAGAAAACCAGACGATCTAATAATCTCATCGAATCGAAGATTCCAACTTCGTGAAGCTTGTTTAAGTCCATAAATGGACTTCTTAAGCTTACATACCATGCCCGAGGTTTCGCTGGATGTGAAACCTTCCGGCTGTTCCATATAGATTTCTTCATCAAGAAATCCATTTAGAAAATCCGTTTTGACATCCATTTGCCAAATCTCGTAGTCATGATACGCAGCTATAGAAAGCAAAATCCGGATAGACTTAAGCATTGCTACCGGCGAAAAAGTTTCATCGTAGTCGACGCCAGGTCGCTGCGTGTAACCTTTTGCTACCAGTCGGGCCTTGTAAGTTTCAACCTTACCGTCAGGCCCGCGCTTCCTCTTGTAAACCCATTTACAACCGATAGGAACAATTCCTTCGGGAAGCGGAATCAAGTCCCAAACTTGATTTTCATGCATTGAGTCTATCTCGGATTTCATGGCACTTTGCCATTTCACGGAGTCGATGTCCAACATCGATTCTCTATAGGTGAAAGGATCTGTCTCTTCAACTAAGAGAACATCCAGACTCTTTTCTTGTATCAAATACAAGCGTTCAGGAGGTCTAGATACCCTTTCCGACCTACGGAGTGTGTGTGTTGAAGGTCCTTCATCTACTTGAACTTCAGGTTCCTCCGTTGGTTCGTTGTTTTCAGGTTGGACTTCATCAAGCTCAACCTGTTATGATCACCACCTTCTGACAAAAATTCTACTTCTAGAAATTTTGCGAAGCGAGCTACGAACACATTTCGATGCTCGGTATCATAGAACAGATATCCCCTCGTGTTCGAGGGATATCCAACAAACCTAAACTTTTGCCCTCGAGGCGAAAGCTTACTTTGCTGAGTTACCCTGACATAGGCAGACAACCCCAAACCTTAATATAATTAAGATTTGGTCTCCTACCGAACCATATCTGATACGGTGTCGTAGGAACAGCCTTTGAAGGAATCTTATTCAAAAGATGTGCGGCTGTTAAGAGACAGTAGCCCCATAAATAATAGGGCAAATATGTGAAACTCAACATCGATCGGACCATATCCAATAAAGTCCGATTTCTCCTTTCAGATACACCATTGTGCTTGTGGTGTACCTGGAGGAGTATATTGAGCAAGAATCCCATTCTCCTTCATATAATCCATGAACTCACCACTCATATATTCACCGCCTCGATCTGATCGAAGGCATTTAATATATTTACCAGTTTGTTTTTCTACTTCATTTCGGAACTCTTTGAACTTTTCAAAGGTTTCCGATTTATGTCGCATCAAATACACATAACCGTACCGTGATAAATCATCGGTAAAGGTAACGAAGTACGAATAACCACTGTGAGCAGTGTGACTTAGTGGACCACATACATCAGAATGTACGAGTTCCAGTAAGTTAGTGGCACGGTGTCCAACACCAGAAAATGGGGCTTTGGTCATCTTACCCTGAATACAGGATTCACAAGTTGGATAGGATTCAATGGTAAGATCTGATATCATACCATTCCTAACCAATTGGGTAAGGCGTTTAACGCCAATGTGACCAAGTCTCATATGCCAAAGTTCAGTATTATTAATTACAGGTAAACTACGTTTATTAACTCCAGTATTTAAAATATCTTTTGAAGTTTGCAATGTATAATGACCATGCTGGTTTGGACAACTAAGGATCTGAATATTATTTTTATCATATAAATACAAAGAACTATTCTTAATATTAATACAATAGCCTTCTGTATCTAATACAAAAAGTGATATAATATTAGCGACACATCCCGGTACAAAATGACAGTCATATAACAAAAGTGTCCCATTCGGTAATGAGATCTCGCATACTCCCACTGCAACTGCATCCAAAGAGTCTCCACTCCCGAATCGCAACTGCATCTCTCCAGGCTTCAGTTTCCTACTTTCCTTCAGCACCTGCAACGAATTGCAAATGTGAATGGGACAAGCAGAATCTAAAATCCAGCTGGATGTAACGGCTTCACAAGCCAAAGATAAATCAATAACTGGAAAAATAAAAGTACCTGATGTAGAAGCTCTGTCTCTCCTCACTTGGGCAACGTAATCAGGACAGTTCCTTTTCCAGTGCCCAACTTTGCCGCAGTGGTGGCATTTGTCTTCAGAAGCCCTTTTGGGCTTTGCAATCTTCGCCTGTTGTTGAGGACCAAAAGCCTTCTTCTTCTTCTTGCCTTTCTTGTTCTTTCCCTTGGACCATCCTTGGGAAGAAGCCGAAAGAGAAGTATTTCTAGGAGGGCGAGTCGGTACTCCCTTCTTAAGGTCCTCTTCTGCCGTGAGCAACATCCTATGTAGCTCCTGGTAGGTACAGACAGTCCCGTGCATGTTGAAGTACATCACGAACTGGCGAATGAAGCTGGCAGTGAACCAAGAATGACACTCCTACCGAGAATGTCATTTAGGATGAGATTATGTTGCCTCAACTGATCGATCAAATCGATCATCTGAAGAACATGTGGGCTAACACTCTGCCCCTCATCCAGACGCGCATGGAACAGTTCCATGGCGACCTTGTGAACAATAACCTGTTCCTGGTTCTCGAACGATTGTCTTAATCGCGTTATCATACTATAGGAATATGATGTTCCATAGTATTGTTGCTTGAGTTTCGGAGAGAGCGAACTAAGGATGTATGATTTAACCCTTAAATCATGATCCTTCCAAGTTTCAAAAACTTGGCGTTCCTCCTCCGAAGCATCCTCGCCCACTGCAAGGGGCAACAGACCCTCAAGAACATAACCCAGCTTCTCGGAATCGAGGACAATCCTCAAATCCAATTCCCAGTCTGCAAAGTTCTCAGCGCCTTTCAGTTTGTTCGCATCAAGCATACGCGCAAACTGATTTGTGGATTGTGCCGCCATCGCCAATCTATCATATAGATCACGAAAAACGGTTAGCAGAAATTAAAGCAGTTTCATATAATATCAAAAGCATAAACTAGATCATGGATTTTTAATCTAATATGCCCCTCCCACTAAATCATGCAATACTGTAATCCCAAAACAGAATACAAATATTTAATAATTAAATTAAATACTAATAGTGAAAAGTGGATCCCGTGAATATATTTTGGCTCACAGCAGAGGCACGGTCTCGTCTACGTATATTCATCAGGTAGACAACTCATTTGTCAATCATTCACTAATGACTCCTAAGTACCGGTCCTGGCCGTTTCTCGTTGTCGCTGCGAAGGCAGGCCCACAAGGAGACGTACCAAGGTTAAACTCGCCAATGATAAACTCAAGTTACTTACGTAATCCTGACAGCTAGGGCACGTTCAGAATTCTGCTTTCGCTTGAATTTATCTAGTATCTTATATACATCCGGTATAAATAAATCTTTATCGGCTACACCCTCACAGCAGAGGCACGGTCTCGGATGTAGTCACAAAGAAGTATTCATAACCGTATTGACAAGACGGACCATATAACATGCATCAAATACATAATTACATTCAAACCTTATTATTAGGGATTTTCCGCTAAGTGTCATACACCCTAAATCTAACCAATTTAGATCCTAATAAGCATGCATAAAGTCTAGAAAACATGATTAAACATTGATTCAATGAAGGCTAATCATATTAGGTGGCCTAGAATCAGACTCGCTCTGATACCATTTTGTTGGGGTTATTCGGGTCGGCGCAGCGGAAGGAAGCGCGGGTTTGGGGCGCAAAAACGTATTTCAAAACTTTTTCAAAATACCGAGTAAATTATCAATATCTAATATGAATAATCTATTCGTGTTCCACCCATAAACTAAAACATTACTCACATGTATGATCCGATCAAATGGAGTAATAATCCGACCACAAAAGTGCCGACCAATTATGTCCGACCAGACGAGGACCGACCACAAAAATGCCGACCACATTATGTCCGACCAGACCACAAAAATGCCGACCACATTATGTCCGACCAGCCGAGGACCGACCAGCCGAGGACCGACCGCCGACCAGCCGAGGACTGCCATCCGAGGACCGACCAGCGAGAGACCGACCAGCCGAGGACCGACGACCACATCAAACAGACGAATATTTTTCATGCATCATATACAAATCCAAATACTCAACATAATGAAAAGCCAAAAGGTGGTACAAGGTCAAAAAACTTGAAACCAATACTTAAATCATGTTTCTAAAACACCATTCTTCCATCCAATCAAAGTCTCAACACAATGAAACAACTCAAGATCAAATCTAGGTCATCTAAGAGTGGGTCAACAACTCTAGATTAGCAACTTGGTTTCAAAACCATAAAAGAAAGTTTATTACTACAATAGTTATACACTTCCTTCATTACACATGCTTCACACTTCATCAAAACTTCCATCAACAAAAACCACAAGAAATAAAGAAAGAAACATCCTAAGAATGTCATATATTAAAGCCTAGAACCTAAGGAACAAATTCCTTACTAATAGCAAGTTCAAGAAACTTACTAAAAATCCAAGCTTTTTGATTTTTGTCTTTCTTTTCTCAAGCTTCCTTTGTCTTTCTTCAATGGGGTTTTTATGTTTTTTGTAAAGTGTATTAGGTTAATGAAATGAAAAGCAAATGAAAACAATATATACTTGTGAAAGAAAATGCCTTGGCCGAAATTCACAAACATATGTCAAAATTTCATTTCAATTTCATTTCAAAATATGTTAACAACTTGCATAAATATCTAATAACACTTTAATGATATTTATATAAGTCAACTAAAGCAACTAATACCATTTACTTAATATATCCTAATGTAAGATATTTATATTTTAATTAATTTAATCATTTAACAATTAAACAATCAATTAATTAATCAAATATAAATATATTAAATATATGCATAATATTTACATTAAATATTAAAAACATATATTCATTTAGGATATAAGTCAAATAATTCATTTTGACTATTAATTAATGTGTATTTAAATTAATCAAGTATTAAATGTAAATACACAATAATTAAGCAAATGACTATCTAGTCCTTTAGCATGTATCTTGCGTTTAACCTTTAAACGACTTTATAAATAATCAATTATTTATTAATGTTGCTCTAGTGCTCTACGAGTATGTTTCATTATTGAGACTCTCTAGATTCAGGTATATCTGTCACGAAATCAAATTTCGTGTCCATAATCTATCCACCCGTAGATTATGACGATCACGGATAATCTCGCTGAACCATACAGGTCGAGGTCATGGCAAATGTATAATTCCTCCGTCACAGGTATCCGGATAAATCACAGAGATATAGATGTAAACGTCAAATCTCTATCGGGATTATCCAGTCGACTATTCTATTAGCAATCACAAAAAGATTGTTTAGAACTAGCTTCTAAACTTTACCACGGGCCCATGGTTTTTTATCTGATTGCTAATCATATGGACTACCTATGCTCTGATACACAGAACTGACGGATCCTATCTTGATACACATAGGACACCCTGAGGATCTGTCTACACCCAACGAACAGGCGGAGGTCTGATCTAAATAGATCGGTGACGTGACTGCCGTCTAAGTGTAGAAGATGTCTCATGTGCCCACAATGGCATCTCAAGTCTAAGAATCACAAGTGCTACTCAACCCAAGAAGATTCTTATCGACGCTGGTGTACCATCCATTAAGAATCTTCGGTGAGTCGTTCAGTGTTTATCCGCTATAAACACCTACACGTCTATACTAGTCTCCAAGACTAATGGTTCATTGAGAAACCATTGGAATCATATATTCCAGTATACGACATGTACCGGTCTCAACGGGTTACTATACTGACCAAGTAGTGTAAACCTTGACCAGGAACAGTCTGAGAATGACAACGTCATGATACTTCTCAATGTCCGTTGCGACGCTTTTGCAACTGTATCATGACTAATCATTCTCGGGTCATTACGCCTTTACCATATAGAAATATAGATTATATTATAGAAACTGCATATATTATTCATAACAATAATGTTTTACAGAAGTATTTAACAGAAATAAAACCGGGAATTGGCGCTCTGAGCACCAACCCCTACATCTTTGGCTTATGGGCCTCAAATGCAGGCGTATGAGTACAGTGGATGTATTGTCAACGGAGTTAGATTTCATACCGAACAGCGAGATGTTAATCATGTGACTCAAAATTCTGGAATTGTAGTCCAGGAGAACACGGCTCAGATGTAATTGACTTCTACGGCGTATTGCAATCGGTCCTTGAGTTCATATATCGACCCAGACGACATACTGTGCTATTCCAATGTAAGTGGTTTGACACTAATGCCAGAAAGAGGAGAATTCAAGTTAGTAATCATCTCACGTCAATTAATGTTCAACGTTGTTGGTACAAGAATGATCCATACATTTTTTGTACGCAAGCACGTTCAGTGATATATATACCTGATCCTAAGTTAGGAACTGGATGGATGGTGGTAGAAAAGTTACAACATAGGGCCATTTGGGACACGCAGGAGAAAGATAGAGTTGACATATCAGATGAAACACAAGAAGTCTCCGGCAATTTTGAAGTTCCTGAACAGATATTTGTTGGACCAACTGTCAACGTTCCTGAAAATATAACATTAACTCGATCTAGTACAGACGTTGAGCTAATTCCTCATTCTGAAGTGAGCGTTGAAGTAGCAAGTGAAGAACAATTTGACACTGAAGATGACTTCGATTCCAGTCACGAATCCTCAAATACCGACGATAATAGTGATTAATTATGAAGTTACAGTATTTTGTGATGGATGAATAATTTTATGGATTAATGTATGGTTGTTGATTTTAATTACTCTTTAGATATTGTTGAAATATTAACGTAATGATTAATAGTATAACTATGTTATGAATGAGTTTTTTGCTTCTGAGCCGAGGAAGAAGAGAAGCACCGGTTTTAGGGATGTAAAGGACATTTAGCGTCGAAATAATTGACTTTTAGCGTCGATTACTTTGACGCTAATTGTTAGGCGGGTTATTGAAAAATTAGTGTTTTTTCCGGGAAATTTAATTTTTATGTAGCGTCGAAATACTATAGTCGACGCTATATGTCTTACATTTAGCGTCGCCAATTGTATGTCGACGCTATATGTCTTTACTTTAGCGTCGAATATATTATTTCGACGCTAAATAAAAATTAAATTTCCCGGAAAAAAAACCCTAATTTTTCAATAACCCGCCTAACAATTAGCGTTGACTACTGCGACGCTAAAAGTCAATTATTTCGACGCTAAATGTCCTTTAAATCCCTAAAACCAGTGCTTCTCTTCTTCCTCGGCTCAGAAGCAAAAAACTGCAACCTCATTCTCCAACAGTGACGAACGAAGGAAATCAACATGTAAGTCTCCTTTGTTGATTTAAAATTGTTTATGAGGATGAATTTGATGAATTTGAGGATGAGTTTGATGATATTATTGATGAAATTGATGAATTATTTTTTGATGAAATTGATGATGATGATGATGATGATGATGATGATAGATGATAGATGATGATGATTTTTTGCCAAGAACAGCAGCATTTGCTGCTGTTCGTCTTCAAAATCATCATCATCTTTGGTTAATATTTATATAATGTTAAGTTTGAATTTGTGCCCTCTTTGGTTAATTATAACTGTTTGATAAGTTTGAATTCCAGTGAGCTCACGTTCGTATGGCGTTCTCGAACGCGTTCGAACGGACCAATTCCAGTGAGTTCACGTTCGTATGGCGTTCTTTAACGCGTTCGAACACCCACTTTTTGCCTTAGACGTTCGAACGTGTTAAAGAACGCCATACGAACGTGAACTCACTGGAATTGGTCCGTTCGAACGCATTCGAGAACTCCATACGAACGTGAGCTCACTGGAATTGGTCCGTTCGAACGCGTTCGAGAACGCCATACGAACGTGAGCTCACTGGAATTGGTCCGTTCGAACGCGTTAAGAACGCCATACGAACGTGTGCATGAGAAGTCGTGTGATTGTGTGCTTCGTGGTTGGTTATATGTATCCCATTGAGTGTGTGACTGTGTGTATGTACGTGTATGATGGAACTCGTAGATTATATGGATAATGAATGCATATGTGAAATGAATAAATGAATGAATGAATTTGAAAACGAAAGTGAGCATTCGATGTTATAAGCGCTTTTGTTAAGTTGTATTGACTTGTATGGATATGTATGTATATGTATAAGAATTTTGGAATTTGATGACGCTAATGCGACGGGTTTTTGCAGATGGCACCGGGCAATCGCAAACGGGCTACCGCGACTCCATCTACATCAGCAAGGGCAACTGGCCCTGGTGATTTCTCTGCTAGCACAGGTGAGTCCAGTACAGTGAAGGGTCGAGGACGCACCCGTGGCCTGGGGTTGGCTAAGTACGTTAAGGCTCACGGTCGTATCCGGATAGAGATATCAGATGATGGACACACTCAAGTCGGACAACATAATTCAGCGTTTAATACAGCCATAGGAGCTACAGCTCGATATGAAGCTCCCCAAAACTACGTATCTTGGAGAAAGATACCGTGGGAGACGAAACTGAACCAGCTATTCCCTTCGCTACTTGTAAGTTTTCGATATTGTTTGTTATTTAACATTTTTATTTTATACTTATTTTTACTCGAATTTTCATGTAGGAATGGTTCGACTTCGATCTGACCCAAGTAAATGTCCAACAATATATTGACTACCACATGGGGAAAAGTTATAAAGATTATAGAACAAAAGTCTTGAAACCAATATTCGACGAACATGGACCTTCAAATGCTCCACAACACAAACCTGATTTTATAGAGGAACAAGACTGGACATTCTTATGTGAGCTTTGGTCGAGCAAAAAACACGAGGTAAATTTTGAAATAAACGGAAATTTATAATTGTCTTTGTTTTCGGTACTTACAGTGTTCGTGAATACATGATAAATGTCACGCAAATGCGGAAAATCGAAGTCACTTGCGTTTTAACCACCGTGGAGGTTCGAAGCCATTTATCCAACATCGTGCCGAACATTCTGAGGTAAATATATCCTAACGTAAAATTTAACAGTTAATTGTTTTTACTATCTGGAATAATATTGAATTTATTTTATGTTTATAACAGAGTAGCACATGTGAGGTGCAATCATTTCCAGATTTTTTCCGTGTGACGCATTACAATGACAAGAATAAATGGATAAATGAAGAAGCCGAACGCTGCTATGTAAGTTTCAGTTTTTAAAATAAAATAATTAATATTATATATGTTAAATTTTTTTCTCAAATTCTAATATTAACTTATTTTTTGAAACAGAACGAAATGATGGAACTCCAACATCAAACTCAGGAGACAGGGACCGACCCCATACCAGATGAGCAGCTGTCGCAATTGGTTTTCAAGAATCAGACAGCTTACAACGTTGGTCTTGGCACTCGTAAGAAGCCAACGTCATCTGCACGCAATAATGGTAATTCAGACAATGTCTCTCTTCGAGACGAGTTAGTCACCACCAAAGACGAGCTGCAGAAGACTAAGGAGAAGCTACAACAGGTCACAGTGGACCACGAGAAGAAGATGATGGACCACGAGAAGAAGATGGAGCAGTTGGAACAGCAACTGCTGGCTTTCCGTCAGATGTTCGAGGCCTCAATGAGTCATGGTGCATCGGGCTCGAGCGTCCCCCCATCACAGTAGCAATTAATTTTATATTTGGTTTTGTATAAACATTTTGAACAAATAGATTTAATATAATATTTCTTTTTTCTAAAACAAATTTCAATATAATATTTCGTCATTAATTACATTTTTTTCAACTAAATTAAATATTTTAGACCAAAAAATAAGTAAATTACTAATTTTTAAAAAAATAAATTTTTTACTTTTAGCGTCGAATATTTCGACGCTAATAGTATACAAAAATGGCCGCTGTAAGCGTACATATATTTCTTTTTTAATATATGTTAGCGTCGACGAGTTTCGACGCTAAAGGTGACTTTGAGCGTCGAAAAATTTCACGCTAAAAGTAAAAAACAGGGTCGCTATAAGCTTACATATAATACTTTTTTAATATACTTTAGCGTCGACACCTTTCGACGCTAAAAGTTTAAATTTTTGCGTCGATATATTTCGTCGCCAAATATACAATATAGCGTCGAACATTTTACTTTTAGCGTCGAAATAAATTGGACGCAGAATACTGTTTTTTAGCGTCGCAGTTAATTATTTCGACGCTAAAAGTGGTTTTCGTCGACATTTTATCGTCCATTTTTTGCGTCTAATTTTTTCGACGCTAAATATCATTTGCGTCGAAATCGTCACTTATTGCGTCGAAACAATTCGACGCTAAATGGTCTAAGCATGAGTTAGTGATTAGTATTTATAAATGTAAGTTTAACAGTGTAATGCGTGTTAACCTTAGCATGAATGATGAAAGCATGTAAGGAATAGAATATATATGACATTAATTTATAGGAATGCATAATTAGATGCATGTACATGTAAGATAATATAATGATAAGTAAGAATGTCAAGGATAAGTGGAAGCAAAAGAATGAGTATGCATATCCATGAGTTATCATTTTTAGAAATCAAGTTGAAGTTAAGAAAGAATTTGAAATTCAAAGTATTTTTAAAGAAAAACTTTAAATGACTTTCTTTTGAAAGAAACTTATTTCAAGAAATGTTTTGAGAAACAAAATATGATTTTATGTTTTTCGGGGCATGAGGGAAAAACTCACCCCAGTATGTAACTTGAAATACAGTTAGAATTGACGGATTTATATACATGTGCACATGTGAAGGACTGGGGGGACGCCCCTGGATCCTCAGCGCTCAGATGGAACATTCCTGGGCGGAGATGCGCCTTTGGGCGGAGATGCGCCTACGGGCGGAGATGCACAATTCAGATTTCGATTTTCAGAAAAAGATTTCAGATTTCAGTTTTCAGAAAAAATGTTTCAAAAAGGGATTTGGAAAGACAAGTATTATAAAAGGGTTTCAAGAAATAGTTTTTAGAAAACATTTTTTCAAAAAGGTTTTTAGAAAATATTTTATAAAAAGCATTGCATGATAAGTAGAGCACAATTCACAAGTTATACATAAAGATTATATATTCTAGAAAATCATTAGAGATGCATATAGTTGATAGTGACGCATGATAGCATTATCACGTCTATTTGCATACCATGTCTGTATGAGTTGTATAAGGGTAATTCTTTGTGAATGATAATACATGATAGTATGACTATATATATATATATATATATATATATATATATATATATGTATTCGTGCAAGATTAAAGGTGGTGTGATAAAAGTTTGATAGAAAGAATAGTTATAATTTCGATTTGATGATATTTCAATGAGATAAAAAGAAGATAATTATAATAGATGTCGAACTAGATTAGCAAAGAATGAGTAGATAAATATTAAAATATCAGAGTATCACAACGAAAGCATGGTAAGGTTTGACTTAGTGAACAAGTATATGGATGTTGAATGTAAACAGGAAACAAGACTTAGAGTATATGTATGAATAAGTAGATAAACTAGTAGCTAGTAATAAGTTTGAAAAATGGATAAGGGATTAAAAAGATAGATCAGATTTGATACATGTGCATGATCACAAGAAATTCAGATTAATATAAATGGAATTCAGACTTTGCTTGTGTTTGACGCTCAAGGAATGAACATAGTTACTTACTGAGTCTTATGACTCACACCACAACAGTGTTTGAGTTTTGCAGGTTGGTGACCTGATCGGTCAACCACAAATACCAGAGCTTGAGTAGCCGGATAGCAGCGTTGCAGTCACCAGGTCTTGGGAGTATCAGAGTCAAGTTGTAATAAGTCTAGTTGTAGAGAATTGAATTGTATAAAGTGTAGTTTGTAAAAGTTTTTGTTTCTACGTATTTCCGGGCATGGAGCCCAATTATATTTTGTCTTGAGTCGTTTATGTTAGTGATATATTTTGTTTGGGCCCTATAGGTTGTATTGAGGTGTTGGAATTGGATCCAGGTTGCATGACTTTACGCAGAGGTCATGCTGAATTTTCGTCAGAGTCAGAGGCTTATGAAGGTAGGATTAGTCTGTCTCATGCCGGTAGCATCCTGGTTTAGGTGAGATGTTACAAGGCTCCCCGCTCACTCTATCTTTGTTTTGCATGATCGTTAGTGACTCATCATACAAATTCTCGATTGTGGACCGAAGGCGAAATCCAGTGTCTACAATGAGTCCCCAAGAAGCGTGACTTGATAGTGTAAGACTTATGATCTGGCTTATAGGTCATGGGTTCGAATTCATGAGATGCGTTTCTTATAAGAACCTATGCGTTTCTTATAAGAACCTAGGACAACCGAGAGTTTTATCTACTCCGTTTAAGTTCGGATCATGTGGTTTGACAGTGAGGTTTTCAAAATAAAATTGTTAGATAATGAAAATAAAAATTTTTAGTATTTAAAGTATGAGAGTTTATATTGAATATTGAACGTGTTAAATGGATGTCCAAAGTAATTATGTTACATTGACTCATACTAGAATGTCCTTAATATATAATAAATCATACCATGGATATTTTTGTAGTAAGTAATTTTATTAAAATTAGAATGTTGAAAGAAAATTTTAGAGGGAAAATGGCCTCATCCTTTTGGTTTTTATCTATTCATTTTTATACGCCTATTATGCATTACGCTAGAACCATTATTCATACGAAAAAACGTGGATGCTATTCTCATACATTTCTGGAAAATAATGGAGTTGCTGATGGTTTGGCAACTTAAATTACATCTTCTGAGATACTCTCTTACTTTTAAGCTAATAAATCTGGACCACGAGACATCTCTCATTTGGAAATATTATTGACTTATTTTCTTGTGTGTTTTCTTTTTTTCCCTTTTTAAGAGAGATTTTCTTTATATCACTTTCACTTAGATCCCCACTTACTTAAAGTTCTGTGTTTGATCACGGTCCTGACAATCAAGCACAAGTGCTTTTCCAATACAAAGAACTCAGCTGCCATTTCGTTTGACCTAAATTAAAAAGTGAAATTCCTTGATTTTTTTTTATTTTTTTTTTGAATACATTAATAACTAGGGATCAATTATCAAAACATAACAGAAAATCAAGCCTCTTATATATTCACCATTATTATAATTATGATGATGATGATGATCATCATCATAACATTCACATACAGTTGAGCAAAGAAAACAAAACGAAGACAGAGAAAAGAGTACAAAGGTTTGCAGTTTACAGACAGTACTGATGAACGATCATTTGGAAACATCATCAAATGGGAATTGCATTGCTGACTCTTGGGTAAACAACAGTTGCAGGATGAGCCATGATACGACGGCCCTTCATGTGCTTGAATAAAACCAAAGCCCCCAATGGCCATTCCACGACTGCAGCCGCCGCAAATGCCAAGAACCCCACCGTCGGCCCAACCACTTTGCACCGGCATGGGTTACTAGCCGTCCCACATTGAACACAAATTGGAATTCCAATACCACCACCAGTCATCTTCTTATATTTAATTAATTTTGCACCAAACTAATGACAAACACTATATTACTTAACTAATTAAAGCAAAGAAACCGATCGATTATACGAAAAATTACTATAAATTGAGGTGACTAATTGTTGCGCTGAAGCTTCTGTGGGTTGAATTACTGAATTTAATTTATAGACGTTGAAGTGATGGGTGTCGGTCACTGGAAGCAGCTGGGTGCTACGTGTCAGAATCAGGGAGTAGCAGTTATTACACGTGTTCTTGTAATGTTAGGGCATTTGATACGTGGTGCATAGATTTGAAGAAAGTTTTTTAAGGTGTTTTGTTGTAACACGTGGAAGCAGCAGGGTGGGGTTCTGTTTTTAAGTAAACATGGACCGATAAGATTATGTTAAGTGTTAACGACATTGAAACATTATTATATTCATGTTGAAACTTGGAACAGCATTAGATGCGTGTCAGACTATTACTAAATGCACCAATTATAGTTGCCCAGAAAGAGGGGGGGGTGCTTTTAGATGAAATCGGTGTGTTGGTAGTCTCTGTATGATTGAACCGTTTAGTATCCTGTGTATCAAATAACTCATTAAGAGTGAGTTGAGTGGTGAGTAGTTGAAGAGAGCCGGCTAAGAAAGTGGCATACGATTAAACCACAAACTCACAGTGGCTTAAAACTAGAACAAAATAAACATTTATTATTATTATTATTATTATTATTATTATATATTATTATTATTATATTATATATTATTATTATTATTATGTATTAAATAATGTTGGCCATATAATTACTTAGATGGACACTTGTAAAATTTACCAACACAAACAAACACTACAAGAATTATGGCTTTTAGCGTCCAAATATTTAGCGTCGAAACATTATGCGACGCTAAAAGTTATTTTTAGCGTCGAATATCAGTTTCGACGCTATATGTCATATTTTTAGCGACGGAATAAAACTTCGACGCAGAATATTAATGTTTTAGCGTCGAAACTATATTTCGACGCTAAAAACAGAACTTTAGCGTCGAATAATATTCGACGCTGAATAATTATATTATTGCAATAATTTTTGGTGCCAAATAGTACACTTTTAGCGTCGAAATACGGAGTCGACGCCAAAATATAATATAGCGTCGAACATATATCGTCGCTAAAGGTGTATGAAGTTTCCACCGGCAAATCCTTGACTCTTTCGCGTCTAAGTTAAATTCGACGCTAAAAACGGCAACAATTAGAGTCGAATTTGAATATTCGACGCCAAAAATAATACTTTTAGCGTCGAATATATTTTCGACGCTAAAGAGTTATGAAGCTTCCACCAACATGTCATTGATTCTTTCGCGTCTAAATTAAATTTGACGCTACATTTTTTATATTTAGCGTCGACAAAACGGTTTCGACGCTAAAACCTGCAACAATTAGCGTCGACTTTGATATTCGACGCCAAAAACAATACTTTTAGCGTCGAACAATTGTTCGACGCTAAAGAGTTATGAAGCTTCCACTGACAGATCCTTGATTCTTTCGCGTCTAAATTAAATCCGACGCTAATTTTTTATATATAGCGTCGAAAAAACAATTTCGACGCTAAAAACGGAAACATTTAGCGTCGAAACGGTTTTTTCGACGCTAAAACTGAAACAATTAGCGTCGAATTGAGTATTCGACGCTAAAGATAGATTAAAATACAGAAGGTCACCAACCCTTCTCCCCCTCTGTTTTTTCTCTCATTCTCTTCATTTTCATCCTCTGAAATCTGAGAATTTCTCCTCTATAGCCTCACATCTCTCCTAAAAAATTTCAATAAAATTGTAATCAATTTCCGAAAAGGTAAATCTTCTTTCATATTTCTTTATTATTTTCAATTTTTATGATTATATATGTTGTTTATATGCTGTTTGTTAGTGATTTATGATTCATATATGTAGAGTAAGTATATTAATTAACAAAATAGAATTTTTCTGTAAACTATTTAATTAATTTATCAACCAAATATATATATATATATATATATATATATATATATATATATATATATGCTTAAATTAAGTATTACTGAATTAGTAATGTTGATTACTGTAAAATGATATCTAATAATTATATGATTATATTTAGGTATTCTGCTGAAATGGATAGAAATTGGATGAGCTCTCTGGATAGATTGAGTGTTGAATATCGTAATGGAGTGTCTGAGTTTATGGAAGTCGCAAAGCAACACATTGATGCAGAAGGTCGTGTTCGTTGTCCATGTGCAAATTGTTTGAATAGGAAAAGGAAGCGGTTAGATGAAGTTCATAATCATTTATACATGCCAGGAATAATCATTTATTATTTTTAGATCTTTTTCACTTATTAGCTATATTAATTTATAGAATTTACATGCTAAAGATGTATTTGTTAATTTATAATATTCAATCAAATTGTTAAAACAAATTAAAGGAGAGATGCCAATCATTGGCAAAGTAAATTTAACTATCACTTATGGAATTATTTGAACTTATTCAATATGTAAACTTAATTAGACAAAGGATCCCATTTTACTGGACGCAGTAGCTGCTGAGTTGTGATGTAGTGATATCGCATATATATCATCAGCTGAAAAGCAAAGATCGTGATTCGAGCTGGTAAGTGGCTTGAAAAACAGTTATCTTACCGAAATGTGCAATTATTAATAATAATAAAATATATTAATTATATAGGTCAGTCTCACATGCATAAAATTAAAAAATTAAAAAATTTAAATTCATTATTTACATAGTAAATCTCATATGTATAAATAGAAATTTAATTTCATTCTTAACTAAATTCTTTGTATTTTAAGAGAGAAAAATATTGTTTATTCTTAAAAGTTTGTGAGAGTTGTAATTCTCATATTCTAAAATAGTGTGAGATTGTTCACTCTTTATATTTAGAGAGAAATTGTAAAAATTTTCCCATTATAATGAAATATTTATACATTTACTCGTGGATGTTTCCCTCACATTTAGGGTTTTATCACGTTAAATCTTTGTTTCGTTATTTTATTTTATTGTTAAACTAATAATTATTCTCAATTTCATTTTACTTACCTACCAACTTCAGCCCACGATTTCCTAACATTATCATGGTAACCCAAATTAACTGGCACATATATTTGTTTATTGTTTTTCATCTGTTTTTTAAGGGTTGAAACCTGTGAAGAAAGCAATAACTGCTAAGTTGTGATGTAATATTCTCCTTGGGGCCTTAGAAAAAAATACCGCATTACATGCGTAACCAAAATGAAGACTGATCATCACTTGATCAGGGTCCCCTGTATTAAACACGTACACATGCAATTCGCTTTCAAAGATATAGCAAAAACCATTGAATGAGTCTCAATATAATTACACGTCTCTATCAATTCTCTAAATAATTACCTAATCGGCTGACCTTCTCTTCATCTTGTTCCTGCTAATTTCTTCACTGCTGTCACTATGCCTATGCACCCGATTACGTAAGGCTATTAACAAAACCCAATCACTTTTTCACTCTCTCTTTCGCTTCTCCTTTTAACTATTTCATATAAATCAAACAACTAATAACCTCTATATAATAACCTCATATAAACTGTCTCTCTCTTGGCTCTCTCTGTCCAAAAAGAAAATGAGGTTGTCAAGAAATCGAAGAATTTATCAAACACTTTTTATTGTTGTTCAGTTTTTGTTAGTTTCATTTGGTGCAATTCCAGTTATTACTGCCAATGTTAACAAGAAGCTAGACCAAGAATTGGTGCCCCAGATGCCAGACACTAGTATAAAGTGTGGCACATGCCCTTGTGTGAACCCTTGTGGCCAGCTTCCTCCTCCGCCTCCGCCTCCACCTCCGCCGCCGCCACCACCGAAGACTACATACTGTCCTCCGCAGGTGCAGACACCGCCACCGCCCAGGTTCATCTACATCACCGGCGAGCCTGGTGAAATTTATCACACTGATGCTAATGATTGGGGGTTTTACTCAACAGCTCAACGAAATGTGGCTAAATATTTGTTGCTTTTGGCAGGATGTGGTGTATTGTTGGGGCTCTTGATTATTTGGTAAAATTAATGTAACATGATGACCCAACTGTTCTATGTATGCCTTGCATAAATGACATCGTGTCAGTGTCCTGTATTAGTTCTTACTTCTTCCAATATTTATGTACTTGGTTAATTTCTGTTCAGTGTTTCCACTTATTCCAGAAGTGTACAGACTCTGTGTGTCCATTGATGATGGCCGGCCCGATGCTTCAGTTGTTCAAATTTCAATAATGACAATTCTATATATTGTCAGAAAGATATATGATAGTATTTATATTTATTATTGGATCAAATAAATTCTTAGAATGTAGGTGATAAGCCAATCTTATATGGAAAAATATGTTTTTGTCTAAAATTTATGTTCAAATGGGTATCCGAATAGGACAAATTAAAACCACCAAATCGGTCAGAAATTTCAGATATTGTAGCATTGTTCATCTTAATTATATATACTAGATAATTAGAGTAAATAACGAAGATCAATAAATAAATCAACAAAAAGATAATTAATTTAACAACAAACTACTAAGATAATAATAGTAAGCATCTACTTTTTCTTTATTCATATTCCTCACTGCTGCTTTTCTAATCTCTTGCTCCTTACACAAAGTTGACCTACAATATTCTATAACAGTTGTAACACATATTTAAGAATTAATTACTGGATATATATGTAGCTCTAAAGTAAAGGTGTCACAAATGGATATCATCAACATATATGCCACCTTATTCTTCACATTATGGTATAAATTTTTAATAATATGTCCCATTTTTTTAAGGATAAAAAGAAAGGCAAAGTCAAAATTAAAAAAAAATTAAATGAATAAATAAAAAATAGCGCCTATATGAACTCAAGTAGTAAGCTAAATAAAGTTATTTGAAAATCATTTGATCAAACCCTGTGGTTGAATAATATGTCACGTTAATCATAATGATTAGTCACATAAGATGTAGACTCTTAGAAATGATTTGTGGTATATAAGACTTGCCGCATCAGTGTCTATATGAATGTTCAAGTTTAGGGTTTTTGCTTTCTAAAATATCCTCTTATATAATTGGGAACTATACAAGTCTGGAAACAAATTAACCAAAAAAATTAATTAAATTCTTTGCTTCTCTTCCTCTTGTGGGCGCCTTTTTTTTCCCTGAAAGGATGAATTTCAATCTTCGATTGTGAATAAAAATAGCTTAAGGGTTACAGTAAGTAAAATTTTCTTTTGTTAATGAATTTCATATTCGAAATTGCGATCAGATCTATTCATTAAAAATAACCGATTCAGTATATTTTTTTACGTATTCATAGGTGCCGTTAGAATGAGAGTATTATCAACCTTGTATATAAACTTTCTTTATCAAGTTTAACAGGGCTATTTTATCTAATCTTTTAATGTTATTTTTGCAACAGATGCAGCAACTAATCCCCATATTGGAGAGGAAGAAATATCATAAACCGAAAGAAATGTTTGAAGTAGCATTTGAGGTACGATCTTAATCTTATTAACGAATTTGAATCATACATTGGTGGAATTTCGTTAATAAGTTTTATTAAAGTTCGCTTATTATGTTTTAAATAATCTGAGATCGAGGTTCGAATTTTCCTCCCACCAATTTTGAAAAAGCTAATTCATAGGATAATTAGTGTTTAATTTATGATTAGATGAGATGTACATATTGCGCAGTTAAAAAAAAAAACGAAAAAAAGAAATAAAACTCATAAAAATTCCATATATAGGGGTGAAAAAATTATATGAGACCAATGGTTGTGATTTTCTGATAAAGACATTGACACCCTGCTGAAGCAATTCTCATAGCATAGGCCAATTTCAAAGCTGCTATATCATTGTCAAAAAAATTGTGGGTCACTGGCCCTTGTGATTTGTTACATGATTAATATGACACCATATATACAACTATTGAACTATATATATTATTATTATTATTATTATTATTATTATTATTATTATTATTATTATTATTATTATACAACTATTGAACTATTGAACTAAATGCATTTATAGTTTCAACAAGATTTGCTGCACATTCTAGCTGCCAGTGACTCATTGAAGAAGAGATTTAAATGCATCACTTTGTGGATGTATTTTAGCTTGTGGTTATAATTTTTTTTCAGATGTGCATTTCTAATTGAATGTGTGTGATCTCACCATTTCTACGAGATCATTTGTCCGTTTTGAGATTTTGGCGGAGACATTTGAGACTAATTTTTGGACGGTCTCTCACGATTTTATTTCAGTATGGAGCCTCATCCACTCATGTACAGATTATTGGACTTGTGCCTACTCTCACAATGACTCATCAGAGCGTTAGAATTATCGAGTGACATATATATAGGTCATTGGTGAGGCAAACCAAAGACCTCAAAGTCCTTATAAGATTCTTAACCTCACCTACAAAACGGTGCGGGATCGCCCGAAGAGTAACCTCAACCGCCTCCGCCGAGATCCCAAAGAAGATAAATGATCTCGTAGGAGTGGGATGGCATAAAAAGTGCACCTTTATAAAGGCAGTTGCCTTGGTGGTACCATATACATGGTGACTTATAAACTATATAAGGACTTAAGGTCATTGGTTCGAGTCACACCATAAAGGCTTATATGCCCCTTAATATTCCTAAAGCTCCGAGGAGCCACGGTGAGAGTCGGCACATGTTCAATAACCGCCACTCACGTGAGCGAGACTCTCTATAGAGACAAAACCATGGTGGACCATTAGGAGAGCAACCCCGAGTGCCTCCGTCAAGATCCTAAAGCGGACAAATGACTTCATAGGAAAAGGTGACAAAAAAACACATCTTCAATGATCATAAACAGATAAAATTTAATTACATATAAATTTTATCCAATAACTACTACCGAACACAATTTATAAAAATAAATTCAATACAAAACACCAAATTCAAGTCCTATTCACAAACCAATGCCTAGCTAAGTACCCTTATTTCAAAAATTCAGTACCCCAACTGAATTTTCGGTAAAAAAAAAAAAAAAACATAAGTACTAATTATAAACAAATGGCAATATTTGAAAAGTTGACATATGATGTTAATTTATTTTGGCAAAAAATATGAAAAAATACTATACATTTAGAGTTTTTTTTTTTTGTTTTTAAAAAAAAAAAAAAAAAAAAAGATTAAAAGAGATTAATGTGTGGATTAAGATGTATAGAATATAGATGGTAATAAATTGGGTTGGCTTTAAGAATTTGGGAAAATGGATGGGCATCTATTATTAGCTTAACAATGTTTTAGAATTTAATCACGACAAGTGGTTAGTTGATCATCACATCCCATATTTCAATTCAGTTGGTAAATTAAACCTCATTGAAAGACAGATGTGCTCACAATGAGAGTCAACATAGGTAATTGATTGAAGTTATTAAATCTGACTCAAAATTAGAGGAGTTAAATTTAGAAAAATTTCAATTTTTCGTATATGATATAATTTGTATATATTTTATTCTTTATCGATATAGATTCATTTTAAAAACTTATTTACAGTCTCATAGAATTAAAGATAATTCAAAATCACCCCTTATTGAAAGAATGTAGCTAAATTAACATTGTTGATGGTGTTTTTTAAGCACTATGATATTTAAGCAGTACGGCAGGGGTAAAAGGGTAACTCCCTTCTTGATCGAGACCACTAATGCCGACCCGACCATTCAATGTTGCATACGCCAACGGTAAGGGGCCGAGCACTTGGTGATCAGTGACCGACCAATTAAGCTTGAGTGGACATGTATTGTCAGATCAATAGCAGCAATCTCAGTTCAGAGGACCATTGTGACCGACCTCATAAAGACCGACCAGATAGCGAGATATGCTCCGGATGATAAATTATCATATTCTTATGGGATAAAGAGATAAGTTATCATATTCTTATGGGGTAAGGAGATAAGTTATCATATTCTTATGGGGTAAGGACATAAGTTATCCTACTTTCATTGGGAAATGTTGATAAGTCAGTATCCTAATAGGATATGGGAAGTGAATGTAGTTTTCAACTAGGAATCCTTATGGGAAAAAGGAATCTGATTTCTTCACTATTATAAATAGAAGGGGAAAATGTAAGTAAGAGGTATGAAGAATAAGTATCAATATCATTACCATCAGACTTGTAAACACAAGAGAGATCAGAGAAGCATATCTCGGTAATAAAACATCGTCTGTTCTGTGCCCGTGGACGTAGGTTGGATCTGATCCGCCGAACCACGTTAAATCTCTTTGTCGATTGGCGTATTTATCTGTCTTTTGCCAAGTTTGATTTTGGTTTCCCCATAAACCGAACAAATTCACTATTGAGGGAGGATTGTCTCGGGAGTAATATTCTCATATTGCCCTGAGACCAAAATCAGCCGTCAACAGTTGGCGCCGTCTGTGGGGAGCTCCAACAAAAAGTAGCTCGCGTGGTAAGACGATGGCAGAAGATGGAAATCACCGGTCGTCAGGGAGTTCAACAGCAGATTGGATGGAGAAGATGGAGGAAAATATGAGGAAAGATATGGAGGAAAATCAAATCCTTCTAAAATCCATGATGGACAAACTGGAGAGGATGGAAGAGACAAATAATGACGGGCTTGAAGCCGGAGCCAGTCGCAGAAGAGGCGAAAAAGCGGAAGGCAAGAGATCCCAAAAATGTGAGTAAGATCTCTTATGTTTTAGGCTGACATTTGATTATGCTTGTTTGTTATGGCCCACACAATGGTTTTGATATTTGTTTTACGGCTCGGGTCTGCTCTTGTACCGCCGAGACCGATGTTTCTTTCCGGCTCGGGTATGCTCTTGTACCGCCGAGACCGATGTCTCTTTCCGGCTCGGGTCTGCTCTTGTACCGCCGAGACCGATGTCTCTTTCCAGCTCGTGTCTGCTCTTGTACCGCCGAGATCGGTGTTTATTTCCGGCTCGGGTCTGTTCTTGTACCGCCGAGACCGATGTTTCTTTCCGGCTCAGGTCTGCACTTGTACCGCCGAGACTGATGTTTCTTTCCGGATCGGGTCTGCTCTTGTACCGCCGAGATCGATGTTTGTTTATTCAGCTCGGGGCCGGGTTACGTCCAACTGAGTCGGCTTCTTTGGACTGGGGATGTAACATTCCCTCAGAGCCAAGTCTTTCTTTCAGCTCGGGGTCGGGTTACGTCCCACTGAGTCGGCTTCTTTGGACTGGGGATGTAACTGTGGGGAACAGAACCTGGGCGACGCCGTTCCTAGGCTCGCGGCCTAGTTGGGAAGGATTACATAACATGGAGTCGCCACCCGGTGTGAACCGGGACAAAGATTTAAGGCCGCACTCACCCCTCGCAAGGGAAGACCTCAAACCGTTTGGGTTCGGAATGGTCCCTTACTTATGTCACTTGTAATGAAAGGATTCATGTAATAATTTAACTAAGCTTAAGTAACACTTATTTCCAATAGTATCATGCTTCTAAATTCTCATGTGTAAAATAAAACTCATGTACGCATTTCACATATATCTTACATTTAAATTTGCATGCTAAACATATATCAAGATAGCAACTAACATACAACTTTACTTGCATATCACATTCAGGAAAAACACAAGCGCACATATTAACCATACAAGCACACATGGTAACCATACAAGCACACATATGGGCACTTTTCAAGTGGTACGTGGAATTGTAGCCCAAGTACAGACCGCACTACCGTCCATTCGGAATCAGCTACGGAATTTACGTCTGGGTTTCCATCCGATATACCGCAAGAAATAATACTCAAATGTTATCATGACACAAGCATATGAATTGTAATACATCAACATATTTGCATTTATACATGTGGAGATAGCTACTAGGAAAACTATGCATGAAATCTAATAAGACAGACTCAGTTCAGTGTGTGCACGTTCGTGTAGCGTTCGTAAACGCGTTCGAACGGAAATGAAACAGAATGCTCACGTTTGAGTAACGTTCGTAAACGCGTTCGAACGGAAATGAAACAGAATGCTCACGTTCGAGTAGCGTTCGTAAAAGCGTTCGAACGGAAATGAAACAGAATGCTCACGTTCGAGTAGCGTTCGTAAACGCGTTCGAACGGAGATGAGACAGAAAGCTCACGTTCGTATGGCGTTTGTTAACGCGTTCGAACGGATATGAGACCTGACACATAATAAGGCAAAAAAAAAACACATGCGCGTTCGAGTTGCGTTCGTGAACGCGTTCGAACGGACACGGACCTGATGCATGAAATATGATGCAATACATAAACAGAAAATAAAAGGGCGCGGCGAAGCACTGCCGTAAAGGTGACCTTTTGGGGCTCTTGATCTCTCAAAAAGAGGACCTTTAGACCAACATGCTAAGCCCATGCGCGTCACATCACACATACAAGAATAGAACCAATCATATCAACCAAGTATGCCCGATTGAACACATCTTACATCCAATCCGAACACACATCAACCGGCGCGGCAAAGCATCGTGGTAAAGGGCTTTTAGCCCCTCCCCATAGGGGATCTCACAACACACTTACTAAGCCCATGCGCTCGATTGACTTATACATACGAAAATAAAGATAACAATATCAAACTAAGTATGCCCGATTGAACGTATCTCGCGTCCAACCGAACATACATCAACCGGCGCGGCGAAGTAGTGTCACGAAGGTGGCCTTTTCGGCTCTTTGTCTCCTAAATGGAGGACCTTTGAACTAACTCACTAAGCCCATGCGCTTGGTTGAATCATGCATAACTAACGACATATTGAATTCAAGTAAGCAAACTAAATAAACAAGAGCAACATAACCAAAAGAAAGATGGTGCCGTTTACCCAAGCGGTACGTGGAATTGTGGCCCGAGTACAGATCATATTACCGTCCATTCAGAATCGGCTATGAAATTTATGTTCGGGTTTCCATCCGATATACCGCGAGAGTTGACACATCTCTCATTCATCCAATACCCACAACATACATCATACACACAACAGATATCACAAATACAGAAAATATAATCAAAATAAATGACCAGAAAGTAAAATGAGGATAAGTGTGAAAGATACCCTCAGGTCTAACCTTTTAAGCCGTCTCTCGGACTCACGTTCCACGAAGATCGAAAGGGGGGTAAAGCTCCGCAACTTTTTCTGGTCCGCTGGTTCGAAGTCCTAGCTCACTGTTCCGCTGCTTTGCTTACGATTCGAACTCCGTTCTGCTCCTATTCGGCTCCTGTTTTGCTGCTCACTGCACGGGCTACCTGTTTCAATGTTTTCAAAGAACTATTCCAAGTTGTGTGGGTTCTTAGTGCAATTAAAAGTGATTATTTTTAAGATTATCTATGTAGTTTTCTAAGTTACTGTTTTTTTAAGGATTTGGGCTGCTGTGTTTGTGTGATTTTCGGTGATGTATGGAGGTTTAGAGGGGCTGGTTTTCGGTGGTGATTAGGGGTTGTTTTGGTGCTTGTAGTTTCGGTGGTGATTAGGGTGGTTACTTGTGGTAGATTCGGCTATGGAGGAGATGGTTGAGGTTCTTTTGTTCTCTTTTCGTGTGTGTCTGAAGTGTTTTCTCTTTTTGTCTGTTTTGGGTGTGTAGAGAGAGTCTAGAGAGATTTCGAGAGAGCTTGGGTGTGAATTGTCTGTGTCAAGGAGAGGAATGGCCTTGGTTAGGGGTTGTTTATATAGAGAATGGCTAGGGTTTACAAGGGAAGGGATTTGTGCATTAAATTAGGATATGATTTAGTTTTAAACAAGGAAATCAAAGGATTGAGGGGGGGACAAAATATTTTACTTTAGGAAGTTGTAATATTTAATTTGTGTTGGTTTAGGAATACAAATATTTTATATTGGTAAGTATCTTATTATATTAGGAAGTCAAATATATGATTGGCTTTAATTGGTTATGATTGATTTTAATTTAGTATGTGATTTGTTTAATTTAGGCATGATTTTAGTTTAAGTTGGTAATTGTTTATTTTAATTGGTAAATGATTTAAATGTTTTATTTTAATGTTTAATATTTATTTAATATTTATTTATTTAATTTGGGATGTGTTTTATGGGCTTTGGGGAGCTAAATGGGCTGGGTGTGAGGCTAGCAGCAAAACCAGAATTACCGACACCGTTCGAACGCTCCCTCGAACGCTACACGAACGCCCGCAATTTGTTTCCCGTTCGAACGAAGTAACGAACGCAGCACCAACGAAGACAGTGAGCTTGCTTATTCTGAATTTCCCCTTCCGATATCCGTTTCCCGCGGCATCTGTGACTCAAAAGGTAGTTGTCTCCAAATAAGACTCATCATCGGGTCTTATGTGTAAAAATGCAGTGCCTACAGTAACATTCCCCCAGATCCAAGTCTTTTTTTCAACTCGGGGTCTGGTTACGTCCACCGAGTCGGCTTCTTTGGACTGGGGATGTAACATTCCCTCAGAGCCAAGTCTTTTTTTCAGCTCGGGGTCGGGTTATGTCCCACTGAGTCGGCTTCTTTGGACTGGGGATGTAACATTCCCCCAGAGCCAAGTCTTTCTTCAGCTCGGGGTCGGGATACGTCCCACCAAGAGACTTATCATCGGCATGGGATCAGAGCATCTCCCCTATGGTTGGCCCTCTATTGGTCTGGGGAGGGGACATTCCTCCAGAGTCAAATGTTCTTCTCAGCTCGGGGTCGGGTTACGTCTCATTGAGTCGATCGTCATCAGCATAAGGGCAAAACATTTTCTCCACGAGTAGATATCGGGATCATCGTTGACTGAGCACATGAAGGTGGCAGGAAGTACCAGATTTGCAGCCAATGCATTTTCATTTGCGGTTCCTGGAGTGACCACCGACGGATTCATCGGCACACCATTTTTTTTTATAGTTCCCGGCATCAACTCGCAAACTCGTTGTTACCGAGAACTATGAGATAGATGTTGATGGTGTTTTTTAAGCACTATGATATTTAAGCAGTACGGCAGGGGTAAAAGGGTAACTCCCTTCTTGATCGAGACCACTAATGCCGACCCGACCATTCGATGTTGCATGCGCCAACGGTAAGGGGCCGAGCACTTGGTGATCAGTGACCGACCAATTAAGCTCATGTGGACATGTATTGTCAGATCGATAGCAGCATTCTCAGTTCAGATGACCATTGTGACTGACCTCATAAAGACCGACCAGATAGCGAGATATGCTCCGGATGATAAGTTATCATATTCTTATGGGATAAAGAGATAAGTTATCATATTCTTATGGGGTAAGGAGATAAGTTATCCTATTTTCATGGGGTAAGGTTGATGAGTCAGTATCCTAATATGATATGGGAAGTGAATGTAGTTTTCAACTAGGAATCCTTATGGGAAAATGAATCTGATTTCTTCACTATTATAAATAGAAGGGGAAAATGTAAGTAAGAGGTATGAAGAATGAGTATCAATATCATTACCATCAGACTTGTAAACACAAGAGAGATCAGAGAAGCATATATAGGTAATAAAACATCGTCCGTTCTGTGCCCGTGGACGTAGGTTGGATCTGATCCGCCGAACCACGTTAAATCTCTTTGTAGATTGGCGTATTTATCTGTCTTTTACCAAGTTTGTTTTGGTTCCCTCATAAACCGAATAAATTCACTATTGAGGGAGGATTGTCTCGGGAGTAATATTCTCATATTGCCTTGAGACCAAAATTAGCCGTAAACAAACATATCCCAGATTTAGGTAATAAGGAGCTAGTAAAAATTGTATTTAATTAATGGGTAAAAACTTCTCATTCCATTCAAATATATTATGATTCATCATCATATTCGTAAAGCACTGGTGGGTGAAGAAAGAGAATCTTTCTTTTCTACCCACTGGTAAGTACCTAAAAATTAATTGTTGCCGGTGGTTGTTTGATGGAAAATTTTCAACCACCAACAGATTCATGTATATTTTATTTTTGTTAATGCACACATATTGTGGGTTTTAATGAGAAATCTTTAATTTTTTTTAAGTTAATAGATATATAAAAATATTTTTAAAATATGGATTTTAATAAAATATTATTTATCTTTTAATATATTGAAATATATATTTTTCTTTTTTATAATATGTCCATTAACTTAATAAAATTAATAGTTTTTTTAAAAAAAAACCCCATATTATTTATATATATATATATATATAATAAAAAATTCAAAATATTACAAAAGATATGAGTTTGCATTGATCTGCTCAAATCAAGACTGTGAAAGGACAAAGTTATGGAGGGATTTAATTTACTAATTTTGTAAGAGAGAATTCTAATCAGTCTATTTCAATATGTAAGGGTTATTAAATTTTTATTACCTAAGTTATCACAAAATAATATTAGGTGCAACAAGTATTCCATTATAAAATTTCACTTCTAAAGAATTATAAACTTTTAGATTTTACTAAATTTTCTTCAAAAACTTTTAGTTGACCGTCAATTGACATTTAAAATATTAAAATTACCATGAATTATAATATAGTTAAACTTCCATAAATTAATCCTCGATAAATTAATAACTTTTCAAAAATAATATTTTTTCCCCGATCCTAACTTTGGCCAATTTAAAAAATTATTATTTTTGATAAATTAATAAAACAATAATTTTTAGGAAGACCCTTGTATAAATCTATAATCCCGTCAATATCATAAATTAATAATTCTCTAAAATTACAAACATAATTACGATAATTTAGTAAAATATGAATCTATTGTTGTTTATTTTTCTTGAAATTTAAATTTAGGTGGATTTCCTCTCTAATTTTTCTCATTACATTCAAAAACTCTGATGTCGCCTTCTCGAGCTGCAACAAAAAACTGTGAAAAATTATTGTCACTATGAGTGCTTCCTTTTGCCTAACTGATTCCAAAGGTACTGAATTTTCTTTTTAAATTAATTTAGAAATATGATACATTGTATTAGTGATATACATACAATGATTTTTTATGTAATTAAATTTATATTCACTGAATCGAAAAAATACTATTTAAATTGATAAATTATTAATTTTTCGATTAATAAATACCTTTCTAAATTAATAAAATTTCATTGTCCCAATATTATTAATTTATAGAGATTTTACTGTATATTGACATGTAAAATATCTGAATAAAGCCCTCGCTAGATTAAAAAGATTGTTTTACCCTTGAATTTAAAAAATCAATAATAAAAAATTATAATTATACCCTCCTAAAAAACGAAAGAGGTATAATACATCACTCCAAAAAAAAATGAAAAAAGAGAGAGCTTCACTCCAACGACATAATTGTAATTTTCTACATTTATTTTGTTAACATGGTATAATTATAATTTTTTGCTATGAGTTTTTAAAATTCAAAGGTAAAAGTGAAACAGTCTTTAAAAAAAACAAAAGCATAGCAATATATATATATATAAATAAAAGTTAAATATTTTTAAGACCGTGGCTCACTATTAAATTATATTGAATAAGAAATCTCTTAAATAACAATACATTAAGTTGTAAATTAAAGTATCTTTAAAATTAGTTTTATTGTTAAAAATTAAAATTAGAAACCTATAATAAAATAAAAACATAATCTCCTATTAAAATAAAAAAAAAACCTATTAATTTAATATGTGTCACATAGTCTTTAAATTAATTTTTTATTATAAAATTAAAATATCTTTATAATTTTTTATTATTAAATTGTAAAATTAAAATAAAAAAACATATTACAATATAGAAACATAATATCCTATTAAAAAAAACATATTAATTTAATTAATTAATAATATAATTTCTCATTTTCAAATTATAAAAACAAGTCTCATTAATATATATATATATATAGTACATAATCTCTATAAATAATATTTTTATTATCTATTATGATAAAAAAAAATATTGTAATCTCATGTAAAAATAAAAATAAAAAAATTTCATACGTGACATTTATTTTATATATTTAATTTTTTATTAGTAACTTATAAAATTAAAATAAAAAACTTATTACAAAATTAAAATATAATCTCATACTAAAATAAGAGATATAAATAGTAGTCGTTCACAGATACTAGCCAATTTTACAGTTTTTATGTCTATTATTATTTGTTATTTTACTTTCAAATTATTTTTATAAATTAATTTTTTATTGTTTATTATGCTTTATGATACAAACTCTGATTATTTACTTTTGCACAGTGATGATCAAGATTTCAAGTTCGATAAGAAAATTTAAGCTTAAATTGAAGAAATTACATTAAATTTCATTGGAATTTATCCGAAAAAAATAAATATTTTAAAGTTATTTATAATTATGAATATATTTTCAAATGAGAGAGTAAGGCGATAGAGAAACTCTAATGTGAATTAGAAATATTATTTGAGAATTGATAGATAAACAAACGAGACATAAATATTAAGTATAAGTAAATCAATTGTCTCATTAAGACTATAAAATCAACTAGATCTGAATCATTCACAAGATGAATATCTAAATTCTTATTAAGATTTTTGTTATGTTATGAAATTATAATTAAAGATGTGTTTAACCCGCACAAAGTACGGCCCTATATTAGTTAATACTAAAATGTTAAAGTGAAACACTTGTTCCACCTAAATGCTATTTCACAATAATTTTAGGAGTAAAAGTATAATAACCAAATATATATAATATATGTCATTTTATTTTTTAAAAATGAAATTACCGGCAATTAGGAAGATTTTGAAAGAAATTATAAAATAAGAGTTATCAAGGCCCCACTATTTTAAAAATCTCTCTATAATGGCCTTTGCCTAAGAACAGACATACTACGATACCAGTGCCTATTTTCATTTGATCATGTCCTTATTTCTATTAATTAATTAAAAAAAATTCCGATACCTAACGTCACCAACCTAAACTTCACGTTATAATTGACTGATAATCCCAGGAAGTAGATCGTCTTGATAAAAAATGTATATGGGTATTTTTTATATATACAATTTTTTTTTTATGTTAAATGTAATTATTGTCACCTGTATTTCTTAACAAATTTTTTTTTGAAACCCCGCCGTCAAACCACCCGACCCAACCTTAAGCGTAGCAGATAAAATTCTTCGCTGTCATATGCTCGAACCCAAAACTTGACAACCTAGTTTTAAGCCATTTGTCATCAAGCCATACCCCTCATAGATGTAATAGTGAATACATGAGTCATAAAAATCCAACAAATAAAAGAATATATATATATTGATAATAATACGCCTAATATTTTTTTTCATATTAATTGTATTTTAGGCCAGAATACCTATAAAATTATGTATTTAACACATCCAACTAAATTAAAAAGCAAAATTAAGCAACTTTTATACCATAATTTTCGGATTTTATATTAATTGAATTATTTATGCATGATTATTCCTCCCTCAGAGCCTTTTGAAATATATAATATGTCACCACACATGACATAGCACACCCAACTTAGCCTCTTCTCCTTCACATTCACTCTCTCTTCGTAGAGGCCACAAAACTCATGCAATGGCCCCAAACTTCATCCATGCAATCTCCACAACTCTTGTTTTCTTCATATTTTTACCTAAATTTCAAGCCACATCCACATCCACATCCACATCCACGCCACCAACTAAACTATTAACAAGCCAAACTTGCCCTTACCCTTGTATACCCCCACCCATACCCACCACAAGCTGCCCTCCACCGCCACTTTTGCCACTACCACCACCACCACCACCAATGACGATACTGCCACCGGAGCTGTCGCTAATACCACCACCGCCGGGGACCGAGATTTGGGCAGCACCTCCACCTCCTAACCCAATATTGCCTTATTTCCCATGGTATTACAAATACCCTCCTCCTCCACCGAACTACTCCTCAGCGATGTCTCTCGGGGAATCAATGCTCATGGCTCCATGCATCATCCTTGTAGTATTTTTTTTCCCATTTGCTTTTAATATTTGAAATCTATAGCTGCTTATCAGAAGCCAGGAATTAACAATTTTCATCAAGTAGTGAACTGCTAGCTTTGCATGATTAACAATTTGGTACAGTTTCTTTTCTTTTCTTTTCTTTTTTTTTTTTTTATTTTAATTTACTGTTAATTTAATTTCCATGAAAATGACTACTTAATTTTCATTATTTTTTAACTAATAAATCTACAAGCTGCCATTCCATTTTGTTCATTGGGGGCCAAAGGCTTTTAGTTAGTGGTCCAAAAGATTCTTTAGTGATGTAAAGTTATAAACCAACCATGCGCCAACAAACTTATGATGCATCAATAATGAAATGGCATGTTGCATGCAAATAATTTTCTAACTTCAATAAGATTACTCCACCACCAACCTTTATAAAACATTTTTTTCCCTTCTTGGAACAAACTGTTATTGCTCATTTTTTAAATTTTTTTTTTTTTTTTATTATTATTATAGGAAAGCAAGATTTTTTTTTTTTGAATCGTTGGAAACTCCGCCACCAAACCACCCCTTCCGGGCTTAAGCGGAGCAGTTAAAATACTCGGATGTCCCAGACTCTTACAAGAAACGCACACTCTGGATTCGAATTCAGGACCTCAATATGAGATTTCGAGCTCTACGCTACCCAGCCACGCCCTTGGGAAAGCAATAAGTTTTAACGTAATACCTAAAAGGCTTATTTGATCGTCACTATTGACCAATTCTAGCTGTCCGATATATCCTCTTAAATAATGTGAATAAAATGATTATATGTCCCCAGAGAGAGAAGGAGCAAGTTTATGTATTAATATAACAAGGCACTATAATGAAAGTTCCTTTATTCACCACTGAATTATAATATATTTGGATATGAAATTGCTTCTTAATTTTGTGAGAAAGTATTAAGAGAGCTCACCTAGCTACGGTAGTGCCAAGCACAGCAAGTCCACTCTCCAATATGCTCTCTGTGCCAGCTCAGCAAGAGTTTGTTAGAAGTTGTTGAAGGTAGTTCGAAGCGTGTGAAGGAAGCAATTAATCATTGTAACTAGTTTGTTAGGCGTATGCAGTGATGATATAAACAGACTGTTAAAAGTTGTAATATCTAAGTAGAATGATTAATAACAGAATTTCAGTGATCAGATCTAAAACAGTTTCCTCTCCAAATTTCATTTTTCCTTTCTCGCAAGCCAACTCAAACTATTAGGCTCACTCCCCCAAATGAGTATCAAAGTAGAGTATAAATCGTGCAATGAAATGAAGCAGTATACGAGAAGCATGAGAACTTATTCAGATTGTATAATTATTAATCACAATAGCTACCCCCATTAAAAACTAATTAGGTACAGCCTTGCATCTTTGCTACAAGTTAGCAATAGTCACTTGGCAATCTGCCACGTGGATAACTGCTATAGAAGCAGCAGGAAAATAAGTGATGTGTAAGATCTTTTAACATATTAGTGACTTCCCTTAGTGTAAGCGTCAAGCATCTTAATATTCTTAAAGGTCTAGGAAGTGGCTTTCTTGATTGTGTTTGTACTTCCAAGCATGCCAAATAAGAGTGTTGTCAGGGCAAGTTTAGGTATATAGAGATAGATAAATAGACAGACAGACAGATAACATGCACAAAAGAAATAAAATTACATATATAGACTAATACCTTTGTCACGTTGATGAAGGCTTCTAAATCAGGAGATCGTTTTCCGTTAACATCAACTATCGCATATAGAACATAGCGATGAACTGGACTACCATGACACCACCTGATAACATGGATAGATTTCAAAGACAAGAACGTCAAAAGGGGTAAACGTAAGCACATTGGAAGCAAATAAAATGCACATTCCAGGTCACAAAAAGGAAAAAAGAATAAAGAATAAAGAATAAAGGAACTCCTAAAACTGAAACAAATCTAAGAAGACCATAAAAGAGAAAACCCTGATTTCAAGTCCAACACGAGCAGCTTCGGGAGGAGCAAGAGGAATCTCCTCGTAGTTAAGAAACTGTATTGCACCCGGATCATAACGAAAGAAGCCAAAATCATGAACCTAAGAGTAAGTGTACAGAACATTAGTAAGAACTAAGAAGAACACAAGAAGTGCATAAATGTTAAAACGGATGACATGTGCATATGTAAACCCAAAAGAGATACCATTCAAATGTATTTATAACATTTATCAGCTTCGAGGGAAGGAAACAAACAAAAATTGTAAATGTCATGTTCAAACCAAATAGAATTATTCTCCAAAGAAAGAAATGGCTTTTGGATCATTCAATCTACTTGTATAAAATCTTGAAGATTGCTTCTAAATTGACGAAACACAATGGGATCTCATTTACAGTACTGCATTAGGTGGTTATAGTGCTTGAGAAACTGGTGAGAGAGAGGAATAAACATAGATAGATCCAGATTCCAGATCAAAAGGTCATAGAGTGAAGTGTACTGTCTAGCATAAGGTGTTTCTAGTTTTCAAATTTCAGATAGAAGCGGCCCATTTCAACTTCCATACCGTATCACTCTGCATGCATGTGGATTGGATTTAATTAAATCAATGGTTAATTGCTTCTGATCAGGCAGTATTAAACTTCATATTGCAGCTTGGTAACAGAAGCTAATGGAAAGCACTGGTGTAATAAACCATTTTGTGAGATTCAGTCATTCAGACCTGACCTGACAACAACCAATAAAACGACCTCACAGAAAATACAATATGACCTCACACCATCAAACTTTTCCATCATTTTTTCCCATATCTTTAAAATAAGGGTCCATGCCTATAGCCAATAATCTCTCCTAACCTTCTTCTTTTTGGGTGCAGAATTGCTCTTGGGTGACTCTTACTCAGCAATCCTCCAGGTTCCTGAAAACTAAATGCTCATCAAACACCAACAAGCTAGAGCTCACTTGCTGTGTTAAGATGCCTTTTCAAGTGACTTAACCCCTTATAATCAGTTCGGTTGCTGGATTTTCCAGCTATATAAGGAATAATTACCTAAATGTGAAAAGTTCAACAAGCTGAAGCCTGAATAGTATTCTTTTTTCCCCTCTACTTGGCACTTTTTCCTCTTTCCCTTTCCCACGGAATAATCCACCTTTTAATATTTTGATTAACTTTAAATTTTAAAAATAAAATAAAAAAGTGAAAATTGTCTCCAACACCAACAACAAGAGAATGCAAATTGAAACAAGTGATAGTTCACTCACCGGATCTCTATATATAGGATACACTGAATTTTCTTCTCCGTTTACAAACATATATCGCCCCTGCAATTACAGGTCCTATAGATCCACGGTAACCACAATCAGAAATTTGAAAATGGAGCAAATGTCATGCTCAGACAACAAAATAAAAATAATAAAACGACAAACCTGGCGGTTAGTCAATATGATACCGCGTCGCTTGTCGACGACTAATCCCCTGGCGTAACTAGCGCCGCCGGCCTCGATGTCGAAGGCGCGACACGCGGGGGTTCAGAGGACGACGGCGGCGGGGACCACTTTATTCAAAGCCCTGAGCCAGTCCTCGGCGAGTCGGCGGTTGCTGTATTTTTTCTTGGAACGGAGAGTCTGCCTCCATGGAGATATCCTCCATCACGGGAAATTCAAGCTCCGCCATTAGAGTCCCCAAAAGTTCTCCCAATTTTTTTCTTTTCTTTTATCTGGAAAATCTTTAACTATTGTTTTTTCTTGCTTTCTTTCCCGAATTGCTAGAGATTTTAGATGGTGTAAAAAGAAACCTTAACTGTTGACTGAGTCTTCCAAAATCTGAGTCGTCGTCATCACTCTCACACAACTCTCTCTCTCTCTCTTCACAATTGGACTAAAAAAAAAAAACATATCAATTTTCCGAAGTAATGATTGTTATGTATTTTTTTTTTTTTTATAAAAACTAAGCAGATAAATATTTGTAGACCACAATATTTTCAAAACTCGAAAAACATATCTCTTACTATCAACAACTTACCTCTCAACCAATTTTTTTTTTTTGGTTCCTTCTTATTCACATCCATATCCAAGAACACATAAGTTCTTTTTCTCTCCATAATTATCTACCAGATTCTTAACATACGCTTCTAAACTTCCGAAAATTATATAATTTGATGAAATTTGAACAATATATATATATATATAGAATGATGAGGATTAAATATATAAAATTTTATTACAAATTATAAGTAGTAATAGAATACACAATATTTTCGATAAATTATTAATTTTATGTGGACATACACTATGGGTGTGCATCGACACTCATCGCACATCAAAATGACGATGTGATGGGTGTCATCGCACCGTACGATGGTACGTCACACACCCATCGTACGATGAGATAGGTGTGCGACGACACATATCACATCGCCATTTTGGTGTGCGATAATGTGTGATAGGTATCGTCGCACACCCATCGCAGTCTTTGGTGCTATGAGGAGATATAAAAGTTGATTTCAATGGTAATTTATATAAACAAAATTTATTTAACTAAGTAAAAAAAAAAAAAATTTAATAATCACTTCTTGTACTATATACTTTTTTTTTTTTTTTTTACTTTTCTTTATAATTTCCCAAAAAACGGTCATTTACTTGTACTTAATTTGTTTCGATAGGACCACAATAAATTAAGATTTTGCTTATATTATATTTTAAAAAACAATATTTTTGCTAAATGAATTGACAATTTATTATCATTATTTGATATCAAAACGAAATAAAACATTTTTGTTATCAATGGAGACATAATTTAATGTAGTACATCATATGTTTAGCTCTACTCTCATTTTGGATATCAACCATGAACTTAAAGAGCAATTGTCATTTAAAATTACCAAACATTATTATATATAAAATTTTGAGGCGAATAAAATTTAAGAAGAAATGACAAATGTGATGTGAGTTTTCAAATTTAATTGGTTTATTGGGTCATGGGTGTTGAAAGTTGGAATGTCAAATGCGAACACTGAAACAGCTGGATTCAGATTTGATAAAAGCCATCTTCATTTTCATTCACATGGCTGCGAGACCTGCATGTGAGGGCGCATCGTTTTGGATAACAAAAAGTCCCCAAAATAAAATTTAGAATTCACGTTCAACTGAATTTTATTATTAGTATTTATTTAATAAAAATTTATATGTAATTAAATCTTAATCGTGTATTATAATTAATGTTACTATAAACTGTATCTTGATTAACAAGTAAATAAGTTCTCTCAAAATATTTTTATTTATGTTAGAGGAGATCCAGAAATGGTTTCGGAAAAATAAATTGGATCATATTAGAAAATAAAAAATTTGTACTAATTTATGTATACTGAAAATTATTTAATATTGTTTAGAAAATAAAATACTTACATTAAACGGGAAAAATTATTTCAGTTCAATAGGCTACAAAGGGATTATTAGCTTTTGAGAAAAGAAGTGCTTTTGGTAAACTTAAGAAGTGGGTTATCAGTGAATCCGATCAAGTTGTATGCAAAACCTCCTGCTACAGCTCCAATTATGGGTCCTAGTATATACAACCATAATCCTTCAAATTCATGCTTCACAATTGCTGGCCCAATGCTCCTTGCAGGATTCATCGAAGCTCCTGAAATTGGCCTGTATTTAAATTCGCAAAATTTGTCAGAATTCATTAATTTAAATATACACTGAGGTAATCACGTAAGTCTTTCTTGTTAATCAATAACCACATAGAGAAAACTTACCCGGCCACAAAAACATTCAACATTATTGTCATTCCAACAGCAATTCCCCCGAATTCTCCAATCTGCAAGCAAATTATAAACAAAATGTTGCTCCAAATACTCAACATGTACACCACCTTCAATGGTATATGTAAAAAAAAATATTAAACCCTAGAACAGAGAATGTATACAAACCGCTCTCTTATCGTTGACGGCTCCGGAAATAACAAACATCAATAGGAAGGTGATGATGATTTCCACAACAAAAGACTGGGCTTTTGATCCAACAGGCACAGTTCCAAAATAAGCATGTGGAGTTACATCAAGCATCAAACTCAATGTACCACTCCCTAAGAGTGATCCTATCACTTGAGCCACAATGTACAAGGGAACCTAAAAAAACATTTCATTCAATTATGTTGTGCAAATTAAGGATAAGGCCGCGTATATCAGTTCTCAAGTCTTGTACATTGAATACGATATTGAAATTACTTATGATTAATTAAGACTCACCTTCCGCCATTCAAACTGTCGAAAAATGGCAAGAGTGATGGTAACTGCAGGATTAAAATGAGCCCCGGATATGTGTCCTAGCGAATAAATCATGACCATAACAATCATACCCCATGTCACACATACGCCTGGAAATGTCACCTGTCCGTAAATCTTATTCACAGCAACTGCACCGCAACCGGCAAATATAACAAAGTATGTACCAATTAACTCTGCAATCATCTGAACAAATCCAACAAAAATGTTAATAATAAACAAAAGGGTTGTGTTAAAGATTAGGGTTTTTGGTCACAGGACCTTTTGTATGATGGTAACAAGTGAAGGTGACAAGCCACAAGGGGCATGACCATTAGATTCTGCAAGGCCGCTGCCCTCTTCCATTTTTGAAAGGCTTGTTTCTTCTTCAATGCCATCGATCTTTCTATCCATTATGGTTAATTTGAAAAAGATACGTACACAAGTAGTGGCAGTACTTTTAAGGGCTGTGACTTGTGAGTTGAAGTGGGCATAATTTATGGGGGTTTTCAAGATTACGTCAAAGTGGATAATTTTATTCGGGATACTCGTGAGATAAAGTCGTTGAGTTAGGTTCAGTTGGAGACTTGATTTTTCAAATTTAAATCCTTTAAATTTGGTTAGTTTAATATGATTACTATTTAATAAAAGTGGATATTCATATGGATGTGGTATAAATTTTGGAGGTAAATTATCTTATCCTATCAAATAAATTATGTAAGACAAGTTTGGAAGCTCTTTTATATTTACTTTATCTTATTGTATTCCTATTTTTCTTAATTAGTTTTCTTATTTGGATTTAATAATCTCTTTGAATAAAAAAAATTATTTTAAAAAATAATTCTTTGATATTTTAATAAAAAAAACCAAATCAAACCATATTAAAACAATTTTTAATTTTAAAAAATAAATTAATAAATTAAATTATTTAATAAACCGAACCGAATTAATTAAATAATTTAATTTATTGAATTTTTTAAAATCTAATCATATTATTTTGTTATTTTATAATTATATTTATTACATTATTTAATTTATTTAGTGTTTAGTGATGATTAATTTCATGAAATATTTATAATTTTTTTTTGTTATTATTCTTTTTTATTTTCATATATTTTAAATAAATAATTTAAATGATGATTATATCTTATGAAAAATTTTATTGGTATAGTTGTGATGATCAGAAGAGTTATAATATAAAAAAACTTAAATAAATGTTAGATTCGTTGAATATTCTTAATTTTTAATTTTTTTTTGTTATTATTAAAAAATTGAAAAAACCAAATTGTACCTAACTGATTTGATAATTAAAAATAATTATAATTTGTTTAATAAAAAAAATCATATTGTTAATTTTTATTAAAATAAATCATATAATTATAATTAAAGATTTTTTTTTATATATATATAATTAGAAGCCAATTGTTAGTTAATGGGAAAACGTGTGATTTTGCTACCATTAAACTTTGTTTGTAGTATGTAACTTGGTAGTTAATACTATAATTTCTCTGTATTTTAATTTTTCTCTTGAGATCACAAGATAAATCAATGGAAAAAAAGGAGGAAGAACAATGCAGAATGAGAAATGAGATGATCAGTAAAGATCCCTAATGTGTCAGCATCCATGCTTCGGGAAAATGCTTTGCATCATGATTTCACCATTGGTTTGCAAAGCTGATCTCTTCAAACAGTTCCCCTATTTTGCATCAACCAATAACTGGGTCTGGTTGTTGTTGACTGACTCAATACCCCCAATGTAAGTCTACAAATCTCCAAGGATCTTATGACGTGTTTGCAAAATATCGGAGGATAACCATCCAATAACCTAATGGTAAAATTTATCAAGTGTCGTGTATAGAAACATCTCTCTTTTATTTTGTCCTTTTAACTTAATTTACAAATCATTTCTCAATCGCCATTCGCCAAACCAATTTGAGGAATCAAACTGCCATCAAAATTCAAGACCACAATAAAAGTGATTTTGACACTCAAAAAAACAAACAAAAAAATATATTAAATCAGACCTATCAAAAATCACCAATCCAACATAAGAAAAGAAGAATATCTTATTACTCGTCAAAGAGTTGAGGTTTGAAGTTTTCCAGGAACGTGACTTAGGTGTGAGATTCATGATCTCACATAAAATGCATTTTTTATAAGAGTCTGAGACAGCCAGATGTTTTACCTATTCCGTTTAAACACGGAAATGTTAATTTGACGGTGGGATTTCCGACGATTAAAAAAAAATGAAAACTGTTATTTCAAAGTGGAGTGTTTTAACATGCTACATCCTCGGGCTCATCGGAGGTCATTTAACCGAAGGTAAGGGAGAAACTAAGATGAAACATGTAAATGAGAAAAGAAATCTGTTGCAACTGTATAGAATGTCATAAAGAGGTCATTCAACTTTTGGTTTTATTGACACTTACCAGTCACCCGATACCACCACAACGGCCTGGACTGGCATTTTTCACTATCTTTCTACAGGCCACACAAAAAGACACACTAAAGATCATTTTGAAGGAACTTCAGAAGTACAACTAGCAATAGGCAAATCAGTTGGTGTGCATACCAGAGCCCTTTGCTGTAAATGTCTCAAGCTCTGTTCCATGCTAACTTGCACCATCTCAGCTAGCATCTTTTTCGCTTTCCCAGATTGCTCATCTCCATCAATCTGAGAGATTATGTTACAGACGATATTCTCTAGTGTATCAGGTTGAAGCTCCGATCTTGGGTATGGAGAGTCCCTCAGTAACCGCAAGAGTGTTTGTGCTTTTGTTTGAGACTTGGGAGTTCCTTGAACTGTGAGCTCAAGAAGTCCTGGGATAACACCTTCTCTAAGGATTGGTTCTCTGTATTTACATCGGTCACTCTGACACATTGTAAGTAGTCCTCCAACCGCATGCTCCCGAGCTTGTAGAGATCCATTTTCTAATACTTCAACAACTGCAAGCACTCCACCTTCTTCAGATGTCAATGCAGATCTGCCCTCATCAAAATCCGCTAAAGATTCTATAAGTGAAGAACATTTCTCGACTGTTTTTGAAGACTTTTTACAGAATTTCAGCAAATCAACTATAGAAGGGATGGGATTTGTTTCGAGGATAATGATAAGATTATCTTGGCATGTTGAGAGATTTGAAAGAGCCATTAGGGCATCAAACTTGGCTTGCTGGCTACCATATCTAAGGATTTCCACAAGGAGAGGGATGGCGCCAGAAGCACCTATAAATGGCTTGTTGACGGTAGAAGCAGATAGTGTCAGCAAAGCTGCAGCAGCATACTCCTGTAGATTCAAATTTGGTGACTGCAGGAAGTTAGTGATTGGTTCTAAGGCTCCTGCTTCCACGATATTGATCTTATTCCTGCAAGATAAGACATGGAAATCAAATTAATTAGGAAAGATCAAGTTTACACTTCAATTGGAAATGAAAAATTATGCATATAAATCAGCTAGCAAAGTAAAAGGTTTATGAATCAGACAGCATCAACCTTGTTTTTTTTTTTTTTTAAATTAATATTATTATTATTTAGTTATAATCCTTCTCATTCGAAACCAGATCTCTTGTTTCTAATCAAAGAATTTTATCAACCTTGAAATTTAAATTTAACAAATGACATTAAAAGAACATAATTTTTCAAACAAAAAAAGGTAGTAGGTACTGGAACTATAACAGGGCATATTGCAGCTACCCATGTAGCGATGAAATTTGAAATGAAATCATGGCTATATCAATACTAATGACAGATATAACAAAGATAAAGTTCTCCAAAATTAATCCACGAATAGCGATTAAGACAATTATTAACTATTATAAAATTGAAATGAATTCCATATAGTCTCTAAACAAGTATAGACTAATCTTATTATCTCAGTCTTAATAAACATTTAACACTTTCAAGAAGGTGAGAAGTTCTCTCCCTCACCAAACAAAACCCACTAGTATTATGACATGATAACTTGTAGTACAAGGTATTAGAAAGTAAAAGAGAAAATTGTAAAAAAAATAAAAAATAAAAAATCAACATGTGAACCAAACAACAAAAAATCCACATTCAATCAAAGTAGCTTCGACAATTAAAGCATCATCCATTTGTTCACTTTTATCTGAAACATTCGTGATTTTACCGACCGACACTTTCATGACACTATCATAAACAAAATTCATTAACTTTCTATTTTTAACCACCAAAAAAATCATTTTTTTCCCTACAAGAAATATTAAATAATTTAATATGGAAGAAAGCCACCAGTTTTCAATATTTTTGAAATTTAAAAGTTTTGAACATCAAATTTTTTTTTTTAATTTCTCCGACAAAATCTTTTATCAAAAAAAAAAAATAGGTATAAAAGAATAAAGTAAAGCAATTAAAAAATGAAAAATAAAATCATAAAAAATTTGCAATCACGAAGCACGGTGCAGATTTTTTTATTTTCTCCAAATTGGTAAATCCGTTGAAAAAAGTAATGAACTAAAAAGTAAGAGAATAATAATCTCAAAATCAACAAAAACTAACCCAAAAAAAAAAACGTTCCCAGCAAACAAGTAAATCTCCAAAAATTCAGAAATTAAAAAAATCATACTTTCAACAAAGCGGAATTAGCAAATTTATGAAAATACCAAAATAACCAGAAATATTAACGTACGTTTCGTCTTTAACGGCAAGATTGAGGAGTGCGAGGAGGGCGGACTCGAGATAGGAATCAAACACATCGGTGGCTCGGAGCATTTGAACGAGCGGCGTAACGGCTAAAGACAGCTGCCTGCGATAACGCTGGGAAGTTTTGGTGAGGCGGCGGATTTCTTTAGCGGCTTCGAGCTTTAAATCAGGGTCGTCAGATTGGATAAGGTGGAGCGCGCGATGGACGGCCAAGGATGACGAGGAGGAGGAGGATGGAGATGAAGTGGATGAACACGCACGTGGCGTGTCGGGATTCGTGTCGGACGATGAGGAGGAGAGATTGTCTGTGGGCCGTTCCATTGAGTCGGTAGTTTTGCTGTTTTGAGGGAGTTTTATTATTATATAGAGAGAGAGAGAGAGATAAAAATCTAATACAGAGAGAAATGTAAAGGTGTCGTGTTGGCGTTAAGCAACAGTTTTATTTTATAAAACAATGGGGGCAGTTCACAGTTGGTGTCGGTTAAAACGCTTTCCATTTGCGATGGAGGTTTTTTTTTTTTAATATTATAAAAAAAATTACTTTAATTAAATAAAATGTTTGGTTTGGGTCAAGGCTTTGCTTACACCTATAAATCTAATCTAGGATCTTGCTAAATTAAAACGAAATTATCAAAATTAGGCAAGTAATTTTTTTATATATATATTTTTTCTTTTAAGAATTGAGTAGGTCCATAATTTAAGAGTAATGATACACTCACACACACTTTCACTTAAAGTTTTACAAACTCTCTCACTGTAGCTATAGTAAATAACTGTAGCACTGTAGTTTCAATGAGAAAGTTTGTAAAACTTTAAGTGTAAGTATGTGTGAGTTTATCATTTTTGTAATTTTAAACACAAATGTCCTTCTTCATTTTATTTAAATCATTTTTTCCTATATTTTTTTTTCTCATTGCGGCAACTGCAGTAACTTTTTTACATCGGATATTTACTACACTCATCATATCGCAAAACTTGTCTCAAAATTAATATATATATTTGCTGCTTGCTGCTGCTGTCATGGAAATGACAACATCTTTTATTGCCATGGAAGCAGCTTGTTGCAGTTTAAAATAATTAAAAAAAAATAGATGAATTAGAAGGGTTGTTGACGGCTGATTTCGGTCTCAGGGCAATATGGGAATATTACCCTATGACAATCGTCCCTCAATAGTGAATTTGTTTGGTTATGGGGGAACCAAAAGCAAATTTGGCAAAAGACAGATAATACGCCAATCGACAAAGAGATTTAACGTGGTTCGGCGGATCAGATCCAACCTACATCTACGGGCACGGAACGGACGATGTTTTTATTACTGAGATATGGTTCTCTGACCTGTTTTGTGTTTACAAGTCTAATGGTAATGATATTGATATTGATTCTCCCCTCTCTTACGCACACTCTACCCTTCTATTTATAATAGTGTAGAAATCAAATTCATTCTCCTACAATAATTTCATAGTTGAAACAATTTCATCTTCCCATAAGGATTCCTAATTTAAAACTACATTCACTTCTTTTATCATACTAGGACACTGATTTATTAGTTTACCCTATGAAAGTAGGATAACTGATTATCTTGTCCGAAAAAATAGGATGCATTATCTTCTGGAGCACGTCTTGCCATGTGATCGGTCTTCATGAGGTCGGTTACGATGATCTTTTGAACTGAGAATGCTGATGTCGATCTGATAATGCCCGGTCATCCGATCTTTAAGTGGTCGGGTTACCGATCATAAAGTGCTCGGTCCGTCACTCATGTGGTCGGGTCGGCATTAATGATCTCGATCAATAAAAGAGTTACCCTTTTACCTCTGTCGTACCGCTTAAATATCATAGTGCTTAAAAAACACCATCAACATCTATCCCCTAGTTCTCGGTAACAACGAGTTTGCGAGTTGATGTCGGGAACTATAAAAAAAGATGGTGTGCTGATGAATCCGTCGGTGGTCACTCCAGGAACCGCAGAGAAAACATTGCATTGGCTGCAAATCTGGTCCTTCCTGCCAACTTCATGTGCTCAGTCAACGAGGATCATGATATCTACCCATGGAAAAAATGATTTGCCATTAGGCTGATGACGATCGACTCGGTGGGACGTAACCCGACCCCGAGCTGAGAAGAACATTTGGCTATGGGGGAATGACCCCTCCCCAGACCAATAGAGGGCCGACCATGCATGAGAGAGATGCTCTGATCCCATGCCGATGATAAGTCTGTCGGTGGGACGTATCTCGACCCCGAGCTGAAGAAGACTTGGCTCTGGGGGAATGTTACATCCCCAGTCCAAGAAGCCGACTCGGTGGGACGTAACCTGACACCGAGCTGAATAAAAGACTTGGCTCTGGGGGAATGTTACATCCTCAGTCCAAAGAAGTCGACTCGGTAGGACGTAAACCAACCCCGAGCTGAAAGAAAGAGCCGACTCGGTGGGACGTAATCCGATCCCGAGCTGAATAAACCATAAGGCATCGACGGAACGAAATCCAGCCCCGAGCCGAATAACCAAGCGGCCTTGGCGGAACAAAATCTAGCCCCGAGCTGAATAAACAAGTGGCCTCGGCGGAATGAAATACAACCCCGAACTGAATAAACAAGTGGCCTCTGTGGAACGAAATCCAGCCCCGAGCTGAATAAACAAGTGGCCTCGGCGGAACGAAATCCAGCCCCGAGCCGAAACAAACATTGATCTCGGCGGTACAAGAGCAGACCCGAGCCGGAAGGAAACATCGGTCTCGGCGGTACAAGAGCAGACCTGAGCCGGAACGAAACATCGGTCTCGGCGGTACAAGAGCAGACCCGAGCCGGAAGGAAACATCGGTCTCGGCGGTACAAGAGCAGACCCGAGCCGGAAAGACACATCGGTCTCGGCGGTACAAGAGCATACCCAAGCCGGAAAGACACATCGGTCTCGGCGGTACAAGAGCACACCCGAGCCGGGAAGAAACATCGGTCTCAGCGGTACAAGAGCAGACCTGAGCCGGAAAGAAACATGTGGCCTTGGCGGAACGAATCCAGCCCCGAGCCGATTAACCAAGTGGCCTCGGCGGAACGAATTCAGCCCCGAGCCGATTAATCCTTGGGACTTATTCAGAAGGGAAGTGAATCAACCTTTGAAACCCTATTAGATTTGGCGCGGGCGTCCCCTTGTCAGACCTAATGAAAATAAAAATAAAACTTTGGAAAATAAAATCAAAAAACGGGGGTGACTTAACACTTATCCCAAAACAACAGCACGGATGCCTCAAAACAGCGTCCTGTCCGAGGCCTCCAAAACACAATTCTGAACCTTTCAATTCAGAGTCCCGTCGTATCAGGATTTGGATCAAAGAGTGTTTAAAATGGTAAGGGCACATCCTCTATACTTCAGGTCTCCATGGAGCCTGTGTATTGTTTGAGGGATCCTCCTTACAACGCTGGAGCAAGCATACGCTATGGGGGCACAGTCCATCCCCGGACTATACTTCTCTTGGATCCGAGTGACCAAGTAAGGATCAAAGAGTGTCCGAAACATTAAGGGCATATTCATCCTTATGTTCGGTAACACTGGAGCAAGCAAACACCACAGGGGTATCATCCATCCTCGTGCTATGCTTCTCACGGATCCAAATGATCGAATAGGTGAGGATCAAAGAGTGTCTGAAACATTAAGGGCATATTCCTCCTTATGTTCGGTAACACTGGAGCAAGCAAACGCCACAGGGGTATAATCCATCCCCGTGTTATGCCTCTCACGGATCCATCGGTCAGACAAAACATACGGGAACACATTCCCCGCTGCCGTATTTCCCAAACCGGCCAGGCCGGCCATCTCACGGGGGCACTCCCTCCCCGCGTTACCATCCCGAAATATCCCTCATAAATGTAAGTTATATGGTAGTTATGTTCCGGCTACTACGAAGGGTTCTCGTGCTCCTTCATGCTTCTCATCCCTTGATGTAGTCCTGATCTTCACAAATGGAATGAGTCAGGTCGGAGCACTTCTGCCCGGGATTTTGATGATAGCACATGTGATTGGCGTGCCCCGGGTTTGGTGTCTTTCCTGATCTCAAATCATTACAGCTTTAAGTAAGCGCTCGAGTGGCTCCTTTGTAGCAGATGATTGCTGCTTGTCATTTGGACTGGCAGATTCAGTACACATAATTGATTCTGATATCCCAGGCCGAGCAACTGAGGTGGTAGAAGGTTGGACGTTAGCGATTTGCATAAGTTGTGTTTTCTTCTGATTCTGACTCTGATTCTGATGATTTCACTTGCCGCATGTGGAGCTTGAGGAGGTTGCATGTATGCAGCATTAGAGAATAACAGTTGTGCTTGTTGAAATGCGTGTCAAAATCTACGCCACCATAAGATCCACCTGCAGTTTTCCTGTCTGTGTGGGTCCTCTGCAGATCCTGGGTCAGTTGATGCACTTTGGTAATGAGCTCATCCCTTGCTACAACCAAGTTCTGAGCTTCTGTCTTTGCTTTCTGTAACTCTAACTTAATAGGCTCTGCAGTTTGTAGTTCAGCTACCATCTTGGCAATATTGTCCGTAAGGTTCCTCATTTTTAGATCTATATCAGACTTCATGGCTCATATCTGACCATGCAATATCTTCAACTCATGTTGTGCAACAGCAAGTTCTTGTCCCAAAGTTCCATGGGTAGTAGCAAGCCTCTGATTCTCTGTTGCAAGCTTCTGCATCTCCACGTGTTGTGCCGCAATCTTCTGTTCCATAACTTCCGGGGGGAGGCAACATATCAAAGGGACCTGACATTGAGGGGCGCATTCCTGGGCCAAATGGATCATGATGCATTATGTCAGGGCCTGGAGGAGGACGCCTTAGATGACTAGGTGGGATAACCTTGCTTCCCATTTTAATACCGAGTTATGACTTGATACAAGAAATACAACCAATAAGCAACCTGGTCTGCAAAGCAGCAATTTGGATGGAATGAAGATTGAAGCAGAAAATCGTCACTACGTAATGGAATAGCGGAGACTTTAACTGGCGAATGAGAGCAGAGGAGAGCGAGCTCAACGTTGCCAAAGCTATGGAATAAAACTAATATTTAATCCCAAAAAATTAGAAAAAACGACGTCGTGCCTCGTCCGTCGTGGTTAGAAGATCCGTGATCCGACGATCGGTGATGGTGGTGGTGGTGGGCACGGTGTTTCTCGTCTCTGACTCTTTGCCGATACTTGTGTTCTCCGTCTCGGTGGTGGTCATGTGACCGTTTGGAAGATTTGTCTTTCTCCATGGCTAGGGTTTCTCTCTCCCTGTGGACCGATGATTTTCACATTCTGTCATCGTCTTACTACGCGAGCCACTTTTTGTTTAGTTCCCCACAGACGGTGCCAACTGTTGACGGCTGATTTCGGTCTCAGGGCAATATGAGAATATTACCCCAGGACAATCGTCACTCAATAGTGAATTTGTTTGGTTATGGGGGAACCAAAAGCAAATTTGGTAAAAGACAGATATACGCCAATCGACAAAGAGATTTAATGTGGTTCGGCGGATCAGATTCAACCTACATCCACGGGCACGGAACGGACGATGTTTTTATTACTGAGATATAGTTCTCTGACCTGTTTTGTGTTTACAAGTCTGATGGTAATGATATTGATATTGATTCTCCCCTCTCTTACGCACACTCTACCCTTCTATTTATAATAGTGTAGAAATCAGATTCTTTCTCCTACAAGAATTTCCTAGTTGAAACAATTTCATCTTCCCATAAGGATTCCTAATTTAAAACTACATTCACTTCCTTTATCCTATTAGGACACTGATTTATTAGTTTACCCTATGAAAGTAGGATAACTTATTATCTTGTCCGAAAAAATAGGATGCATTATCTTCTGGAGCACGTCTTGCCATGTGATCGGTCTTCATGAGGTCGGTTACGATGATCTTTTGAACTGAGAATGTTGATGTCGATCTGATAATATCCGGTCATCCGATCTTTAAGTGGTCGGGTTACCGATCATAAAGTGCTCGGCCCGTCACTCATATGGTCGGGTCGGCATTAATGATCTCGATCAATAAGGGAGTTACCCTTTTACCCCTGCCGTACCGCTTAAATATCATAGTGCTTAAAAAACACCATCAACAATGGTATTTACTTATGTGGATTGAGAAAAAATTTATATGCTTATATTTGAAAAAAAAAAAAAACAATTTTAAGATTGTCCAAAAATAATAAATTCCCAAAATTAAATGATGGTGAAAACGACTGTGACTTCCCTTTTCAATTTTATTTTTCTCGCCAAGATTTTTTAGGATTCTCTCGCAAAAAAGCTTTATAATTGATATTAAATTATATAAAAAAATTATCAATATGAAAACACATATACAAATGGCATATATTTAAATAGTACTGATATTCATAGAAAAAAATTATGAAAACTTATACAAAAATACTAAAAGTAAACAAAAAAAATGACTACATGACAAAAATAATTATACTATTAGATAGTTTTTTTGTATAAATTTTTGTAAGTTTATCATTTTTTATATTTAAATAACAAGGAGTGAGTTTTTTTACATGAATGTCAAATTTAAGTTTTAGTTTTGTGCCCCCATAGATTTTCTAATTTTCATATAATTTGTAATTTTGTATGTAAAGTATAACTCTTATAAATTATAACCGTAAAGATTTCTTACTCTAATGAAAATTTTAGATCATATTTACTTATTTTTCCAATCCATATTAAATATCAATCAGTTCAAAATTTTGATTAGTTTAACGGCTCCTTAAGAGTGGGAGTTATTTATATGTATCTATGAGGATAATGTACTTGTAACTTATTAAATTTGATTTAATATTAATATTAGACGCTTATTAGTGTAAATTTTTGAGTCACTCGTAAATCCATATTCCACATGAAAGGGGCAATGTGAATTGTCAATTACATAGCCCACTAGAATAGAATATAAAGGGAAGGGAAGAAGACGTACATTGAAATGTCAATTGTGTATTCAATTTAAGAAATAAATAAATAGCTCCCTGTCTTAACTCTTAAGTTCCACAATTCCCTCAACAGGCAACTGATGCTTCGGTCAAACTACTAAACTTTGAACTTCGCCTATCAGCACTGTGGAAGTAAATCTATAATATCACATCATCCGTATAATAATTCAATAATTCATTATCATCATGCGTAAAAAATAATTAAAATTATAGATATTAAATCATATATATACATTACTCGTATCTCCATTACACCAAATAATCACTCACAAAGTAGCCACGTGTTGAAGACAGCAAGTCTTTGAGGAAGCCAGCAAATGTCAAAATGCATACAGCATGCAGAATGAGCCAAAGCTCAGCCGAAGTTGAGAGGACATCATGCAAGTTGGCAAAAGCGTGTCCAAGACGTGTGACACTGTTCACGCGTCTTGGGCACTATAAAATGGAGCCTTGAGTCCATTATTCATCATCCCTGAAAATTCCTAAATGTGTGAAAGTGTAGTGAGAGTGATTGGTGAAAGTTTTTTGTAAAGCTTGTATTGGAAGCTTTGTAATTCTTTTGTGGGTATATATAAAAGAAGAGTTTTCTCTCAATTCACCTCTATTATTGTGTGTTTATTCACAACAAGTGGTATCAGAGCTACGGTTCCACGGAGGGATCCCGAAATTCAGGAAACGAAGTTTCGGTTCGGAAAGTCTATTCCGACGAAAGTTGTCGAAAATCGATTTTGAGCATATCATCGGACTTTTCACGGAGAGACGAGCACGGTGATATTTTCCGGCGATCGAACGGAGGTCGGACAAAGCCGCAAGCGCCGAACGCGCCGGTCAGTAGCTTCTTCACGCGCATCTCACGCGCCCCACGCGCCCAAAGGTTGAAGACGAAGCTGAGTCATCCGCCACATCAGCGCACAGTCAGCGACACGTCAGCAGGACCCGCACAGTCAGCAGAGCAGTCAGCAGGACACGTCAGCTGACACGTGGCATCCAGTCAGCAGCCACGTCATCCGCCACGTCAACAGAACTGCCACGTCAGCGGTGCCTGGTAAATTTCAGATAGGTCCCTGAACTTTCTGGAAATTACAATTTAGCCCCTATACTTTCAGAAATTTTCAATTTAGTCCCTGAACTTTTTGGAAATTGCAATATAGTCCCTGAACTTTTCCGTAATTGCATTTTGGCCCCTGAACTTTCGGAAATTGCACTTTGACCCTGTAATTTCTGGATTTGTAATTTGGTCCCTGTGTCGGATTTTGACAAACGAAGTGTCATTTCCACCATTTTCGACCATCCGGACGCAACGGTGAGGTCCGTTTTTTGAAATTCTGTTAGAATTTTTATGATGGAGGGGAGCAACGGAAAAATGATTTTGTTAACCAGTACAAACTATTTCACATGGAGAGGAAGGATGAAAGACCTTCTGTATGTGAAGGACTATGATGGACCGGTATTTCTGGAGGAGAAACCAGAAGGAATGACCGATGGAAAGTGGGCTAATCTTCACCAGAAAACATGCAGTACTATTCGTCAGTGGATCGACGATAGTATCGTCAACCATGTCAGTGAGGATGTAAATGCACGTACCTTATGGGGAAAGCTGGAGGAGCTTTTCCGAGCAAAGACTGGCAACAACAAGCTGTACTACATCAAGAAGATGATGGGTTTGAAATACCAGGAAGGTACAGCTGTGGCGGATCATATCAATGACTTCCTCGGAACCATGAAGGAATTGTCTGGATTGGGCATAGACTTCGGAGATGAGGTAAATGGTTTAATACTCCTTAATACGTTACCAGAATCTTGGGAAACGTTCAGATCTACGGTGATCAATTCAGCCGCAGATGGGAAAGTCACTATGGAGATGGCAAAGACCAGGATCTTCGAGGAAGAAAAGAGGACGAGAATGCAGGAGTCAGCATCAGCCTCAACCTCAGAAGCTCTAGTGACAGAAAGGAACACCAGAATGGGGAGGAGAGTAAAAGTCGAGGCCCAGGGAGATCAGACAAGAACCGAGGGAAATCAAGAACGAGGGATATTGAGTGCTATCACTGTAAGAAGAAAGGCCATATGAAGCGGGATTGCTACAAACTGAAGAACGAGCAGTCCAGGAGAGATGATGACTCTAATCAAGAAAGAGTTGCTACAACCACCGAGAAAACCTCCAAAGACTTCTGCATAATGTATGAAGAAAATATTGTGAATCTTGCCAGCCACGAGACCAGTTGGGTGATAGATAGTGGCGCATCCATACACGCCACATCTCGCAGAGACTTCTTTTCATCTTACACACCAGGGGACTACGGTGCTGTAAGGATGGGGAATGACGGACAGTCCAAAGCCGTCGGTATTGGAGACATCTGCCTTGAAACAGAGAACGGGACAAGGCTAGTGTTGAAGGGAGTCAAGCACATCCCAGATATCCGGTTAAACCTGATCTCAACAGGCAAGCTGGATGATGAAGGTTTCTGCAGCACCTTTAGTGACGGATGCTGGAAGCTCACTAAAGGATCGATGGTCGTGGCACGAGGTAAGAAAGACTCAACTCTGTATTTGATGCATGCTAAGCTTTCCAATAGTAGCATAAATACAGTTAACAGCAATGAGGCAGCCGAGCTATGGCACAAAAAGCTTGGTCACATGAGCCAAACAGGGATGGAGATACTACGCAGGCGGAATGTTCTTCCGGAACTGAAGAACTCACACTTACGGAAGTGTGAACACTGCATGGCTGGAAAGCAGAACAGAGTATCCTTCCAGAGCTCCCCGCCTCAACGGAAACCGGAGGTACTAGATCTCATACATTCAGATGTATGCGGTCCGTGCAGAGATACGAACACTCGGAGGGTCACTGTATTTTGTGACATTATTGATGATCATTCAAGGAAGATTTGGGCATACACCTTGAAGAGAAAAGATCAAGTGCTGGGAGTGTTCAAGGAGTTTCATGCTTTGGTGGAGAGAGAAATCGGCAAGAAACTGAAGTGCATCAGAACAGATAACGGTGGAGAATACAGAGGTCCGTTTGATCAGTACTGCAAGACGCAAGGAATCAGACATCAAACGACACCTCCGAAGACACCTCAGCTGAATGGCCTGACTGAGAGGATGAACAGAACCTTGTGCGAGAGGATCAGAAGCTTGCTGTCACAAGCCAAGCTACCGAAGACATTCTGGGGGGAGGCACTCATCACAGCAGTTCATGTTTTGAACATGTCCCCAGCGGTCGCACTGAAAGGTAATGTTCCTAACCAAGCTTGGACAGGTAAAGAAGTGTCGTACGAGCACTTACATGTCTTTGGGTGCAAAGCATTTGTACACATCCCAAAGGACGAGAGATCCAAGCTTGATGCAAAGACGCGACAATGTGTCTTTATTGGCTATGGTCAGGATGATTTCGGCTACAACTCTATGATCCTGTGGAGAAGAAGATCGTCAGAAGCCGAGATGTTGTCTTTGTTGAAGACCAGACCATAGAAGATATCAGAAAGGAGATGAAGACAATGTCCCAACAATACAGAAATGTGAATCCAGAACCTCAGACACCGGTGCCAGTTCGAGTTGAAGATGAGGTTCCCAGACAGGAGGGTACAGGTGATGAAGCTCCCAGAGATGATGATCATGATCAACCACCAGTACCAGAAGTTCCACCAACAGTTCCACAGAGAAGGTCTGACAGAGACAGGCGACCTTCAACCAAATACTCTGCATATGAGTATGTGCTGCTTACTGACGGGGGAGAACCCGAGAGCTACCAGGAGGCTGTGGAAACAGAGGACAGAGAAAATTGGGAGGAAGCCATGCAAGATGAGATGAAATCTTTGCATGACAATCACACTTTTGAGTTGGTGAAATTGCCAAGAGGCAAAAGGGCTTTGAAGAACAAATGGGTGTACAGGGTGAAGCAACAGGAGCACACTTCACAACCCCGATACAAAGCCAAATTAGTCGTCAAGGGATTCAATCAGAGGAAAGGCATTGACTTCGATGAAATCTTCTCTCCAGTTGTGAAGATGTCATCCATCAGAGTGGTACTCAGCTTAGCAGCAAGCCTCGACCTGGAAGTTGAGCAGATGGATGTCAAGACCGCATTTTTCTTCACGGGGATCTGGAAGAAGAAATTTACATGGAGCAACCAGAAGGCTTCAGAGTCAGCGGGAAATAGGACTTTGTGTGCAGACTCAGGAAAAGCCTCTACGGTTTGAAACAGGCACCGAGACAGTGGTACGTGAAGTTTGAGTCAGTTATGGGGGAGCAGGGATACAAGAAGACTACTTCAGACCATTGTGTATTCGTTCAGAAGTTTTCTGACGATGATTTTATCATCTTACTGTTATATGTAGATGATATGTTGATAGTTGGCAGGAATCAATCGATGATTGATAATTTGAAGCAGCAACTGAGTAAGTCTTTTGAGATGAAAGACTTGGGGCCAGCTAAGCAGATTCTTGGCATCAGGATCGGACGTGATCGGAAAGCCAGGAAGTTATACTTGTCACATGATGAGTACATTGAGAAAGTACTTCAGAGATTCCAGATGGACAAGGCTAAAGCGATTAGCACTCCTCTTGCTACCCACTTTAGATTGAGTACGCAGCAGAGTCCCTCTACTGAGACAGGGAAGGAGGAAATGAAACAGGTTCCATACACCTCAGCAGTGGGAAGTCTTATGTATGCCATGGTGTGCACGAGGCCAGACTTAGCACACGCAGTTGGATTGGTCAGCCGTTTTTTGTCAAACCCAGGACGGGAACACTGGAATGCTGTCAAATGGATTATGCGGTATCTTCGAGGCACTTCCAATATGAGATTATGTTTTGGAAGCAGCGACAAGCCAGTGTTGATGGGCTACACCGATTCGGATATGGCAGGAGATGTGGATACTCGAAAGTCTACTTCGGGGTATCTGATTACTCTCTCAGGAGGAGCTGTGGCATGGCAGTCAAGGTTGCAGAGGTGTGTTGCACTATCTACAACAGAGGCAGAATTCATTGCAGCTACAGAAGCTTGCAAGGAATTGCTGTGGATGAAGACATTCGTCCAGGAATTGGGTTTCAAGCAGGAGAAGTACATTTTATACTGCGATAGTCAGAGTGCTATCTATCTCGGTAAAAATTCCACATTTCATTCGAGGTCAAAACATATCGATGTGAGGTATCACTGGATACGGGACGTCCTGAGCTCAAGGCTGTTAGAACTCAGGAAGATTCACACCGACGACAACGGTGCCGATATGTTCACGAAGGTTTTACCGAAAGAGAAGCTTGAAATCTGTCGTGCCATAGCCGGGATGACAAAACTCTCCACATAGTCAGAGTGGGGAGATACAGAGAACTACGATTGGCTTGATCCCAACTCAGGGTACGTAGGCAGTCATACAGATGCAGCCAGGGGAGGATCCTTTGGAGGATCCAGATTTGGGTGATTAATGGTCGGCTCAGATTTTTTTGGGGAAATCTTCACCGAGGGGGAGATTTGTTGAAGACAACAAGTCTTTGAGGAAGCCAGCAAATGTCAAAATGCATACAGCATGCAGAATGAGCCAAAGCTCAGCCGAAAGTTGAGAGGACATCATGCAAGTTGGCAAAAGCGTGTCCAAGACGTGTGACACTGTTCACGCGTCTTGGGCACTATAAAATGGAGCCTTGAGTCCATTATTCATCATCCCTGAAAATCCCTAAATGTGTGAAAGTGTAGTGAGAGTGATTGGTGAGAGTTTTTTGTAAAACTTGTATTGGAAGCTTTGTAATTCTTTTGTGGGTATATATAAAAGAAGAGTTTTCTCTCAATTCACCTCTATTATTGTGTGTTTATTCACAACACCACGTTAGGAATTGTAAATCATTAGATGGTCAAAGAGTCTCAGATTTTGTTGACTTTATGATTTTCTTACGAGTTAGGAGAATAAATATTCGTTTGGTTCATATTGATTGAGACTTTGAGCTAATTACTCAAATATTCCGTGTATTTTACCAAAATTTTTTTTTTTTACTTAAAACGTTTATATTTAAGTTATACTATCTCCATCCCTATTTGACAAGTTGAATTTATATTTCTAGTTTACCCAAATTATAATCTACTTAATTTTATTTAAAAACGAAGTTAAAACGGATGGTTTATTGATATGTCCTCATTTATTGTGTATTTTTGTCAATAATACAACTTTTCATATTGTATGGGCCAAAATCGGCTCTGAGGGTAATTTCGACTTTTTTGCAACAGGATCACTACTGAATGCACCCCCGAAATCAAACCCCAAAGACATAATGCAGGCCTAGGCCCAATGAGCACCGACTCCCGTAACCGAAGGGCCATCCAAAGGCCGGCCCATGTAACGCCCGAATTCATAACCATCATTCTTAAACTTGTCTGTTCCAGCCTACAACGGGCATAAAGCAAAAATAACTCCTCGTGAAGTCGACCCAACGGACGGGCAGTCAAATGAGCAATAAGGGCACACGTTACTAAAGCAAGTATAAATGGGTAACGAGGTTCCATGAGAGGAGGGACATTGAACTTCAATCTGACCATCTTCGAACTTAAGACTCACTCAAGCTCACCACACCTTATTCTTACCGCCCTCACGGCACCCTACAGAGTTCAAGGTAGCATCCAACCTTGCCCTCTCTACTACATATTCCTTAGTCCATTCACTGACTTTGGCGTCGGAGTGCCTACGGCATCCACCACACCGGTGGGTAGACCTTCTCCGTTCACCCTCTTCCTTTGTTTTGCTGGATCGCCAATGCCCCTCACGAAATTTCGATTGTAAACCTCGGGCGAAAACCAACGTCTACACATATTATCAATTAAGGATAAATTAGAAAAATAATTGATTAAATTTATTACATTAATTTCATTTTTTTACTAATAGGGACGAAATGAGAATTATAAAATATTATTTTACAATTGAAAGAAATATCCATATTTTGAAAATAATTGTTAATAACATAAGAACCGATTGAATTGATTAGCTCAAATTATATAAAATAAAAAGGAATTTATCAGTTTTATCATTTAATATTTTGAACAAATCTAGACCAAACTCGAACAAACTCTAGGCATTAATATTTAATTATTTTACTTTGTAGTGGTTCAAGGTAGAGGTGGCTATTTGAGTCAGCATTCGTTTATTTGTCGATTCGATTCGCTTTAAAGCGAATACGGATTTAAAAAAATGGATTTATTTAATAAATTGGTCAATTCGATTCAATTCGTTTATTAAACGAATCGAATACGGATTTAAGCTAATTAATTCGTTTATTCGTTTATGATTCGTTTTATTATTTTTTTAACTAGTTATTGTTATTTTCCAATTAAGATTCGATAAATTATGGTTAATTACCATAGAAAAAATAATATTTTCGATATTTGGTGATGTATTTTTAGTAAATATATTAATTACATATTTCACATGTATATATTTATGAAGAATTAATGTAAATCAATTATAGTAAATTATGTTAGTAAATATAATGACTAAACGAATATTCGTATTCGATTCGTTTAATAAACGAATCGAATACGAATCCTGATATTATAATTCGTTTAATAACCGAATCGAATACGAATTCATCACATTTTTTTATAGGATTCGATACAAATCTGATTTATCGATTCGTTTTGTTATCCCTAACTCAAGGCTTTCAACGCATCTTAACTAACGGTAATCGAACCCCACCCAACATTATTGGTGAACCATTGGGCCATATCCTAGATAAATTTTGAAGCTTCGATTTCAAATGACACCAAATATATGATGCTTCCTAAAACTAAAAGCATGAATTAATTAAAATATTCACAACAAGATTTGGGCTTCACGGGATGCATCATCATCATCACACTCACACGAACAACGTGCTTCAGAAACACGAAAGCCATCTCCCACATGGGTTTTGGAGCAAATTAATTAATTTATAAACTCCACATATTGAGGATTTTTTTATACAATGAAAATATACTTATGTCTTTATGATGTCACCAGTTAATAAACACATATTATAAATAGTTGTATTCATTTATTTTTCAAAATTTTATAATATATTAACGCATGTATCAATATATTATCAAGTTATTTTATGATAATGTCATCGTGTTTATAATTTTTTCAATGAATGATGGCTCGTGCCATGTGTCCTTCTCAGCTATCAATCAACTTTTGCCACGTGCGAGCTCTTTGAGTGCAAGTTATTCATACATAAAGCACTAAAGCTAGATAATTATCTAAACATAAAGGGACCAAAAAGTTAAGCAAATGAAGCTTTTCTTGTATATATGATATTTTTACTTAAGATTTACGTAATTGTTTTACATTTTGATTGGTCGTTTGTGTATGGCAAGTGGTATGTACTTCTTTATGTTTTAGGTAAACTAAAGTCAAAGCTAAGCAAGGTTGCCTTTGGATTATTTTAATTAAAGCAAGACTCAAAATGCTGCGGAAGTTATAAAATGCTGAACCAACCAGTGGCGATGCTACATCACGGGGAGGATACGGCTACCAGTAAAGTATGGACTCCTACTGAAGGTATTATGCTGCAATAATTAAGGATAGCGGCATTGATGGTATGGCCGTATGGGAATGGTGTTGAGGGATAGTAGAGGGTGCTTTAATCGGAAGTCGCAATGCTCATAGATCGGTGTCACGATGCACAACAAGTTATAAGTTATGTCTCAAAATTACACTACATAGCGTCGCGACATCTAAGTTTGAGTCGAGACGCCCATGATGAACTCTGGAATATGGCCCGATTTTCTTTCAGATTTGTTGATTCATCGCTCGTTAAGTCCGCTTGAGCCATAATATGATGTTGACCTACAAAACATACCCAAATCGCATCAAAACATTCATACAACTCGAGATAACACAAAAATGAAGATAATTGAGCGATAAATATAGACATATTGACCACTCATCATAACTAATGTTGTTTTCAGTTTAGGCTTATAGCCTATTGTCGATGGTGGTTTTTCAACCCGTTGAAGGTTCAAATACCGATTAGGGACAAAATGAGTATTGTACTTAGCCCAAAATGGATAATAAAGGCTCAAGGGTCTGGAGAGATAAACGTAGTTTGACATAAGGACTAGACCTTGTGGTACATGAGAGTTCTCGCAAGGATTGGGTTTGTTGATGATGAAGCAAGTTAATATGCCGACCCGACCTAATGAAGAAGTGATGGATTTTGGGGTATTTATGGATTTATGGAAATAGACCTGAGGGGTCCTTATCAGCAGAACCCGACTTGGTTGAAAGAGTTAGAGGGAGCTTTAATTAGTATTATCTACCTCGATATGTCGACCCAAGGAACAAGAATAAGATCATAGGCCGACTTGTATCTATGTCATATGATGTATGCCCTAAGTGAAGAGATGAGTTTATAGAGGTCTAGGTCATATGACATATGCCTTATCTCGAAGTTTTGACTTCCTAATGGCTAATGATGATAGAAGTTGATCGACGATTCTCTTTGATGAAGACTCTGCCAATAACTCGTATGATGAAACAGTACATGAGTAGTTGAATCATAAGTTGTCGCATCAACAGAGTGTGTAGCAGTGGTTAAAAAGTTGTAATGATGAATTTTTACTGACATGGGTGGTTGAACTCAATGACAATACAACTGTTTGTTGAGTGATTTGGGAAAGTAAGATGGGGCAATGATGGCCTGGTGACGACGGCTAACATCGTAGGTTGGTAGAATAATAGATTTGAGAGCCTATATAAAGAGGTTGAAGTCTTAGATTCAAGGATTATCAAATTGTGTATCTCACTTCTTCTAGAGAAACTGAGAGTTAAAGAGTTAGTGGTAGAGAGAGAAAGTAGGCCGGCACCCGAGCATATGAGAGATTTGTACCGCGCTTGTTGTAAGACCTGAGGTGCTTATTTTTGTATTCCCCAACCTTTTAGCCCGGGTCGATCTTGACCCGGAACAGAAATAAAATACACCATATTTCTCTCATGGACATAGGTTTGAGCCACTTTTCGCCGTACCACGTAAATTATTGTCTCTATGTTTTTCTTGTTTGTTTGCTAAATTCACTTTTGGTTTCCAATTAACCAAACAAATTCATTATTGAAAGATATTTATTTGAGGGGTTAATTTATCATATTACCATTGGAACAAAAAACAGTGGTTAATACCTAGAATGCGTGTGCGCATAATTTAACTAATTTTGCTTGTTTAAATCATGTTAGAGGTTTTTGGAATGGGGATTTCCCCCTTTTTGTATCATGTGATTTTTTCTTTATCTCAAATGAATTCGACTTTTCTCCACCAAAAAAAAATAAAATCGTGCCGTTATTAAAATGAAGGAATAGATGGGTGTTATAAATGTGTGTTTTGAGAGGAAACTTATTGAATAGTTAAATTACAATTTTATCCAAGTTATGAGGAGGGAACGTATGACATGTGGACTGTTTTATAGGTAAAGTTGTCTTTTCATTAAGTACATAAATATCTAGTGGTAAAATTAATTAATGATTTGCCAATTGTCAAAGTAAATCACCTAATAAACTAATTGGAGCAATTAATAATGGTTGGGATTGTGATGTTAATGTAAAAAGTACCAGGGGGCAGGGCAATTCATCCTAAACGTGTTTTTTTAATTATGAAAATTTAAGGTTTATAAAAATTAAAAAAAAAAGAGAGAGAGAAAGATCTGAGTTCCTAATTTTTTTTTGTGAACCTACCCTCTAAGTCCTTGATTTTTAAAGACACCCCATCTAATCCTTCTGTTGTATCATCCGCTCTTTGAGTGGCATATAATATTTGCATCCATACGGTATCTTTATAAATAATTAAAATTCGAGATGATTTCTTGCTCTAGGAAGAAGTCATGATCACATTCAATGTATTACTTGACTATTACTTTGTAGTAAAACAAACTCGTAACTCTTTCATCGTTTAAAATTATAAGTTCACGATCAAAGTAACTTGGCTTTTTGGTAAATTAAAACTTCTCTCAGAGACATTGGCCTTTCTTTGAAACATATTTGTATAAAATAAAACACTTGTTGATAAGTTTTTTTTTTTTTTGAAATCATTAGAAACCCCACCGTCAAATTATCAATTCCAGACTTAAGCGGAACATGTAAAATCTCCAACTGTCTCAGGTTCTTTCAAAAAATGTACTCTCTTAATTCGAATCAAGAATCTCAATATGAGATTCTGAATCTTACACCACCAAATCACGCCACTTGGGGACACTAGTTGATAAGTTAATAAGTCTAAATATTAAACACTATTTTTTTTTTATATTTACTAAATCAATACACGAGATCGATATCGATGAAAAATAATTTGGATTAAAAATTTATATAAATAGTTACAATTAAACTGTCCTACACGGCTACACTCGTATACTTAATTATATCTATATGGGTAATTAATATGCTGAAGAATAATCACATAAGAACTGAGATTTGCTTTTTCTATTTTCTTCTCAACCGAAAGCATTTATGCTTCTCTGACAATGGATCAAATTGCATAATAATAGTCGAATCGAATTCATTTCTTGTACTTGGCTTAAATTGTACTCGTACATAGTATTTTTTGGCTCATCTAATATTTTATCAATTCAATAGATAATGGCTCCAAAGCAAGATTTTCATCTTTATTTTATCTTATAAAAATGATAAACATACATAAATATTTACTTAAAATTTATACACCATTCTCACTGTAGTATACAGTGAGCCCTTGCGGAATATATGTTGCATTGTCATGAAATATTGATGTAAATAGAGCAACTTCGCTGTTTTTCAAGACTTATTTTCTGATATATAAGATATTTTTAATATATATATATATATATTCAGGGTGGGATCATAATATATAGAATAATAATCTTTGATATTCTAATTTATATTTTCAAAGAAAATTGAAAATTAATGCATACATGAGTCGTTTTATTATTCGTTGTTACCCTTTTGGAATTTGTAATATTACAATCTATCCAATAGCATGCGTCCACTTCAATCCTAGGCTCGTTGCCACTATATGTATTCTTTCTAAAAAAAAATTGATGCTGACGGTTATTTTTCGTTCCAAGAATATAATTGAAAATTATCTCTTGAATAAACATCTCACAACTAGTGAACTTATTTGATTGTGGGAATCGCACAAACTTACCAAAAGACAAACTATCACACAGAGACAAAATTTAACGTGATTTGGTAGAGAGTGACTTCAACCACGTCAACGGGATAAAAGAGTATATGATTTTATTGACCTCGTGATAAATACCGACCCAAGCTTGAAACATAGAAATTATAATGTTTACAACTCAAATAACTCATCGGGTGCACAATATACAAACCTGGTCTACTTTTCACAATGTAGTCGGATACATGATTCACTTTCTCTCTCTATCACTAGCATCTTTCTAGTACTCTTTCTCTCAAAGTATAGTTTTTAAATCTCAATTTTCTAGTGAAAAGAATCCACCAAATAAGATTTCCCCTTCAACAATTATTTTAACATCTTTATATAGGTTACAAAACTCTTTTACAGCCGACTATGATGTCCCCTTACATCACTTAATCATTATTACCCTCTTTAGTTATTGCTTCCGCCGCCTTTTGTGACAACCTAGAAGCCAATTGTTCTGCCACTGTATCGGCCTATGGCGGCTGGTAGGACCCATGGCTCCATATGGACCGTTACTTTACTATTTTCATCATTAGTCTTACAGATACATTTCATTTCAGGGTATGTCATACATAGGGATGACAAAATCCAGACCCGAATCTGGGTTCGGAAATGATTTTCACTTCCCAAACCCTGTTCAGACCCGAAAAAAATTATATGGATCTAGACCCGGGTATACCCGGTGCCGGATCCATGACCCGTATAAAAATAAATAAATAAATACATTTATCAATTAACATCATGAAAAATACTAAATTATCACAAATTGAAATTTATAAAAGTATATTGAAATTGAAATTCACTCAAATATAATTAAAATTAATCAGATTCATGTAAAGATTATCAATTAACCTCATAAATTATATTTGTTTATTTATTTTAAAAAATTTATCCGGATCCGGAATTATGTGAACATGGGTCTTTAAAATCAAGACTAGTATCCGCAAAAATATATTGTGAACTCGATCTTTCAGGACCTGGGTCCTTCCGAGTATTACAGATCTGAGCCGGATCCAGGTAGAATTACCATCTCTAGGCATACGTCATGCTGCTTTAATTTAGTTAGGCGTAGTTTTGGCAAAACTCATCGGGTCAGGTTCTTCATTTTACACAAAAGAAATCTCATCGGATTGGGTACCGAAATACATGAAATACTCCCAATCCACATTTCAATATGATCGGGTCGGTACCACCATTACTTCAATCTCCGAAACTCTCCTTAAAAGAGTATCTCATTACATACTAGGGTTGGTTTCTTTCTCCAAACCGTCATCTGGACGAGTGTCGTAAAAAATTACCATGATATTAACTACATATTAGGGACAAAAACAACAAACTTATAATATTAACTACATATTATTGATGTGATGATAGCATCAACCCAAAAAATAAGAACTTTATGATTGGAGATGTTAATGATTGAAGCAACGTGGATTAAAATGGTTTGATCTGCTTTAATTTCTGCTACATGTGCAATACATATTGGGTTGTAAAAGTGTCAAATCATCATTCAATAATTTTATGCGATGGCTTGTTTGTATTCTAAAATATCACACGATTCTAATGGCTCTGTATCTGTACGATACAACACGTTGCTTCCATGTAAGTTTCGCATTTTCATATTCATAGAGAATCGGAAAATCACGAGAATTGAAGTAAGTTTTTGTTTGTGTATTGAGAAATAATTTGAATGTTTAACTGAATTTTGTGTTGAATTATTTTTGTAAATTATGATTAATAAATGATGAATTTACTATTGTTGTGATTCTAAAATTTCGTTTATTGAAAAAAATACATACGTGCATTAAACTATTATTAAATATTAAGAAAAAAATAAGACCGGATTCAAATTATTTATGGACCCCGTTAGAAAGTTGAGGATGTTTTGTCACTTGACACGTGGAAACGTGAAATCATTCCTGCTTCTCGCTTGATAACGATTTGTCACGTGAGTTGCATGTGGATTAAATTTTTCTCATGCCCGTCATCGTCATTCGTCCAATGATTCGTGTGACTATTCAGAGGGATTTTGTCATGTTCTTGGGCTTTGGCCCAGCAATGTTATTGATGTGCTAAACTTTTCGAGATATTGTGAGGCCTCAGACAAGTGAAGTTAGAGGCAACTGGATATTTGAGGCTATTAACCACTCACTCAAATTTAATTTTCGATGATTTTTTTTTTCCAAAAATAATAAATGATGAATTTAGTATTGTTGTGACTCCAAAATTATCACTAGATGCTAAAGACTATTTGAATGGTACTAATTTAGAGTTGGAACCACGGCTCACATCAAGGGGCAAAATCTCTTGAAATTGAGGGGGTTATCCGTCTCTAAGAGTCACAGTTCCGTTACAGTTACAGTTAGAAATCATAACCAAACCGTACGATTACGGTGTATCGTACGATTACGGTTCACCTTTAGGGTGAACCGCAACCGAACCGTAAGTATAAATTCGATTGTGGTTAAGTTTACGGTTCACCTCAAAAAGTTAATCTTAATCGTGCGGTTAACCATAACCGAACCGTACGGTTTGATTACAGTTAACCATTTTTTATTTAAATTTAAGGAAAAAATTAATTATAAAATAAAACTTGATTACAAATAAATATGAAAATATTTTACTACAAAGAGCTTGCACTTAGTTTTTACAAGATGAAGCTTCCGTACTTGCCGTTGGCCCCAAATTACTAATTTTTTTTTTTATTTACGGTTTACCCTAAACGAATCGGTTTGACCGGTTCTGTTACGGTTCAGTTTCTATTTCGAACCGTAACCGTGACCGAGTCTAGCCGTTTTCCTTCATTTTTTTTTCAACACTTAATATTAAGTAAATAATAGAGATAACTCCCTCAAATTTTTTGATGATAAATTATCATCCCCGATTTCCCCCTTCAAATAACCTATTGGATTCGCTCTTAACTCACGTAGATGGTAAAGAGATTTGATTACCATCATTTATAATTTTTTTAAAAATGCAAATGAATTGCAATAAAGATATTCAAATAAAACTTCCATGCGGGCAAGCTCAACATTGTATATATATAATTCATTCACCAATGAACATAATTATTAGAATTATTAAAACTTATATCATTCTTGAAAATGAATGACAAGCGATCAAGCATCTAATTATTGATTAATTAAAATTAAAGTAGTGTGAAAGTTTATAAAATTAAAATCCTCCCTGCCATCCCTTAGCTCACATGACACAGTAGCATATATAGTCATCTTTGAGATTAAACTACGTGCTTTCCCAGCTGCCATGCATGTGATGTTGCATGCTTAACAGCTTGTCTTAATTCCCAATTATATCATAATCTTCATTTTTAATTTATTTAACTCTCTTTCTCTCTTCGTTTTTGCTTCTCTTTTAATGCCATTGCCATAATAATAATGCATGCATTAAACTAAGTCCTGTGAATTGAATCTTATCTTATCTAAATTCCTATATGAAGTAAATTAAGCAGACAAAATTCTGATTTAATAATTGCTATGTTTCTTTGTTATATATATATATATATATTGAGATGTACGATTTGAGATTTTTAATAATTTAAAACAAATGACAGCACAGTTTATGGGATATGGGCTTAAATACTAAGTTTTAAATTTGTATTCTCCTAAAGAGTTGATGGTATTGGATAATCTTAGTTGAATTTTGGGTTTGTGGTTTAATGGGACGAGAATAATTAATTGATGATATTAGCAATCATTGTGTAATTATAAAATGAAGAATACCCAATTGGGAGATAGGCAAAATAATGTAAATGTCTGCATGGAATTCCGGACAGATACATGGAAGAAATAATAACATAAATCAATAATCAATTATTGGATAATGTGAGTCGTGCTATTTTGAAATTTTAAAGAATTTAATAAATATTAATAATAATCGTGTAGTATATATAAATGGGCTGCATTTGCAACTCCAAAGAATCCAATTTTAGGTTTTGTTTTTAAAGATTTTTAAAATAGTTAAGACTCATACTCCTATATTTAATTTATCTTTAAGGATAAGCAGACTCCTAATATACTCACGGCCAATTGATTTTCCGAATCTTTTTTAGGGATGTAAATAAATTTTGTATCTTCTTTGGAATGTAATCAACAATAAGTTGGTTTTGGTTCATTCAATTTGAATATCTTTGGAAATGTATGTACCGCTTTGTAAGGAATTAGCATGTGCTTAACCACGTGATCGTCTTTAACAAAAATCACACGTACTAAATGATCCCCACCTTCTTCGCTGGAGCAGACAAAGAGCTAGCATGCACCTAGAGCTTGATGTTTGATTCCAAACAAAGAACAAGCAACATATTTAACATATTAATTTGTACTTTTACTTACGGATGCTTGATCACATTGATAGTA